>BSBM01000046.1:6347500-6837500 GCA_027924585.1 Larix kaempferi
TATTGTGCCTAATGCATAATTCTTATATGTTCATAAATCAACATGCTAAAGAACCATTGAACAATGCATCATTTATCACTCATTACAACCATTCATCAGTCGTCAATCTTTATACAATAGAATTAAATCTTAACAATACAAGCACAATCAAGTGAATCAAGCATATAATCATATAAGGAATTAAACCATCCAAATACCATCATGGTCTCATCCATCTCATAAATACTCAAGTAACTAGTCACCACTACTTCCATCGCCTGACCTCTCTATCTTGTCCTTTGTTGCAATATGTTGTGGTGTTAGTTATACCGATTTTACCAAAGATACAACATGTAAGAGAAAGTGCCGTCTACATTGATCAAGCTTCCTCAACAGACAAATGCTATTTTTCATCACACATCTTGGGGAGCGTGGCTAAACACGACCCTCCCATGACTCTAAGTTTCAAAGGATAAACGATGGGAAATTCCTCCACCCCTCTTAATATCACTAGGGTCAACACCCTTCATCAACTGTATTGTGCAATAAATATTCTTAGATTCTTGTCATCGAACAACCATTTTGGGCATGTTGAGATTCATATGATATGTCAAAACTCACACTCACTTGCAATTCATATAAATATTGGAATTCATAATTAAATAATAAGAAAAATGATATCACTTCATTATTCTCTTGATGTATGAAACATCTTGTGCCCTTGTCACTTTAGGAATCTAAATATCTCATAGCTTGTCACACATGGGTTAGTTCACTACTAACATAAATGTCATATATAAACATATCCAATTATTTTAGGTGATCATTTCTATATCACTAAAATGACATTTAAATAATCATGTAAGTTCCTTTGCAGCACACATTGTACTTGTTCTATATCAAAAGTACAAACTAAATTGGCATCCACATATTGATATTCACATTCAATTTGCATGTTCAAATCAAATAATATATTCATCACCATTAATAAAATAAAACAATAATTTCCGTTTACCTTCCACACCTATAGGGAATACACATGTTCGCATAACAACAGTCTTAATCAATCTAATTGAGACCAACATATACTAAGAAAATAAAATGCTAAGCTAATTCACATTAAATTTTTAATTACTGAATGTCAAAATATGGGGTGTTACACACTTTTTTTCATGTGCTTCACACCTCTATCTTTCAAGAGGCTGCCACATCCATGAAACTTCCCTGCTACACTGTGAGGCATGTGGGGAGGTCGATGTTACGAAGAAAACTTCCTATGGCTTGGGGAAGATCACAACAGAAAGCTAACTACTAGAAAATGACTCAATTCCCAATACAATGCTATTCAAATGACAATGGTAATATAATGGAGAAAAGACCAACCTTTTAACCGGATGTTCGATGTAGATACCCGTTGAGATTTCAAATTCTACACTTGAACCTACAAATTAGTCTCAAAAACATGTACAAGAAAGTGAATATAATATGTGAAAGACATTAGCATAATCAATAGCATGGTCCATGATATCATAAGCAAATATAACCCAATGTAATTTAACAATATTCGCAACATCAATTGGATGTGAAAATGAGTATTTCCATTAATGAATAACAAGAAGTACAATATACGACCTCTTTCTGGAAACCAATCTGAACCAAGAACTAGGTCTCTCCACTTGTGCCTCCACCACTTCAATCCTCCATGTAATGGCAAACTCAAACTAGATAGGAGTTTGGTAGGTGAACATAAGGAGTTCACAACAACAAGGATCAATGAGTGTAGACTCAAGTCACGGCAAAAATCCACTAGATTTATATTGCTCTTTCTTTCTCCTCCCTTCCATATGCCATAAGAGCTCAATATATAGCCTTCCAAAGGTAAGTGAAATGACACATCGAGGTGTTTCGGGGCAAATGGAGGGCCAAAGATCACCCTAAGACCGCTTTTTGGGAGTAAAAAGTAATTTTCTAATGATTTTTACCATTTTACTTAGCACCCATGGGTTATAGTGGAACTCGTGTGTACGCTGGCTAGAGTGGAACAGCTAGCGTACAGGAAGAAAAACAGGGAAAAAGTGTTTCTGAAGGACATAAAGTGAATCTGAGTTAGTGAAATGGATCCTGAAGGCCAAAGAGTGATGATGCTCACAGGGTCGAAAATTATGTTGTAACATATGCCCCCTAATGTGTGAGGCCAGGGAATGGTGCTACGATGGTCGAAATACATTATAAATCTCAGAAGTGGAGTGATGGAGAGACAACTGGAGAGAGTAGCTCACTCGTCATAATACAATAGTATCCCTGAGTACATGTCGGTATAGTACAACAATCTAATACAATGGCCATGAATAGGAAGTGCATCATGAATATATGTCATAAGTGGTCATAGCCATAACCATCTACAATAAGATATGGTCTCCTACTGAAAAGGAAACAACTGGTGCAATACTAGAGGTACAAACTGCTAATGTCTGAGAGATGATATCTCAGATGTAAAGTCATGATCATAAGTAGCATACTGAATGCCACTATAGCCTAGGGTCTTCTACACAATTCATCTACAGTGCAAGTCCTATCAAATGAATAAGGTGTTGAGTTCGAACCTAATGTTACATTTTCTGATTACTGGTCAATGATGTATACCGTTAACAGACACGAGATGACCCACCAATAATGAAAATGGGCATCAAGGCACAGAGTACAATCATTAGAGTGTGAATAGATGTGTTGAAGTTGAACACTAAGATGAATCCATCGATCAGGGGACATTGATGTATTCCCAAAACTGTCGATGCCGAGAGAACCTGCCACTAATGACTGCAAGCCTCAAGGTACTCAACTGAACTCTAACTCTCAAATTCTAGAATAAATGGGTTGATGTCAACAGAACGAAACTCACTAGAAGGACGGAATTATGGCATCCCCCATCAACCGGCATGAGGTAACAGCTACGCTGAAATATTTGGAAGAACTCGGGTGAAATAGACTGACTCAATAAGGATGGTCAACATGCAATAGTCAAGAGATCTGAGGAGTGGCCGACTCTGGTTTCAGGACTTCCTTTGAACAAGATCATGAGCAGATGGATAGACTCAGGCAGCATAGACTCGATATAGACTATGCGATGCAGGAGGCATCAAAAAAAGGGCTCCATAGTGACTGGAAGCTTAACCAATCGGTGGAGTAAAATTGAGAAACGAGTACAACTCCTAAGATCCTACTATAGTTCGTACTCATAATGTATGGTGTGGAATAAATGCTCTATTCAAAGGCGGCACAACAACTTCCAACAAAAAGAAGTAAATATTCTCCCGTCCAACTTTTTGGAATATTTGATTTTTTTGGTCTTTGTCATATTTGTAAAGCTTGAAAAAGAATAAAATTTATTATAGTACAACAAGTGAGGGAACGAGTGTCAAGCAGCGAGCAGACTAGTCCCAAGTAGTGGAACATACCTATGATCAATGCAAGGAAGCATGTGTGAGATGTAGACACTCAGGGGGTGTTCCCTCAGGGTCAAAAGGTCATCAAATTGTGAATGGAAAATGGAAGCTCTACAGGGCTCGACAGGGAAAGTGCTCAGGCACCAAGCGAACAATTGAGTAAGCGGGAGCGGGCACAAGGATCAAGCGATAAGTAGGATGATGAAATGCAATCACAACTTGATATAAATGGGGGGAGTCCTTATGGGAGATGGCCAGCATAAGACAAAGTAGAGTATGAGCTTTTATTGGAAAGTCATGGCGTAACTACAAAGGAATCCCAATCTTAAGGACAAACAACGACATGGGAACCATATTGCAAAGGGGGTTCTAACTAGGGTACCCATGTTCGGAAAGGCCCTACCACCAAATAACGACACTTCTATAACAGTGTGAAGGTTCTGTGTCGGTTAAGAAGTGGGGTCACACCTAGGGTTAATGAAAATGGTCAAAAGGTCAAATGCATAATGCATGTGAAAATGACATCTAACCTATATGCCAGGTGTGAAATATACCTACTGTAGGCGTGAAATGATAAAAAACAACTCTCATCAAATAAACCTGGTAAAAAATGCTACTCCAAGACATTACATTAGTCCAAAACAGCTTAAAACGGCGAAAACTATAAACAAGTGGGTTTCCAAAACTATAAATAGTAATAAAAAATTACAATTTACAATTCATTTTCACTTTTTACCTAATTTGAATTTTTTGGTTAGTTTTCACCATGGATTTCAGTTATGGATTCTAGGAGCTATGGGCATCCATTCGTCGAGCCATCTGGAGCAGGTAAGCTATCTCATCCTCCTCTTTCATTTAATAGTTTTTATTTCAATTTTCAGTGGTTAAAATTTTTTAATGGGGAATCCCTATTTGGTTATGGCGTTACCCACGAGATACAAGCATATAGGTCACGTATAGGGCCTGGTACCCATAGTCAACGCATGCATTGACCGAGGGTACCCACCTTTGTGAGCTAATTAGCCCACGGGTACGGCCGTAAGGTTGGCTTTTTAAATGAAAATGACTAAACTCTTGGCTTCTCTTCCTCCAGGATGGTTCTAGAATGGAGAGAAAGGGAGAATGACCTTGTGGATGAGGTCATCCACAATGATTTTCCGGCACAACAAGCATTACAAGCATGTGGCATTTTCAAATTTTGGAGCATAGGGGGTTTGAGGGACCAAAACCTATTGCTCCGTTGCTTGATATACTACTGGGATGTAGATGCACAAAACTTCAACCTGGATGGTCAAATACTCTCCTTGGAGGTAGATGACATTTACTTTATTACTGGATTATCCCGTCAAGGTGAAGTAGCAAGTCTTCGATCTCGTACTGTGGGTGGTGGGATCATCATTCTTGACTACATAGAACGGCACTGTATTCCCAACACTCGGAAGGTGGGGAGTCAGGTACCCATTAAAGCCATAGTCAGTCTGAGCATGAAGATTATAGTGGCTACCCTTGTCAAGATTACACGTTCGGCAGCTCCACACCAAGATTCAAGGCCGGTGATGTTCTATGCCTCACAGTGCATGTGGCCCATGGTATATGACTGGTGCACAACGTTACTGGGGTCCATGAAGACCCATTTAACGGAGTGCAAGCGTGGAGATGCAAACAAATTTGGATACGGCAGTATACTATGCAGCTTCTTGTTTGAGAGGGTTACGGGGCTCAATCCGAGGGTTGAAGTCCCTCCTCATAGTCTTTGTGACCCATCCCTGACCCAATGGGAAGAGGTCTTGACACGACAGGTTGGTGGCCGACGGGCATCACCGTACTCAATTTAGTTCTTCCATTGGTGGGACCAATAGGTCATAGCCATTGAAGACTACCCCTATGCAGGGATAGACTTCTGTGGTGATCGTGACATGCCGCTTCCTCCAAGGGAAGCGTTTGGAGACATCAGCAAGTGACTCTTTGTATGTTTTTGTGTATTAAATTTTTTGGGATTTCTTATTATATATGAAAATGAAAAAATATTTTTGGGGTAGTATCACCTATTAACATTCTACTTTTTGCTCGCAGATATGGGTCCGCACAGACCGGATGGTTTCTCGAGAAATCCTCGATGGGGCAGGGGTGGAGAGGTATTCGACGCTGCAGCAGAGTGCACATTAGAGACCGTGCAGGTCTTCCTATCCCGCATGACCACCAGGGAATCTATGATCAAGGTAGTGCAGCTGCTAGAGGACATGCAGGGCTATGTTGTAGGAGTACCGAGGCCCTAGGTGCGACTACTGCAGTGGATAGCCAACGCAATGCACTATTACTATCAAACACATCCTGTCGAGGTAGCTAGGCCTCCTCATGGGGATTAGACATCTCAGAGTCCCATATTTTTTTGTATCGATATGTATATTTTTAGAGCTACGGGCTCCAGTTTTGTATTATGACACTACAATTTTGGACATGTTATTTATAAAAAACTATGGTTCTCCAGTTCTACTATATGTGTATGTACAAATGTATGAATGTATGTTTATTTGTGTGCTTCAGTATGAATGTGACAAATGCCAATCTAGGACATAGTTAGCATATGCATCAGATACATGATTAAAACTTCTCGGAACATGAATGTATGTAATAGAAACAAAATGTCGTTCCAAGAGTCTTACCCTTAAGAATATCCGTAATAAAGTAGGATCCCTTACATGGTACTGACCATTCAACTGAGACACAACCAGTTGTGAATCCAAGAGGACTTCTAAAAACTGGATACCATGTGAAATAGCATCCCAAAGTAGCTCAAATACAACACTGTACTCATCCACATTGTTAGATGTAGGACCGAGACAAGCACCTCCTGAAGACACAACTAGGTGGTCAGGTGAATAAATAACCCAAGCAGCAGAAGTGAGTTGCTGCATATGACGGCTAGCACCATTCGCGAACCCTAAGAACGTAGGCAATTCCACTGACATCTGTCAACCAAACGGAAGCGAATCAGCAGACCCGAAAAACCAAAAGAAATCTAAACTATGTACAAAAGCAACTGTACAATAGTATACAAAAGTATTAGCTCGAACTAGAAGTTCAAGCGTAATACCGCTTGAGGTAGAGCCCATTTCTAGGCTCCTTCAAGACGTTCCCTTCATAATATTCCAATTTGTAGGCTCCTTTTTCTAGGACACGCCTCACGATGTAAGGACCGTGCCACATGGGGTTAAACTTTCCTGCCCCTAGGGGTTCTTTAGCTTGGTCATATAAAAGGACCAAGTCACCTTCAGCATATTGCCAGGGACGGAAAGACCTATCATACTAAACCTTGATACGACGTTTATTGGCATCTATAGCCACGGCGGCATCTCGACACTGCTCGTCAAGCTGCTCAAGGTGGATTAAATGTTGCTCAATACCCGACGTATCAGGGAGGAGCTCTATGGCTAGTTTTAACGAAGGTATTTCACATTCAATCGGTAAAATAGACTCCACACCGTGTACTAGCTGAAACGGTGAGAACCCAGTGGCAGTCTTGACTGCGGTTCGATATTCCCACAAAGCAAGATATAACATAATATGCCAGTTGTTCTTGCTTTGTTGGATGGTACGTTGGAGAATGGCATTTAAATACTTATTGACTGCTTCAACCTGACCATTCGCTTGGGGGTATTAAGAAGATGAGTGTTCTTGACGAAACCCAAGCTTGAGTGACAAATCCTCCATCATTTTGTTCTGAAAGTGACTACCATAGTCAGTGACAATCTCTTTCGGAATACCGAACAGATTAATAATCTGATTGAATAAGAAATGGGCTGCTATAGCACCATCAGCTTTTACGGTAGGCATGGCCTCAGCCCATTTGGAAAAGTAGTCCACGGCCACTATGATATGGTGATGCCCCCCAGCCTAAGCTGGTTTTCAATCCATGAAATCCACCCCCCACTTGGTGAAGGGACCGACGATGACGACCGGATGAAGGGGCGCTGGATGAGACTGTATATTCCGAGAAAACACCTGGCAAGGGTGACATCTCTTTATAGAATTCATACAATCTTTAAATATCGAAGGCCAAAAGTAACTAGCTCGCATAATACGTTGGGCTATTGCAAGCCCGGATAAGTGACTGCCACACGCCCCATAATGGCAATCATTAATCACACACTCTGCTTCTTTGTGATTCAAACAACGATGGAGGATAGAATCCTTTCCTCGATGATACAAAGTGTCATCGACGATGGTATAATCTTTAGCACGGTGTTTCACACGCCGTCGTTCGTCTCATGAATAGTGCGAAGGAAAATTCAAAGTTTGAATATATATAATAATATCCCCATACCAAGGGTCCTCAGACAAGATAAGAAATAAATGCTCATCCACAAAGGAATCTTCATGGACAATATCCTCATCAAGTCATGGAAGGTCCGACATGAGCTCAACAAAAACCAAGGATTTCACCAACTTCGCTGAAGCAAAATCGAGATCAAACTCCTAAAGGATCACAATCCATTTATTGTACTTCCCCCTTATAAGATGTCGTTATAGCATGAACTGAAATGGATTGATATGCGCTATAACTATGGTTTTCCTAAGCATGATATAGTGTTGTAACCGTTGGACTGCATGAACAGTCACAAGTGCCAACTTTTCTACGTGAGTATATATCATCTCAGCATCTACTAGATTTTAACTAAGGTAATAGATCACATGCTCCACGAGCACATCATCAACCTGAACTAAGACCATGCCAATCTTCTCTTGAGACGCAGCCACATAAAGTATAAAATCTCTTGCAAAGTCGGGTGGACTAAGCAAAGGGGCTGATACCAAAGCTTTCTTAAGAGAATCGAAAGACTGTTGGGCTCGCTCATCCCAGGTAAACGGTGTGTCTTTCTTCAACAAGCGCGTGAAAACTTTGGTAAGACTAGCATAATTCACTACAAAGCGACGTAGAAAAGTAGCTCTCCCTTAGAGGCTCTGAAGTTGAAACAAGTTGCACGAAGGAGGCAACCGAAGTATTGCCTCAAATTTAAGAGAATCGACTCTGATACCCTCTTTCGAAACTATGAAACCTAGAAGGTGACCTGTCCTCACAGCAAAGTTGCATTTATTGGGATTCAACCAAATCTTGTAGCGTATACATCATTCGAGAATCAAACGAAGGTGCTTGGGGTGGTCCACTCTCTTGCGAGAATGGCCAGCAAGATCATCCAAGAAAACCTCCATTATACATTTAAGGTCGTGAAAGGCATAGGTCATAGCACGCTGAAACGTAGCTCCAACATTTTTAAGGACGAAGGGCATTTTTCGGTACGCAAATGTAATCCAAGGACAAATGAAAGAAGTCTTATGTTGGTCCTCGAGTTTGATCTGAATCTGGTTATATCCCAAAAATTCGTCCATAAACGTAAAAACTTCGCTTCTCGCACAAGCATCCAAGATCTTATCTATGAATGGAGTGGGGAAATTGTCTTTTGGACATGCATGGTTCAGGTCTCTAAAATCAGTGCATACACGGATAGTTCCATGCTTCTTATACATAGGAACGGGGTTTAACACCCATTCAGTAAGGGGAACGGGGTAGATAAAACCAGCCTTGAGCAGTTTCTCCACCTCTGCCTTGATCACGGATGCCTTTCGAGGGTTCACAGCACGAAGGCGTTTTCTAACCGATTTAGTGTTAGGATATGTTCTAATATCATGTTCGACAATGTTGGGGTTTATTCTTGGCATCTCCTCATATGACCAGGTGAAAGCTTCCCAAAGTTCCTTAAACAATTCGGTGTAAATGTGAACCTCTTCAGGAGAGCAATGAACACCGATATAAATGTTCTCAACCTTTCTGGGTGTATGAGAAATGTCGATTGGTATGGTAGGGGAAATATTAGCCATGTTCCCCTTAGCCAAAATCCCATGCGAACCCCAAGGAGCCACAGGGTGACCAACAATCTCGGCAAGAGTCGTCCTAAACTTGTCTTGTTCCATAAGATTAGGGTTGGGAAGAAAATGAGAGCGATGATGCATGTCTTCCCAAGGTCTCTCACTACCACACATGGCCTCAATGATAGCTTCATCCGAAGGTAAAGTACTGTCAAGACAATCGTGTGAACAAGATGAGTCGACTGCCCATTCCGACAGCATAACGGGATCTTCCTCCTCTATACGTGAAGAGGGGAGATCCGGCTCTGCAGTGGCTTGTTGAATATCTTGATATGCAAGCTTAGCAGCAGATAGTGGCATAGCCATTCCAACATGTGCAATGTCTCCAGACGTGGAACTCGTGGATGGTAAGGTCCAGGGGTCATCAAAATATGAAGTCTAAAACGGTACATTATTCAATGGAGGAGACGCATTATTGGAAATGGTTCCAATAAAATTAATGGGTGAAGGGAAATCAAAAGATCCCAACAATGAGGGGTACAATCCGACACCCATGTTCCTAGTTATCGGCTGAGAATCTCTAACTTGAGGGACTACTGATCTTGTGGATGCTGTGGAATAAGGACTAGCGAAATCCAGCTGGTCGACTGTCACAATATTTCCTTCGTGTGGAAAGAAAATTACTCTAAACACAGTGGACGCGACTGCTTTCATAGTGTACATCCAATTCTTACCCAGGAGAATGTTGTATTCGATGGGCACATCAACCACCTCGACTTATATAGGAACGGGTTTCCCACCCAAGCGGACAACAAGGGGAGGGATAATCCCATGCGGTTTAAACAATCGACCTTCAAATGCAGTGAGCATGGTCATGGACTTGGATAAGGGAGGAGAGCCAAGATCTTTCCAACAAGATAAGGACATCACTGACGTAGAAGCACCTTCATCAACCACCATTCTCTTGATGAAATTCTAAAGGAACTCCACATGGATTTGAAAAGCCACGTTGTAAGGTAAGAGAGTTTGAACGTCAGTAGTATCAAACTTGATAACGTTAGGAATTCCCCCATCCTGAACTCCTAAAGCACTCAAAAGGGCATGCCTTTGAGAAGTACATGCTTGTAAAACTTCAAGAGCCAACATGGCACATGGAGTTTGACCCAAATCTTCTACAATTTCTCTTCCTTTGGTTAGAAACCATGAGAAGTAACTAAAAAAATGCATATCTAGTACTCAACATCCGAACATGACATAATATCCAACACTTCCTATGGATAAGGCACAACTGCATCAGAGTAAATATCTTGATTCTTTTGTAGTTAACCAAGTTATTCAGTGTGCAGTGGATAGGAGACAACAACAAAATTTCAAGTCCTAGGCTAGTGTCACTCCCAACCAAAATCACAAGATATCCATTTCATCATGAATTTTTGCCTCAAGAAACACTTTCTACACCATCATTTGGTGCATTGAAAACTGTGCCTATGGTGTCGTTTCTAACTTAAGAGGACACTAGAGACACTTTCAATCTCAAACTACGATTCGATACAACTTTCTTAAGACAATCCACATTTATTATATATATTATTATAATTCATTATTTCATAACACATTGAATTAATATCTAGATATTAATTACTGGGTGTTTCCTTATCTTATGTGCATTGAAGAATTAGATAGAAGTTTGATACTTTTTTATATAACCATTTGACCTTCTCTTTTAAATATTTACATTATAAACACAAAATTGAAGCAGAAATTTTAGGTGCTCATTAAACTGATCTTAGTGTTGTTTTGTTTTCTTTTTCTTAAAGAAGAGTGAATGAACTTCAATCTTCTTCCATGTATCAAGAACTATTTTTTGGGTGTGTGAAGGTTTAGCTTAAATGGGTTTTGTAGGAGATGCGTGGAAATTTGGTAAACTTAAAGATGTTGGTAGCAATGAAAAACACATGCTCGTTACATGTATCAATAGTTTTTTTTAAAGAGGAAACTCTCAATGGTTAGATGTTAGTTAGGGAGTGTTGAGATTATACAAATAGACATCCAACCATCTAGCATTTTGAATTTATTTTGTTTGAAAATAAGGTGTCTTGTTAGAATAGAATATTTATATTTAGTCCATGGGAGACCTAATAGGATCTGTGGGGTCATATAAAGAATTATAAAATGTTACATTATGATCCTTAATGTATATTCATTTCCATTATGTATCAACATGCAATATACTCTCTATTTTTATGATGTTCAAAGTCTTCAAATCCTAATTTTTTAATCCTTGTCATCTCATCAAAGTAGTACCCCACATCTTTAGATACAATATTTTCTTGAATTATGCTCACATGCCTTATTTTGATTATATGGGTTTTAAATTGAAATAATGTTTCCTGGCATACATGATTATGCACAATATCACAACGTTATGCTTATGATTGCTAAGGTTTAAACATTGTCATGCATTTTACTCATTAGAAGTAGAAGAAAGTTATTGTTGGATTCAATTAATTTGAAAGAGTAGTTATAGTTTGAAAGAACTCTCTCCTTACCTTAGCTAGCATTCATTGAAAGGAAAGGCTTATTTGATTCATATGCATTTGCATGGTTTGAGTTAGTCATCACACCACGAGTTGCACTTCCATCACCCGACTGAGTAATACAACCATTAAAATTTAACTTGTTAACTCTACACACTTTAACCTCACTTGAGGATAAAAAGAATTTGGTAGTTAGGTAGGACACCAGGAATAGGCATCCAAATAATCCCCCCTTGTCATTTTCATCTGAGACATAGATGTTGTCCTATACGGTACTAAAATCCTCTAGTAGTTATTGACACGGTCATCGACCAGTTTGTGGAGGGGCCTCCCATTTTTTGGGGGGTTAAGCCGCGAGGATTGATTCCGGATGGACTTTGTGGAATGTTGCACTCCACTTAGCGCCTAAGGCATATCGATCAATTGTCGTCCTTGTACTCTATCATATTGGTGATACAGGGGCGATAAGACAGAAGTGCTGAAAACCTTCTCTGACGTGTCATGGATGAGGTAGCCTAGTAACTTTTCTTCTAGGGATATTTTACCCAGGATCCCTTTTGGTAGAGGGATATCCTTCAAATTCGGTCTCTCACTTCGTATTGTTCAACTTGGATTTCATCACCTTGCGAAGGATACGATTTGTCGACGTCTCCCGCTCCTAGTTAGAAAGTTTGCTTGCTATTTCACCTTTTTAGAGGGTCTTTTTCTTTTTAGTGTTGCTTGTTGGCATTCTGGCCACTTTTGTTTCAGCTCGCTTACTGTGACACTGGTCCCAATATAGTTTTTTTAGCTTGCTTTTTTGCCCTGCGAGCCTTGTCTTTTCCTAGCTCCCCTTCTGCACGCTCGGTTGGTTTAGGGTTTTTGAGTTCTTACACGATCAGTTACCAATTATCTGATGATGTGTGATGTCCTCTTATCCTAGGTCTTCGAGATGGTTGAGTTAGATGGTCTTCTAAAGGGACTGAACACCCCTTGATGGAGCCACTAACGCTTGACCTTGGGAGTAGTCTAGAGGACCACGTGATCACATCCTCCTCCGTGTGGAATTTTCCATTTACTATGATGATGGACTCTTAGGTTATATGGAAAAATGGTACATTTGAGAGAGAGATGATTGGTTGTTGATAATAATTTTGTGGTACCTTGCCTTTTACCTTTTGGGTCTTCTACTCATCTTGGGTTATCTTTTGATTTGAACCACCTTTTATGTTTTTGGTCTTGTGGGTGCTATGGTAGTTTGTCCACATTTGAGATACACCCCCTTTGTCCAAGTTGTTATGAGTCTTTATACCCACTTTGTACCACCCTCCAGACCTTAGTTAGGAATATTGCTTGCTATCATACCTTTTGGTGGTCCTATTTGAGTTACAAGAGGTAGTTACAAGGAGCTATTGCATATAAGAGGTAGTTGCAAGGAGCTATTGCATATATTTGACCTTATTTGTACCTTCCCCACAATGGTTGATTTACTTTTGGTCCTTACACCCTGTTTTTTTTTATCTTGTGGTAGCTTGTCCTTTAATTTTGGTCCTTTCATTTTTTTATGGTACCTTGCCTCTCACCTTTTGGGTCTTTTACTGATCTTGAGTTATCTTTTGATTTGTACCACCTTTTATGTTTTTGGGCTTGTGGGTATAACTATGGTAGTTTGTCCACATTTGAGGTAGTACACCAACTTAGTCCCAAGGGTTATGATTTTAATTTATACCCACTCTTTTCTTTTTGACTTGTACCTAACTGGTTGGTTTTTGTACCCTTTGGTTGGTCCTTGTACCTTACTAGAGGCCGTGAGTTTCTTTTGCCTCAGTCTACTGGTTGTCATATCATCTTTATTGTGATTGTACTGAGCCTTTTGACTGTCATTGAATTTATTTGATTGACCATACCATAGCCCAGTCATCTCTCTCTCTCTAGTTTGTACTAACCCTATAATAGGGTCACTTGGTTCCTAGAGTTGGCTGGCCTCTAAGAGGCACAGTCATTTCTAAAAGTAACTCTTCTGAGTATATTATAGGAAACGTCTACACCAAGGTAATAAAATATGTGTTGGTTATAAGACTTAAGTAATCAAATTGTTGGTAATCAAATATGTGGTAAATAATTTGAATTAAGTAGTTAAGACTTGTCCTGTCAGACAAAATTGTTTGTAACCAAATTATATTTGTTGGTAAAGAATTTTAAGAACGTGAACACTTTGAAAAAAACCATCTTGAATATAAGAGCGAGGTAAAAATGTTACCCATAATGCATGTCATTGATTATAACCCATAATGCATGTCATTGATTATAACATTCCCAACATTATAGAAATAGAAGCTTCATACATAGGATGGGGACGAGTTCTTAAACAGGTAAGAAAACCTAAAGAAGAGGAAATAGTCCAGTTTGCATCGGGAACTTGGTATAAAACTGAGCAGAACTATGCCACTGTCGATAAAGAAATCCTTGTAGCACTGAGATGCATAGAGAAGTTCTAGATTCATTTGTTGAACCATGACTTTATCATAAGAACAAATTGCTCTAGTCTTCCATTTGTGCTAAATGACACACTAAAAATTGCAACAAAAAAAGGAAAGTTAGCAAGATGGAAAGCATTGTTTTGATGTTATAACTGTATTGTTCATGAGCAATACATTTCTGAGAAAGCAAAAAGCATTCTTGACTTTTTAACAAGAGAATATTTGACACAGAAGTATGATGTTATTTTTTCACCAGCGAGCCTGAAGCAAGCGAGCCTAAAACAAGAGAGCCTAGTGCAAGCGAGCCTGAAGCAAGCGAGCATAGAAGGTCAAAGCGGAATCCAGTGGGCCCATAACCCACAAGTAAACATGGAAATATCTGCTTGGATCGAAAGAAAACATCAGATCTATACTATTGATGATAATATGATTTGGTTGGATTATATGCAAGATTGGAAACCTAGGTGGGAGTTGAGACATACTGAAGTATTAGATGCTAACTTACAGGGATCTAATGCTTTTATTAGACTAGTTCCAAAACTCAGAAGAATACCTATGGGATCCAATATCGTACCAAAGATGATTTACAACAACTCCCTCAAAAAAGCAGCTGATGCAAGCAATTGGTTAACGCACCTCTACCATGATCTTAACTTAATCATGAAAGAGGTCTCTACACATCAGCCCAAGATAAAACTAGACCATCAATACTACTGTATTAACCGGATACGTTGCTTGAAAGAATGGCCACATTAAGATGCTAGTCTCCAGTTTCCAAGTACTACACATACTTATGAAAAATATAAAAAATTATGGTGGCAATTCTTGAGAAAAGAAAATACAGATAGAACATATTATAACATGCTAAAGTTTGGACTTCAAAGTACACATGATATCCATGAGGATCCAGCTACACTCTATGATGTCCCTGATTGGATTAGAGACTAGTGGCAGTCATTCGACATCAACCTACAGCATTAGAACCAGTTGTTATTTATAATCTAAAACGGGAAGTTGGAGAATCTCTCGAACAGGTCAAAGATATTTTGTAGACAAAGATTACTGAGGATCAAATCCTTAGGTACTACATTAAATATAAAGAACAATGGCTTTTCAAAACCCACATAGACGTCCACATGCATCAGAATCGACGCGTGGTTCAGAGGTCTATTTATTCAAAGGCATGGTGCACTGAATCCAATGTCTTTCGAGAAATATATGGTCCCCCATACTCCGATGATTTGTAAAAAGATAAAAATTATTTGGCTATGAGTGGGGCCTATCCATTCAGATTGTCATAAATATTGAATGGAAAGTCTATGCAACTATGTCATGATAATATAAAGAAAGCCCTACTTTTCTCTGTGTCAATATGATTGAAAATCTATGTTATGCAATAAATACCCTCAGTCAAGATTACAATTAATTGTCCAAAGGAAACATTAGTTGGGAGTAGGACTGAAAGCTACCATTTTTCAAAACAACGTACATGTTTACGGTTCTGTTGTTGCTTGTTTTAGTCATCTAAGAAGACCATGCTTGATTAGAAAACTACCCATGTCTTTCCAACATTCAATGAGTTCATCCTTTTCCTTAAGAATATTTCATTTTAGATTTTGAATAAGATTATACAAGTTCCACAACATTATATAAAATATTGTTTTTGAAGATTTGTGAACACTTATTAACCACCTAAAAGATCTTACTTTTGAAAGTCATAAAAACTTTTAGCATTTTTCCATAATGGTTAGTTATTTTTATTTTATATTATTATTGCTAAATATAAATATCTTACTAAATGTTAGTGTACTTGAATTACCGAGGTGATGAACCCAAACTAATGGGATGAGAGAGACTTTAGGGCCATGACGACAAAGTTGATAGTTAGATGGTGTTATATGGGACTCAAGACCCAAAGGAGAAATAAAAGACAACTCATAATTGCATGAATTTCTACTCCTAAGAAAGATAAAGTGATCCTCTTCCTCAGCACTTGAATGCCTACATTTTGAGAAAGGGAATGCGGTACAAGTCACCTTATAAAAGGTGCTACACGCCACCTTTTAAGAGGTGTTATGCCTTGTGGTCCTATCTACAAACATTTCCCATGGTGCAAGTAGAACCAAACAGGTATTTGTCAGATCTGTCTTCCTCGAGCGAGGGGAGTTTAAGAACGCTAGAGGAAAGTTAGACATCCAGTAGGTCTACAAGAGTTTTATTGACTAGATGTCAAAAGACTAGAAGAAAATTCCATAAACGCATGAAATATTATTGCGCTCAAGGGGGGTCATGTTCCTATTATGATGAGACAATAAGAGACAACGAGGTGCCCTTGAGGTACAAACATTTAGTGAAACAATGGGTACCCAAGGATCTTCCTCAACCGAACACCTATTTTTGTGTGGATGAGAGGATATATCAAATTGCATCGTTGTCAATACATGGTTTCGGGTTGTTTTGCATGGATGGCATAAAGGTCCCTTACGGGAAATGTACAGAATTGATGGAGTATGTTGGACCATGTTACAACTACAACGATTAGATGCACCTGGTCCGATATACAAAAAGTACGCATAGATATGGATTGTCAGTAAACTATTTACAGTTGAAAGACAAAGATCAAAATAAAGGAGAAACGTTGTACATGGACGGAAGGCCAAAGGCCACAGGTAATATTTTGGGGTTTATAAACATTACACAACCAGGGTCTACAAATAAGCAACCAAAATGCAAATTTGAGGGGCGTGAAGGAAACCGTGTTTTTGTATGTGCCATTAAATCAATATCTGTTGGGGAAGAGTTGCTTATTAATTACAATTTGAATCGAGTAGATACAAACACGCTTACTATGGGAGTGGTACATATAACAATTTAACCAACCTTTTATTAATGAATTTAACATCTTAAGGATTTTTCATTAGTTTATTTCGTTAAAATTTTCCATATTTACTTCGTAGGCTAGTGATCGGGAAAAATCCAAGCCAGCAAATGGTCGGAGGAGTACATATTCCTCAAGGGAGCAGGTATACATCTTTGTAATAGTAAAAATATAATAAGAAAAACGAGTTTTTTTTGCTTTGTTTTTTCATTATTAGTATATTGGTTTGGTTTAGATAATGTTATCTATTTTTCATTTTTAGTATATTGGTTTGGTTTAGATTAGTATATTGCTACGTAACATAATGTTTATTTTGTTATGTATTTTTCGTCTGTATACTGGTTTTGTTATGATAATGTTTTCTACTTCTTTTTTGCAAGGGCCCGATGATCGGGGCAAGTCCACAGCTATGGATCATATGACACAATCATCTAGGCATCAGGTAAACCTAGTTGTAATTTTAGGAATCTATCATGATATATATGTTTTGTTAATATAATTTTAGGAATCTATCATGATAGAACTCAGTAGTGTTTTATATATTTTTGTTGCAGCCCAGTGAATCGTTGTATGAAATATGATCGCAAGAATATTCAATAGATCCTAAAGTGGTTGAGATGCTAGCTAACGATACCGACAAAATTGGTGAAGCCACGTCCCCGTTTAAGATGATGGAAAAATGTTGAATAAATATAGTGTAGAAATCGTTTCTCTGCTAATCAGGGTTTCGCAGACAAGCGAGATTATAGCAAGGATTGAATTGTTGGCAAAGAGATCTGAAACCTTGCGAGTAAGTTGAGGAATCTTGAACCATAAAATAATTCATTTATAACTTTATAATTTTCTCGTTTATATGATAGTACTGAACATATAAAATGTTGTTTTTATTTACAGAATTATCAAGGAGCACACAATACTGGTCAAGGTAGTGTTGGCCCCAGCAAGGCTTGTGGAGAGACGTTACAGCATGGGAAAACGACTCCACGTGAATCGACTCCTTCACCATTGTTGTCGACTGAATAGTCAGCAACACGTTCCTAAACACCACGAACCCCAGCTATGAGTGTATTGGCTGCTAGTGACCGACGCATGCTAGATCGTCCAGAAAAAGAGGTCAACACCGAGGCTCTTAGTAATTTTGATATTGCCCTAGCTGCATTTCTAGGATCTTCTCGTGTCACTAGCATGGGAACAATGGAGGCAACATTTTTGGTGGATGAAAATCTTGTTCCAATAAAGATCAAGAAGATCCCAGGTAATTAATATACATTGATCAAGTTAGTGTTTATAATTTCATTGTAATATACCGATAAAACGTTTTTTTTCAAATAATTATGATCATTGCATGATCGTTTTGCAGGAAATGATGTTTTCTATAAACAAATGAATGACTCGTCCTTGGAGATCTTCGGGCCCACCATTCGAACAAGGTGGAATAAACAACCGAAATATTTAAAATATGACCTCACTAATCGATTGGTTGGCCTGTTCGACGATAAGACCTTCAATCAAGCCGAGGTGCTGAAAAAGGATGGACAACATATGAAGGTTGTCCGAGACCAATATAGGACGCACCTGGAAAAAAAAACTAGGTATGAGCACCCTCCAATGATTCCAGGAATGGAATGGAAATATCTAGTGGATGATGGAAAGGAGAGGGCTCAGAGAAAAGAAGGAAAGATACCACCAGGCACAGGGAGGTATGCAATACTTTCCGCAATGTAATTCTAAACCTTATTACTATTGATTTCTATATCGGATTTGGAACCACTAATGTATTTCAACACTTGCATACGTTGTCAGACACTTCAAAGGCCACAAAGCAAGACTGGAAAAAATAGGTCAGCACAAGCTTGGGCCTAGTGGTTATTCGAATTTGGTGGCACGATTTGTAAGTTTTGAAAAACCAATAATGCATACAAATAATAAATTGCAAATTATTTTTCGTTTTATTGCATAGCAAAATGTTAATTAACGATGTTATGCAAATATGCAAGCCGACCGATTCAATGAAGTGCCCACTGCGGAAGACATGGAGCTTGGCTTCCAGCATGGGTTTGGAGCTATTGTTTAATGCCAAAAAAGCTTATCTGGGAAAACACAGTCTTATGGTACCAATCCATCTGGTGCATAGGTATATAAAATCTATATAGTTTAATGAAGATTTATTGCTTGTGCAACCTATTCGTTATAAATACTTGACATAAAATATTGACTCTGTTTTGATCAGGAAAGCAATGACCTCCCTAATGTCGAGGAGGGACAACAACAAATATAAGATCATGTTTCGAATATTGGTAAAGAATTTATTCATATGCTACAATTTTATGTATAGCATTGTAAATTGTGAACATTAATTATAGTTCACCATATTTCAACTGCAGAGCATGTAGAGGGTGAAACTGTACAGGTTGAGCCTGGACAAGAACATGAACAACATGATGTGGCCACAACAGGTTAAAGAAAACATTTGTAGTGTTTTTTTTAAATGAAATACTTGTCATTACAATAGCAAAATATAACGATGTAACATTTTCACATTGTTGCAGCAAATCCGAACCCCTTGCCGCAAAATCCATGTCTGGATCAGCACTCTAGGATGCAGGCATCACGTCAACAAGCTCCTGATGAAGAACCAAGAACTGGAGGAGAAATTCTAGATCAAGATGGTCCTATTATAGAATTATTGGAAAAACATAAGAGAAGAAAAACTAAAAATAAGTGACTGGAAAAACGTCGTCTAATCATTTTTTATAATAATATATCATCCATGATTTTTGGCCTAATGAATGATTTAATGGTTTAATGTTTCAGTGTAGTAAATTGTTACCTTTATTGAATGTCAGCTTTTATTGAATGAATGTGTTGACTGAATGAATGAATGGTTTATTGAATGTTATCTTTTATTGAATGAATGTGTTGACTGAATGAAATAATGGTTTAATGAATGTTAGTGTAACGTCCCCTCCCATCATCCCGGCATGGGAGAGAACATCACTCTATTTCTGGACATCTAGTCCCATACTTAGTAAACAAACATTCCATTTAAAATGAAGATGGACATATGCAATTGCATAAATATTTGAAAACACAGCGGAAGTAATTTCAATTACACTTCTATCATACATTCAAGATATTCATCAAATAAATAATTGCAAAGTTAACACAAGAGAATACTTATCTCAATAAAGTAGTCCCAAGCAACTGGCTATGCAACTGCAACGTTCCACCCAACCATAGGCCAGTTGTGGTCATCAATATCTCCACACACTGCCACCCCCGAGATGGGCATGATCTCTACAAGAATCAGGGAACAACAGAATCACACGTAGCTCCAAGATACACCAAATTAGCCAATCCAATCTACAGTTGGGTTTATCAGGCTGCTAGGAATTGGAAAGGAAGAATTGCTAAGCTAGTGCTCTCAAGCACAGAGCCAGGGATACCCCTCCCAGATCTATTCAGCTTGGCACTCACAATGCCTACACACCCAGCACAAGGAATTATTCTCTTCACTGCCACACAGTCCCTCAAGCCATACCTTCCTTTCTAGTGCTCTCAGAGTGTGCATAGAAAAGTAGCCAAAGCCCTCTTGATCGTCTTGAGAGGTTATTCTCCCCACTAGGTTTATCAAGCAAATTCTATCCACTACCACTCCAAATCTCTTGCTCACAGATTCAAACCAAAACAAGGATGCAGATAACAGCAGAACCACACTTGCTGGGCATGAGGAAAACGTTTTTACAGTGGGATGCCCAAAGAGGGGATTTCTACCAATTCAGAAAAACATGAGAAAGCCCAAAAACGAAATGGCAATTGGGGAACAACCCTGGAGAGAAGAAATCGTTTTTAGAAAAACGTCCATGGGCATTTTGGGGCAAAAACGACCTCCATCACAGTCCCAAATCGTGGCCCTTCTCTCCCAGCTGATATACAATGCAAAAATGAGCTCCCAGTCATGGAAAATGTAGGCAAAATGGTGAAAAAAGTGATGGGGGAAGACCCAGTAGTTCAGACTGCGTGAGAGAGGAAAGACTTCCCATTCAGAATCGCTTTGGGCACCATTTCGTGGGTGTTTTCTTGCCCAAGGAGACAAAATATGATTTCCCAGGTTGATGGCTTGCCCATACACAAAATTGGCTTCCATACCTCTTCATTCCCAAGGCATTAACTGCCTCAACCAATTTCTAGAAGAATTAAATGATTGGGTCCATAACCCAAAATCGGTAGTTGGTAGTTTATGGGTTTTCTCATTGACACATGGATTAACACCATTGGCTCAAGGGTTTGAATAATTTCCCTCCCTACTCCTTGTAGAATCATGCCCCCATCTCTTTGTTGCATTGCATAGCTAGTTGTGGGTATTTTCATTAAAATTCGTATTTACATGATGTCTTATTTACATTGTGCCTATCTAGCACAAGAATCCATAGGCATTTATTTTTAATTGCCGATACATGAAACGCTAAATAAATGGTGGGGCCTTGGCCTTGAGCTCCTCACCATGATTAAATCACAATATTTACATCATTTATGATTTAATACAAAGGGGGTCAAAATGGGGACATTACAGTTAGCCTTTATTGAATGAATGGTAGATGAAAGTTCATGATGAAGTATGCATGAATTTGCACGTAATTTTTTTTTCAGGTACATGCATTGGGTATGGGGAATTGAGAGTGATGTGAGGGGGGGGAGGGGCCATAAGAGATTCTACCTTCACATGGTTGGCCCTATTCAGTAGAGAATATTAAATTATTCTCGAAACAAAGAGGAGCTCAATGAATGGCTACAATGTTGGATTTCTACAACCCACTTGTGTGTCATCTAAATTTTGATAATTTCTTGGAGCTTGTTGTGATGTTTGGTTGCTCCTCATAACCAATTTCGAGTTTCCACAACTTCAAAGGTTGAGTAAATGATGCACTGGAATCAATATCCTTAACCTTCTCTTTAATTTCCTTGGAATCAATATCCTTAACCTCACATTAAACCCTTCCAAAATGGTATATTTACCATTGAAGCCTGGCTTCTGAAGCATGATATTTGCAACTAATCTAGCATACACCAACAACAATTAGAAACATGCTGCTTGTTTTCAATGTTCATCATTTTTTAGGGATACAACTTACCCATAATGGCTCCTCTTACACTAGGGAATTAAATAAAACAAGAAATTAAAGAAAACATATAATTTGCATCGAAAAAATAACAGGGTACGAACTAAACTGAGGAGATTCGAACCTATGACCTATTTCTAGTCCCAAGGCTACCACCTTCAATCTTGAAGTGCAACTGACAAAGGGAGACCACCTTCAAGCTTGAAGTGCAACTGACAAAGGGAGACCACCTTCAAGTAGCTTGATTCATTCTGCATGCATTTCACAGTGGGAGACGGCGGGCTACCACGTTCAAGCTTGATTCATTATGCATGCATTTCACTATGCAATCGTCTCAAATTCTCACTGCGTTTTCCCTCAATTAGTTTCTCAATTCAACATGACCGATGCCCACCATCCGAGGAGTGTTGCCAGCGGTCTTGAGTTTCAGCTTGGCAACGATGACGATTCATGGTATTATGTTTCCCTTCGGCTGCAATATGACAAACTCAAAGTTCACTACGAAGTTTTGTCTGACAAATGTGATTGTTTGGGTTCCATAACCCCGGTGTCGTTCAGGGACACTTTGAGGAATTGCTCTAGGGTAACGGAACCCAAACCTTCAGATTTGTTAGACAAACCTTCGCAGTGAAATATCAGTTTTCCATATTGCAGCTGAAGGGAAACATAATACCATGAATCATCACCATTTCCAGGTTGAATCTCAAGACTGCTGGCAAAACTCCTTGGACGGTGAGCGTGGGTCATATTGAATTGAGAAACTAATTGAGGGAAAATGCGGTGAGAATCTGAGATGGTTGCATAGTGAAATGCATGTAGAATGAATGAAGAGTACTAGGTGTCGAGAGAAATGGTTGTGGGACTTCGTATGAGAGGAAATGGCGATGGGAATTGATTGATAAGGTCAAGCTTGAAGGTGGTAGCCTTGGGACTAGACATAGGTCGCAGGTTCGAATATCCTCAGTTCAGTTCGTACCCTGTTATTTTTTCGATGCAAATTATAGGTTTTCTTTATTTTCCTTTGTCGACTTTATGTATCCCTTTATATGTTTTCTTTATTTTCCTTTGTTAACTTTATTTATCCCCTTGTGATAATGGGGATTGTTAATATCGAGTCGCTCGAGAATGAACATAAAGAGGATTTCCATGGTAATTTGTTCCATCCAAACCTATCAAGTGTACTTTTAGGTCAGTAATATTCTTGTAACAAAGTGATGAAGATATTAGAAGCAAATGTAACAAAGCCCTGAAATAAGTTCGCATAACATAGTGGTTTGTGTTTGCAGGAATCCTTCAATTTACAAGGTGAAAATGGCCAAAGAGCTGCCACAATTCAGAGATGACAATATTGATGACCTAAAAGTGCACTTGATAGGTTTGGATGGAATATATTACCGTGGAAATCATCTTTATGTTCATTCTAGAGTTTTGAGAAAACCAGAGATATATGAAACGACGCTTTATGACATTTCGTCTTCATAGTCGCCTCTTGAAATCAAGGTAAGACTTGGATACGGCAGGAGAAGTTCATATGATAGGGGGAGTAGTTGAAGTAAATGAAGTAAAATTTCATTTGCTTCAACTACTCCACCTATTGACTGAGCTTGATATTGTGTCTTGTAAATTATCCTTGTACCTTGCCATCTTCATCAAAATTTTGTTGCTGGTTTTTTCATGCTAAAATGCTACCCCTTATGCTACTTCAAACTTCAATAAGGTTCTGTCTAGTAAATTCATTAAAGGTAAGCATGCATCATCATTCCATACTCCCCCTATAAATAATATCATTTCTCAATCATACTTCTTGTCAAATCAAGATGAAAGGATATTCTCTTCAACAATATCCAGTACATTGCTTCACTGAAGCTTCCTTTTGCCAAGAGTAACAAGCCCGATCTTGTCCACTTTATCCTTAACGAAAACTGATTTGACCTTCTCCAATTCTGTTATAGCATGCTGACCACTTAGATATCTATAATATTCAATTTGACCATGTCTTCCTTGCATCGATAACTTCTAGCAATCCCGCGTTTTTCCACTATCTCCTTCCGCATTCTTCATTCTTTGAACAATTTTAAGGCTTCCATGTATATGCTTACTGATCCAAACTTTTCACATTATAGTTGAGAGGAATACTACTATTTTTTCCATAAGGCATAGCTTACTACCATGGATGCTACCAATCACTCAATACCAATTAATGAATATAATTTGTGTCATATTTCTTGAACTCATACTTATCAATTATATCTAGTAAATTCATAAAAGAAAATCCTCCAATCATCAAGTTGCTTTTATTTCATTTTATTCAACTACTCCCCCTATCATATGAACTTCCTCAAGGGCATGAAATTCCTCAATGGAATCACTTTCACATAAGATGAAGTGACTGAATTAGAGGTAACCGCAACTAGACTCGTATAGATGTCAAATGATGACGATGAAGAGTCAACTTTGAATCACCCACAATATCTACCTCCTACCCATACTTTTATGAGACCTTCGTGCAAACAACAATCTCTAATTAATTGTCCAGACAATCTCTAATTAATAAGACCCACCCTACAAATTTGATCACAACATAATACTGTTTTTTTTTAATTCCATAATGACGTCGGATATCCGACTTCCATTGCTAGGACATCCGACATTCTTTCCATACCACCAACGGCTAAGAACGTCAAATGGTTTCCATTTTTAAATTCTACTGTCATCGGTTATCCGACTTCCATGGGCTAAGGTATCCGACGTTCCTGCCATACCACCGACGGCTAAGAACGTTGAATCGTTTCCATTTTTACATTCTACTGTCGTCGGTTATCCAACTTCCATGGGCTAAAGTATCCAAAATTCCTTCCATACCACTAACGGCTAAGAACGTCGAATGACAGGGATTTTTGCATGGTGATGTCGTCGGTTATCCAACTTCAATGGGATAATGTATTCGACGTTCCTTCCATACCACTAGTGGCTAAGAACGTTGGATGCCTTCCATTTTTACATCATGTTGTCGTCAGATATCCGAATTCAACGGGCTAAGGTATCCGACATTCCTTCCATACCATTGAAGGCTAATAACTTCAGATGACAGCGATTTTTGCATTGTGATGTTGTCGGTTATCCAACTTCAACGGTCTAAGCTATCCGATGTTCCTGCCATATCACCAATGGCTAAGAACGTCGGATGGATTCCATTTTTACATTCCATTATCATCGGATATCCGACTTCAATGGGCTAGGTATCCGACGTTCCTGCCATACCACCGACAGCTAAGAACGTCGAATGGCAGGCATTTTTGCATTGTGATGTCGTCGATTATCCGAGTTCAACGGGCTAAGGTATCTGACGTTCCTGCCATACCACCGACGACTAAGAACGTCTGATGGCTTCCATTTTTACACTCTACTCTCATCGGATATCCGCCTTCAACGGGCTATGGTATCCGACATTCCTGCCATACCACCGATGGCTAAGAATGTCGGATGGCAGGCATTTTTGCATTGAACGATCGTCGGTGATCCAACGTCCACGTCTAACATATCCGACTTTAAATTAAGTGTTGACCATTGGATCACCGACTACCGAGCCATCAATGGTATGTGTCGGATATCCGACGGGCAGTCCTACTATCGGATTTCAGCAGAATTTAGACCGACGTTTAAGAAAGATGGAGATTGTCGGATGGCCGACAACAAGATGTAGAAAATACGACGTATATGTCGTCGTATTTTGGGTTCAAATTCTATAGGGAGGAAAAGCAAATAATGGTTACCAATTTTATTGAATATGCTCTTCAAGTTCAAGGGGAAGCTAAAGAAGTAAAGAGAATGTTTTATAGTAAAGGCCAGTTGTTCTAGGAATTAAGTGTCAAAATTATACAATTATATAGTGAAATTCAACATTGGAAACATCACAAGAAAGAGTCCAATTACACTTTGATGAAATGAAAGAGTTCCAAGAGATTTTTCGCAAAATCCTCTAAACATTCTAACCTTGTGTTCACATGAAATTTTGGACATCGAACATGGTTTAAAATACTTGAAATTATAACAAAAGGTGCTTGGGGAGATGTAGAGAAAGAGTGGGTTGAATTCTTTAAGATATTGACTCACATAGAAGAGTTGACAGATGTATGTATATTTCCATCATTTAAACTTCTTGACAACTTCCACCCACCATCTCAAGTCATTGAAGCTTTAGAGAAGTATTTTGTGGTTGTATTTGTGTGAGATGTACTATATGAGTTGTCTTTGAATTTTATTGAGTATTCTTGAATTTATCATTTGTAGTTCTTGTCATATTTCTCTTTAGAAATGATTTTGATGTCATGTGTATGAGTTTATAGCTAAAAAACATATTTATCATTTGATTTCATATCCATTTTCTTATAGTTAACACTAATAATATATTTAGATTGGAATTAGATTATTTAAATTATTAACAATAGATTAATTAAATCATTTTCATTCTATATTTCAAAATTTACTTTCATTTGTAGTAAATCTCACCGAAAGGTTGTCAAGCCATTAATCTAAAGGGTTTTCCATTCCAAATAAGAAAGAATCTAATTTGTGCCTCTTTTTTTGGTTAAACCTCTACTACTGATGTTGGAAAGTTTTCTCAATCAACAGATTTGGGACTAGAAGGAGGGTCATTGTATGGAACATTATGTTCCAAGATCTACATCATCTCCCACCCACCCAGAAACTACCAGTAACCCTTTGAATCAAGAAATAGTTACTCAAGGTTTATATTTCAATATTTAGATGATGTAATCAATCAACCTAGTTCTCATCATGATTTTCCTTATGTAGTCCAAAATGAGGAAGTGGATGCATTTCATCAAATAACTAGGGAATACACTAGGTAGATTAGTTCTTTACCGGTCACCACATTTACCTCATAAGAAAAGGCCTACACAAAGAAACATTACTCAGAATAAAGAAAATACCTTGGCTCATTCTATTGAAGATTTAGTTGACTTATATTTCCAACAAATCCCTCATCCTTTGAACCAAATCACACCAACCCCCAATCTTGCTACATCTCCTAGATCAATTGATAACTCCGTGAGTGATTTTTAACAATAAACTCATTCTGAAAATTCAAATATGGCCAACAATTAGAGTAAAAAAAATTTACTTGGGATCAGATGCTTTAGATTTATTTGGGAAACTTAATGATCTACCAAAATACCTAGAACACACCCAAATATTACCTATATTTATCTAGTCCTAAAGATCATATCAAGAAGTTCATTATTTTCATTTGGTTGACGAATGTTCAAGATGATGATCTGGTTTGTATTATTTTTATTTATACCTTCCATAATAAGGATTCAACTTGGTATTTTAACCTACTAGCTAGTTCCATCACAAACTAGAGTGATTTCCAAAAGGTATTTTTTGATCAGTTTGGGAAAGAGACTACAGCAAAGGCACTCATGGTAGAGTTGTTCATATTACTCGTGGATCCTCATGAAATATTTAGAGATTTAAAAAAAAAAATTACCACATTTATAAACAAGTTCTATGATGATACCCAATAAACAAAATAAATTCAAATTGAAGTCTATGCTAGTTCTCTTCATACACCCATTTCCATGTTTGTCAAATGAGTTAGAAAAAAATACTCCTACTTTAAAATTTAATGAAGAGACTGAAAAATGAAGTCATAGATATTAAAATGAAGTCTCGAAAAAAATACTCCTACTTTAAAATAAAATTGAAGCCAAAATTATGAGTTAAGAGACTGAAAAATGAAGTCTTAGATATTAAAATAGGTTTGGAGGAGGTGTTTAAACACAACTACCATATAGGCCATTTTTCTGAAGTCCTATCATGCCCCCAAACCACTTGAACCACTACCTACAATTCTGAATCTAAATCTTAAGGAGGTGGCTATGGAAATTTTTTGCAACTATCATCAAGACTACCACTTTGAGGAAACTTTTCGATAATGGATTAGTTTTATGAACATTGTGGAAAACCTCTTTCTTGATGAATTGTGAAAAAAAAATAGAACCTATTTTAGATATTAACTGAGAAGGAATGGAGGAAGAAAATGATCAACTTGAAGAAACATGGCATGGTGTTGTGGGACATGATTCCTAGTTTTAATTTTGATGATGGATAAGAAATAGTAGAAGAGTATGATTCTAAAGTGATTATAATTTGAGGGGTATAGGATCTATTCCACAACTAATTCTTCCTAATCCTCAAGCTTTGAGAAATAAGAAAACTTGTACTTACACCTTTGTTGCTAAGGCTTCAACCAGTAATTAGAATGTTGTTAAGTCATCGACTATAAATTAGACTACTACTTATATGGATTACAACATAGTGGAAGCTCCCTAGAAAATAAAGGACAATATTTCCATTCTTGATATATGCAAAATTGCACAATAAAGAAATTATTATTGAATGGATTAAGGAACCCATTAAACCACATCAACAAATAGTTTCTAAAATTGATACAAAAACAACTAATCCCACATAGAATGAAACTGTGAATGTTGTTATCACTAGTAAAAAATCAAAATTACAAACACCTCCATTCTTGTTAACATTTGCAATCTTCAAAAAGAATGTACATAATTTCCTTTTAGACTCAAGTGCATCCTCTAATGTGATGCTTTACTTAGCATGCAACAATATTAATGCAACTTCAACAAAATGTGCCACTCACATTATTCAATTGGAAATATCAAAGGTGAAATTATAGGTGAACTTAAGTATGTTTTGATATAGGTTATTGTTGATTCTAATGTGTGATGAATGGGATGTTACTCTAAGTTGCAATTCCTAAAGAATCTACAATTACATTTTTAGCTTGGAAAATGGAGGTAATGTTAAAGGATTAATACCTATCTATAGGAGTCAAGACTTTGCACTAATATGTTTTAAGGTAAATTCAAATGAATTATATTTTTTTATCTTCCTCACTATTATCTTTGATTCATCGAAAAATTTAATACATTTAATTTTGACATCAATAGATTTTTGAATACCTTGTACCAAAGCCTCATTCTCTATCGTATTATTGTTTCACTCAAACTCAAGCCTACTTGAAAGAAATATATAATTCCATTTGATATCAATCAACAAGAAACTAACACATTTGTAAGACTTAGAGCCATACAAATATAAAATCCAAATTTCTTTTCTTGAAGGTATGTTAAATGTGTTAGAGCCATTTACATCAGCCATATTATAATACAATGCATCAATCTGATTTTTTTTGAATGAGTTCAAATAGCTTGTTAGATTGAATACATGAAATTTCCATAGTGAAATTACCAAAATATGCGTCCAGAGAATAATTCCCAAGATTTGCAAATTCGGAAGTTGAAGGTTCATTGACTGCATCATAATCAGTGATAATATGTTTCATGGTATATTTTTGTCGATCAATTCCACTATTGTTAGGATATCCATTCTAAGGAATCCAAAGGTGAGACCAGTGAAAAAGAAAAATAACCTTGTGACTTATGTGACTAGTCTCAACTAATAAAAAATCCATATACTTCATGAATATCTACTACAATGATGTCAATGATTGGATGAACCTTAGGATTATGGAATGTCCCAAATTTGGAATTGGGTCACAATGGCCTAATCACATTGTCCATATTCATTAAATTTTGTAAAATTGATGTTAAAGGTCAAATAATTTCCAAGGAGGAAAATTACTAGTTTCCTAGGTTTGGGGTGGAAGCTTTGGGATTTGGAATAATGGGGATAATAAATGATGTTTGAACATTAGAGTGGCATAAATATTTAATAAATGAGCTAAATAAATATATACAAGTGAAAATCAAAGTGGCATTTGATCATGAAGACACATGGAGGAAGTGAGACCCACATATGGCTAGATTTCCCCACTACACTTGGCATCATTCTCTCACCAATTCAAATTCAAGGTGAATGGTAACATACTTGGGGGAGTCCAAAAGGTATTATTCATGGCATGACTCATCCAAGGTCAAAATATAGAGGAAGAGTAACTCCCATGGAAGAGGAAGAATCAATTTGGAGCTAGTGAGACACTTGGGAGACACTTGGGCTAGATTCCCTAGCTCTATGACAACAATGATGAAGATGCTATGACACCTATGACACAAATTAGACCTGAAGGCTGACATATGACATATATGACATGTCAGGGATAAAACTAGAATCGAAGAGGGCGCTCAAGGGTGTTAGGGCAGCTACGATGCTTCCGCATGTGATTTGGTGGAAGTGGAAGACTAGGAATTGTTGTACAAGTGGCGTTCTTTGGAATCTCTTCCCAACTTGAGTTGGCATGAGTCTTTTGGAAGGAATTCGACCCATGGAGGAAAATAGAACTTTATAAATGTCAATAAAAAAGAATGAAACCAGCTTTTTATCATTTGTATAATTTTCAATTGCATTTGTGAAGAGGGAGAGCTAGTGGATGACTAGTTTCTTGCCTTAGCCAATTTCGAGGGTGAAAGATTCCCATCCAAGTTGGTAATTGGAAAGGCCATTCAGACCTTTCATTTGGAGCTTTAATGGAGTATTTATTTGTATTTGTAAGCTACAGGGTAGCTCATGGTTTCTTCTATTGCAGCTCACTCCTTCAACCATTTCCAGTTTGATGGCATATTCTTGATCCTTGAGGGAGGGCGTTTTTGGTGAGCTATTGTACTCTTTGGGGGAGCTTCTAATGCCCCATTTATATTCTAATATGAATTAAATACTCTGTTCTTCATCTCCAGAAAGTTTCAGGTCGAAATTCCAAGTAGAAATGTATAAATCTCAATTTTAATGAAAGAACAGTGCCATTTCCCCACTACCTTGTTGTGAATCAATGTAATGCTGATGATTTCGAATGAATGGATGATTCTATGATGAATTTGTGATTAATGGACTTCCATGGATGTATTTTACAAGTTTCATGTACTGTACTTGAGCATTTGAAGTATTTTTACTCAGTTTAATTGCATTGGGAGAAGAAATACTGCCATTTCCCCAAGGGTCGAATTGGTGATTTTTGCAGTTGAATGGGAGAGGGTTGGAACAGATATAATAATCAATTAATGGTGCACATGATACCTTAATAACATCCTTAATACATTCGCTACCTCTGTTCATAAATTTGAGTGGATTTGGAGGCATTTGGGAAGCCATTTTCAGTACTTACCCCAGGGGGATTTGAACCCCAAATTACTAGTAAAATTGCATACTTGGTCCAGAATCTTAAGAGAGTTTTCAGAGGTATTTTGGTGGCCATATTTCATCCATGAAAATAATATTTGAGTCCTAATATCATTCATACACTTTCCTTGAAGATTTGAAGGCATTTGGAGTCAATTTGAGACCTAGAGACCAATACTAGTCAAAGGGAAATCACTAGTAAAGTTACCTACATTGACCAGGATTGAAAGAGGATTTGTAGAGGTATTTTAAAGGTTCAAAGGCATCCCTGAAACACATATTTATGTTCTAATATAATTCATATACCTTCTCAGAAGATTTGGGATCATTTGGGGCAAATTTGGGACCTAGAGATCAAAACTAGTCAAAGGTCTAACTAGGGAAAAAAGTGAAAAATTGTCATTTTGATAAAATTCCTAACAAGAGACATTACAGATTAGAAGCTACCTTGCATGTACATATACATTTTTTGCATTCTTATCGGGAGTTTTATATAATGTCTCACTATGTGATTTTACTTGCCATTAATATTCTCTATATTTATTCTATTTATTCCATGATGTTCAATTAGATTTATGCCTCATAGGCCTTTAATAACACCTTTTTTATAGTAATAGTATGATTACTCTAATTTAAAAGTTGGGGATTAATATCTCTTCATTTATTTTATGCATCGACCCAAGGCATAATAAGGGTCTGAGACCCTATTGCTTAGCCTTCACTTGGTCTCTATGTATTTGTACAATAGACGACTATTTACAAGTTCGTCTGGTCTCTAATGTGTGATGAATGGGATGCTACTCTAAGTTGCAATTCCTAAAGAATACACAATTACATTTTTAGCTTGGAAAATGGAGGTAATGTTAAAGGATTAATACCTATCTATAAGAGTCAATACTTTGCACTAATATTTTTTTAGGTAAATTCGAATGAATTATATTTTTGATCTTCCTTGATATTATCTTTGATTCATCAAGAAATTTAATACATTTAATTTTGACATCAATAGATTTTTGAATACCTTGTACCAAAGCCTCATTCTCTATCGTATTATTGTTTCACTCAAACTCAAGCCTACTTGAAAGAAATATATAATTCCATTTGATATCAATCAACAAAAACTAACACATTTGTAAGACTTAGAGCCATACAAATATAAAATCCAAATTTCTTTTCTTGAACGTATGTTAAATGTGTTAGAGCCATTTACATCAGCTATCATATGTTACATGTGTTAGAGCCATTTACATCAACTATATTATAATACAATGCATCAATCTGATTTTTTTTAAATGAGTTCAAATAGCTTGTTAGATTGAATACATGAAATTTCCATAGTGAAATTACCAAAATATGCGTCCAAAGAATAATTCCCAAGATTTGCAAATTCGGAAGTTGAAGGTTCATTGACTGCATCATAATCAGTGATAATATGTTTCATGGTATATTTTTGTCGATCAATTCCACTATTGTTAGGATATCCATTCTAAGGAAGCCAAAGGTGAGACCAGTCAAAAAGAAAAATAACCTTGTACTTATGTGACTAGTCTCAACTAATAAAAAATCCATATACTTCATGAATATCTACTACAATGATGTCAATGATTGGATGAACCTTAGGATTAGAAGCTACCTTGCATGTACATATATATTTTTTGCATTCTTATCGGGAGTTTTATATAATGTCTTGCTATGTGATTTTACTTGCCATTAATATTCTCTATATTTATTCTATTTATTCCATGATGTTCAATTAGATTTATGCCTCATAGGCCTTTAATGATACCTTTTTTTATAGTAATAGTATGAGTACTCTAATTTAAAAGTTGGGGATTAATATCTCTTCATTTATTTCATGCATCGACCCAAGGCATAATAAGGGTCTGAGACCCTATTGCTTAGCCTTCACCTGGTCTCTATGTATTTGTACAATAGACGACTATTTACAAGTGCGCCGAGTCTCTATGTTTATTTGTATTATTCAATATTTCAACCTAGTTTACATTCTCATTCCTTAATACAAACTTACATTTTTTTTTCTAAGAGGAAGATCTCTGTAAAACTGAAGAGATGAGTTAGTTTAATCCTTGCTCATTATTTTTTTTTTCCCACTCGCTTAGTGGAGCGAAATATTGCATACACAAACTCATCATTCATATAACAATAACTTTTGGGTGGAAAACACACATATAATATGGTCGGGTGAGGCCAAAGGGATTCAACCCTAATGGCTTGTATTTCTTTTCCTATATATATAAGTAGCATGGGGACCCGTACCCAGGGGTAGGGTACGTATACCCATACCAAATACATGTACCCACGTACTGGATACCCTGTACCCACATACCCTGCTACACCCTACCATACCTGAAACTTGGCTGAAGTACCCGAGACGTTTCTCACAAATTAAGGGGACATTGATTGCAGAGAGGACAGAGTACCCCTAATTTGGGGACACCCAGGGATCAGTTTTGTACAAGGTACCCTTGTTTTGGGGACTCCTAGGGAAAAATCTGGTATGAGCCCAGCTAGTTTTGTACAGGTGACATTAAAGTCAATAATATTCAATGGTAATATTATATTCTTAAAGTAAAAGGATAGAGAATGAAAGATAAGGAGAATGTCACTTAAAAGGACAGAGAATGAAAAATAAGGGGAATGTCACTTTTACTTAAATTTTTAACATTACCATTAATTTTTTCAGGATATTTTAGAGTGGTTCCAACCTCATTGTACTTCATATGCAAAAGTTATAATTTTAGATCCCATTTAGAATTCAACAAACTTAACAATTTTCAAGATTTCAGGATTGCAATGTTTCCACTGGATTCTATCATGTATGAGGGTATGCGATTGGAATTTAATCAAGCACATCAGCTTCTCTATGTACCTTGAAGTTGGAGGGGCTTATTGTTGAACTCCTCTATCATGAACTTAACAAAAATGTACCCTTCACTCAAGCAAAATCACTTATTAAGCACGAGAATCTTTTTCTACCTTATTTTAACACTTGAATTAGGAAGTTTCATCAAAACTGTAGGGTGTTGACTAATGTCCTTGGAGGATCAACTACAAGATTCAAGGTAGAGGCAAGGGCTAGAGCACAAAGGAGGGGGCACATGGTGTTATTGATGAATAGGATCCCAATATAGGCAATGATTTTGATATGTTTTTTTTTTGTTGTAGCATGAATTTTTTGGACTCTATAGGCCATTTAGCCTCTTTTTTTATGTATTTTGGGTCAAATATGGATTGCACTCTATGTTTTTTTTAGTTGTATGCACCCTTTCTATATACATGAGAAACTTTGCATATTTGTGTATAATGGTTTGGATTCATATGGATGCACATTAATATATATGTACAGTGAAAATGATTTAAATTTCATATGTATTACAATATATATATAGTACCCCCGATGTACCCAAGTCCCATGTTTCAAAAAGTGGCATCCCCATCCCTGCACTCGTCCTCGTACCCATCCACGTATCCAATTTTCCTAGCAACATAGATATATCTATTTGTGGGTGTTCCCATGAATATGGATAAGATTTTTTGGCAAGCAAAGGGCATGAGAATGGTAAAAAATAATCTCAATCGATATTTTTTTAGAAGTTGGATCAAAGGTTGAAAAATATATCGATTGAGCTAGATATCATGATCGATGGTTTTCTTAACCCTCGATCTAGCTTTTAAAATCTTGATCTAGCTTTCTAAAAAGCTCGATCTAGATTTAAAAAGCTAGATCAATATTTTTGAAAGGATAGATCGAGATTTTAGAAGCTTTTCAAATTCTATATGTGTCATGTGTGGATCTAGATTACTAGAGAAAGCTTCACTTAGAATTTACAAAACATTGATAGGAAAATAGAAGAAATATGAAGAAAATATTAAGTAGAACACAAGAGAAAAACATTCATGTGGATTGATCTTCCATTACATTATTATTCAATAAGATGTGTACAATATATAGATTCTCTCAAGAGGCAAAATCGAGAGACTTAGTGGCAATTTGAGTAGCTTACATTAATGCTAGGCCTAGTGGAGTAACTCCCCCAATCTATGAAATTGTGATGAGGTCCAGTGAACCTATGAGGACCATGAGGAAGTTAGGCAAGTCAATAAATGTGGATGGAATCCTTATGAGGGTGAATTAGTTGGTTTAGGGATTTGGTAGTGGCCATTAATGAGAAATTTGACCAAATCTAGTGCATTAGTGCCCTTGGCTCAACCTTATCCCATAAAACAGGGAAGTGGTGCACCTGCCTCATTAAATGCATTAAATAGGGAGCCTTTGACTCCCAAAAATAAGGAAATGGGAACACTTGTGGACAAACTTGGCTATAATGACAAACCACTAGTCTAATATGTGGACAAACCGCTTAGACTAGGCACTATTGAAGCCAAACCATGGAACAAATTACATTAAACACTTAGAACCTTATGCAAGGATTATTAACCAAGGTCTACATGGGAATTATGTTCCAACACACCCCCTTAAGCCAAAATGGTTGTGATCAATGAAAATTGCTATGAGGGCTCAAGAAATAAAGGATTATGGTCACCCTTTACATTATTAATCCATGTAAGTGAGGAAAGAGACAAAACCACTTGGGGAAAATACTCCCTCTAAAATGGACATGATGGACACCAAAAATAAACTACTCCAAAACACAAGTAGGTGTGAACTTGTTCATATGTCTGGAGCAACCTTCTTCTTGGGAAGAAGAAGAATGTGCTCAACTAGATCATGTACATGTACAACTGCATGATGTAAATTGAATCCATGTAGAACAACTGAGTAACACTGGTAGTAGAGCGAAGGATGCTCTTCAAACTTGAACTTCGAACCAACCAGGGTGCCAAGTCCAAAAGAGACTTGAGATGCTTGAGAATAAGTGACCCCAAGCGAATCATAAGGCTGCTGAAGCATCAACATCAACATCAAATCATCATCTATTCCATCAAAATCCGTGCTTGGAGGAGAAACATTATTAGTCCCATTAAAATCCTCGCTTGCAGTAAAATCATCATCAGTTCCATCAAATCCTTGATTGCAGGAAAAACATTATCAGACCCATTAAAATCCTCGCTTGGAGGAAAATCACTATTGGTGCCATCAAAATTCTTTCTTGGGGGGGGAACATTATCAATCCCATTAAAATCCTCTCTTGGAGGAAAATCATCATCGGTGCCATTAAAATACTCGCTTGGAGAAAAATCATCTACGCCATCATTGGTGCCTTCATCCTCTCCAAAATTATTATCGATCCCATCAAAATACTCGCTTGGAAGAAAATCAAGTTTGTTGTCTTGTAAATCCTATCTTGGAGGAAAATATTGGCTTGGAGGGAAATCATCGTTTGTGCCTTGAAAATCCTAGCTTGGAGGAAAATCCTTGCTTGGAGGAAAATCCTAGCTTGGAGGAAAATCCTCGCGTAGAGGAAAATATTGGCTTGAAGAAAAATCATTGTTAGTGCCTTAAAAACCATCGCTTGGAGGAAAATCATCATTGGTTCCTTGAGAATCATTTCCTTGAGAAAGATCATCATTGGTGCCTTGAAAATCGTCACTTGGAGTAAAATTGTCATCATCTTCCTCAGTGTCTTTAAAATATCCACATGGAGGAAGGTCGTCATCATCATCATTAATGCCTTTAAAATCCTTAGTTGGAGGAAAATCATCATTGGTGCCTTTGAAATCCCCACTTAAATGAAAATTTCCACCATCTTCATGTACATCTTCAAAAATTGAGATTGATTCAGATGAGTCCATGACTTTTCACTAAAAAGTATAAGAAAATGAAATTTTCTCACACTCCTCACCAAAAAGTACAATGGTGCAACCGTCAACCCCCAACAATATTATAGCTAAAAGAATGAAAATTTCCCTCTCAAATATTCCCTCCAAAATTTCCCCTCCCAAGCATTCTCTCCAAAATTTCCCTTGAAAAATTTCCCTGCAAAACTTCCCTACAAAATAAATCATACATTTCTAATGCAATCATAACACTATTAAAAATAATTTAATTTATCGTATACAAATTGTAATAATACTAATAAAATGACATGTAAACAATGCTATGCAAACTTTTTAATACAATATTAGTGATTTACATTAATTTTGTAAACCAACAGTCATAACAATAGTCAAATATCATTTAATGCCGCCTTCTCTAAATTTAGAAATAATGCATTAGCTAATTACACATTTTTTAATCTCGCATTCTAAAACGAATAATGTTAAACTTAATATTAGCCATATAAACTATTTTGGTTTTCTATTCTTCACGCTTCAAATTTTAAATAATTTAATAGTTCTTTGAAGGTTAGTTCTATTTTTTTTAAATAAATCTTTCTATTTTCTATTTCCTTTCTCAATGTTTTCTCTGTGCTTTTGTCTTTTTTTTTAATCCAACTTTCATAAAGCAGTAAAAAAAACTTATTTTATGTTATATTAATGCATATTGGTTTTCTATAGTCACCCTTTGCAAACAATGATCCACAAGGCTTTGAATACCATCGAAGAGCTTCAAACATTGTCAAGTTTAGTTAAATTATTTTTGGAATGTAAATGTTTTTTTTAAATACTTTAGATTTCTAATTTTTTAATGTAATTTTTTTTCCTTTAGGCTTCGACATGCCCTCTGTAAAAACCTGGGTAAATTTTAAAAAAAATTTCCTTAAGCCTGAGGGCTTGTGCACCTTTTGTATTCCTAAGAGGTCAAGGATGGAGGTTTGCAGTATATGTGCTTCTCTTAAACAAAGAAGGGATAAATAGGAAGGGATAGAGAGAGGTGTGTCTCTATCAAATTTATTTTTTTGGAATAAATATCTATTATGAAAGCTCATCAATGTTTTGTTTTTATTTTATTTGTAGATTATTTTGTTAAAGAACTTCAAGCACATCGCAATCAAAAATAAATTGAATGACAAGAGTTATACAAACATCGCAAGAAGTGTGATGATGAACCAAATAAGTATATGGGTTTGATAATTGATGGCATGGATAATAATAAAAAAACAAAAACACTTTTTCCACATTTTGTTTGTGTACCAAAGAATTTAAAAGAGGAAAATTTTATCCAGTAACACTTGGTTGGTTGTATGGTTTTTAATGGTCAAATGTCTCCAAGGGTTTAATTTACAGCTCTCAATATTCATAATGATGAAAATCTAACCATTACCATAATTCACCATGTGCTGACTCATTGGTATGGTAGACTTCCTCAAGTTCTATATCTACAATTGGACAACACTAGCTGGGAAAACAAAAATCAGATTGTGTTTGGTTATCTGAACATGCTTGTTGAATTGAGAAATTTTCAGAAGGTTAAAGTTGGTTTCCTTGGGCCTACACATGACCATATTGATCAAATGTTTAGTCATTTTGCAGTGAGATTGGGGAGGAAGAATGTTGGGATCCTGCCATCATTAACTTAAATTATTAGAAAAACATATAGCCCAGAGCCTGTTGTACTAACATTGGAGGAAACTATTGGCATGCGAAGATTTATTTTGGGATCACATGGTGAAGAAAGGTGCATTGAGAAACTTAATGAGATTGAGCTTTCAACATCAATTTCGTATAAAAAATATTGATGGGAAAGCACCACTATGGGGTAAGAAGTACTCAACAAGTGCAGAATGGGGGCCTACATCAGGTTTAGCATTTATGAAATTCATCCCAAGTCGTTAAATGTATGCTTCAAAGTTATTGTTGTTGCAATCAACTATTGATATTCAAAATGCATGCCAACACAATAGAGATGTTGATTCTTCTCACTTCTTTGAAAAAATAAAAAAAGTCTATCAAAGATACATATGACTATTTTGATGTTGATGATTCTGTTTGGCGGGAGTCATTTTTCATGGAGAAAAATGACATAATTTCAAACTCTATAAATGGATTTTTTTTTTGAAGACTCCATTTAGTTGGCTATAAAGTATGTCAAATGAAAATGAGGAGATAAATGTTGAGCCTGAGGGTGTTGAGTCTTCTCCACCAGAAGAAAGGGAAATGTAGATTGAGTCTAGAAGATCATTTGCACGATGTGAGGCGATGGAAGACCTTTACAAAGGCTCAGTACAAGATATTAAGGAGGGTTGCATGATTGCAGTTTTGGCCACAAAAGATCCACGCGGTTATCCATTCTCGATTGCAAAATTTATGAAGTTCAATACATAAAATGAAGAAGTTATATATGTTGAAGTACCTTGGTATGCAACAAACACACACCCATTTGATGGTGTGTACAAGCCGAATACGGTGATTGAGAAAAAGGTTTGCAAAAAGAGAAAAAGAAAGGGTCAAAATGTAAATCATTGTCGCATAGACATTTTGAAAGTATAGGATGTTGACATACTAGTTTATGACTTCCAGTTGACAAATAAAGGCACTCTTCACTCCAAGACTATAGAGATTATCAAAATATTGTTGGCACCAGAAATAGTTGCAACATGGGAGTCTGCTAAACCAATGCATAGATCTAGAAGGAATATGGCATATGAAATTTTGGGTGTACATGAAGATTCATATGGTGCACTCATTGATCCAGTAGAGAAGAATATGGGTCATCTACATCTTCATCCAGTCATTCATCTGAAGAAAATGTAGCTTCTGATGGTGTGTCTGAATCCATGTGTTAATTTGAATATTTGTACATGAAACATTTTGTCTTTTTTATTAATATGCCATTGTTTGTATGGAAACTCTAAAGGAGTGCTTGAGTTTTGATATGAATTACTTCTATGTCTTATGGTTTAATATATGATTTTATGATGAATATCATATTTTTTTATTTTATATGAAAAGAGTAGTCAAATTATTTCTTGAATAAATTGTGTTTAACTCATTGCAATTTTTATATAGTGTTACTAAGAGATTAAATAAGCACAATTTTCAATTATGATAAAATCATATAAAAATGTCATTTTTTGAAAAAGTGTGCTACCGGTAGCATTGGTTTTCAATTTAGAGCTTGATTTTAAGGTTTTTGAAAACAACAATAACAAATGTTGTGGTTCATTTCTATATTTTTTACCCCAAATCAAAATGTGGTGCTACCGATAGCACCACTCTTTGATTTAGGGTTGTTTTTTGGTGTTTTTAATGCAAACATATGGGTTTTTATGGCTATAGTTCTTGTTTTGAGTATAAAGTTCCTACCAAGTTGTATAACTTGTTTCTCATGGTATGAACAATAACTATCAGACTCCTTACCGCAATATTCACCTCCATTATCAAATATGAGACACTTCAACCTTTTTCCTGTTTCATTCTCAACCAAATATTTCCATTTCTTAAAAGTAGCAAACACATCAGATTTCTGTTTAATGCAATAAACCCATTTTTTTCTAGTTGCATCATCAATAAAAGTAACATAATAACGAAAGCCACCAAGAGATTGTACATGAGACGGTCCCTATACATATGTATGCAAAATCTCTAACTTTTCACTCTTCTTCTATTTCCCAACCCTAAGAAATATAACTCTCTTATGTTTTCCATAAACACATTTCTCACAGAATTCCAAACTTACCTGCTTCAGATCTGGAAGCAACTTCCTTGAGTGGAGAATCTGCATCTCTTTCTCACTCATGTGACCAAGCCTATGATGCCACAATGTTGTATCTATTACTGTGGAAGCTCACAGGGGGTTCACTTAGTGAACTTGTTACAGAGCACGGCCGTTCAAAGGATATTAAAGAATATCCCTAATTTCACTAAATATTGGACAATGCCTCCTAAAATTGTATTGTTGATTCCCCTCCCAATATACCTTTTCAATTAAGAAAACCCTAATGTCACCAGATATTGTAGGTATCCATTTTTATCAGCTCATTTTCAATACCCCATTTATATGATATTATCAAGTTGTAACAAACAGGATCCCTAACACATCTTAGTATAAGCAAACATGATGCTAAATAAAATAATAGTATAATGTTGATAATGATCCCACCTAGATTACAGGGGCGACTGATCAATTTGTAGCATTGGATAGTAGAAGACCTAATGAAATAGTAATGGGGAAGGGAAAATGTGTAAAATGAATCCCATTCAATAGATCAATGTAACAAAGAATGTAAAAGACCGATAATCCAATAGTCAATGCAATGCTGAGGAAAGATGAGAAATGTAGATGTTTCACACCACAGCCTACCAATCTACCAATTTTATATCATGTAAATACAAGTATAGCTATAAGAGCTCATGGTTTCTATAAGCTTAATAAATTAAACTCCGTAAAAATGCAAAATTGAAACCCTTTCGTGGATGGACTTCCCTACCTTCCTATCAAAAAAAATATCATTGATGTTTGAACCCAAATTAACACAGAAAAATTCCTCTTACTTTCCACTAACACAATATGATCATATACATAGCTTGGATTTGGGTTATTCACAAGAAGAAATGATTTTCCTCCCCTTCCTCTTCATTTATTCTTCCAAGCAAGGGAATTAACAACATTTAGTTACCTTTTATTGGGTTATCTCTAGTTTTTTTATCTTTATAAGAGAGGGTAAAATATCCTATGTTAAGTTTCAAGCATGCAATAGTTATAAAGATATAGAGATGGTGAAACTTATATGATACCATTTCATGGTAACGATAACACATAGGGTATGTAAATAAGGATTTAGATTTTCACCTATGTTCATGTCAATTCTAATACAATATTAGGACGAATGCCTTGCATATAAGAATTAAAATTAGAATTATGACTATAAATCAGTAAAATATAACTCAATAGAACAACTATTCCTACTGGAAATGTGAAAATGTTAAAGAAGAATACAAAAAATTGAAAGAAATAATTAGTTAAGAAAGATTGATCTAACTTTTCTTGGTTCCAGTTAGCCAAGAAAGATTGATCTCACTTTTCTTAGTTGTCATGGAGCAATGTTTGAGTGAAACAACCATTACCATTGGAGTTCTCCCAATCCTCTTTTATTTTATTTTTTTTGCAAAATAAAAGTATATATATATATATATATATATATGTGTGTGTGTGTGTGTGTGTGTGTGTTTAAGAGAAAATGCAAATGAAGATATGTAGATATCTAAGAGATGGAATATGTTTTTTTTTTCTTTCTTTTTTAATTCTACATGAATTGGCCCTTATGTGCATAAAAAATAAAACTTTTTTGGGGGGAGACATGCTTTTAGAGGATGTTTTTTTTTGTAATAGCCATATAAATGTAGATCAGGATTCACGTAAAAATGAAAAAATGAGTTCAATTGTTGATTTTGATGCAACTTAGTAGAAAATTTAAACCCACAGAAAATTTGTATAGGTTTATTTATGCACCTACATGGAAGATGCATGGAGGAGCACTAGAATTCGATATAAATATAAAAAACTATGGAGACAGGAGTTTCCCGAACATTTCCTTCCCAGTTGGATTGCAAGTGGTATAAAATAAATAGCAAACTATCAAGGCACCATGAGGAATTCAATGGGTGAGAAAATATGGATGGGAAAATTGCTTGTGTCATAAAATGTGGAGCTCAACAACTAAATGGAGGAAAAAATCACATTAAAATTCAAACAACACTAGAAATTTGAAAAGGCAGATCACATTTATGGATGGAGGCACAATTGGCTAGGAATTTAATAACACATCTCATCAAGGGAAAGATGACATTTATGAATTTTATTATTTTCTTATGATTTTATTATTACCCATTTTCATGGCCTTGGGGCCAGTGAAAGCTTAGATAAATCCCATTCATGAAGAAAATTATTTCAACAAAAAGAAGACTTTATAAGTTCAATGATTTGTAGGTATAAATCCAACCCATGATTTGGAGGTTATTCCTTAGTAGCATTTAGGACTGATATGAATCCATCCCATGATTTGGAGGTATGAATCTAGCCCTTGATTTGGAGGTTATTCCTTAGCAAAAATAGGACTAGTATGAATCCAACTCACAATTTGGAGGTATGAAATGAGCCCATGATTTGGAGGTATGAATACATCCGTAGATTTGGAGGTTATTTCTCAACCTACCCAAATAAAATAACCCCCAATATTTATATTACTATGTCAAATTAAAAACCCCCCTTGACCCCTTAATATGAGGCAATATATTTTTGAGGTTTTTAGGAGTATTGAAACCCACAATATGAATGGATGTGATATGATATTTCCTTTCTAGTGAACTTCCCGTGTGGAAGCTAAAGACATAGAATAGTCAGTATTATGAGGACATAAGTACAACGTACCTATCCTTTCTCCTTTTGCTATCACCATCGATTCTTTAGTGATATTCCACCATGTTTCTCCAAGCATAGATAAATAGCCACCATATCTCAACTTCCCTGTTGAGATCAAATTTATTTTCATAGAAGGAATATTCCTTACATCTTTCAACAACCATTCACCTCCATTTTTTAATCTTATCCGAACCTTACCCATTCCAACAATTTTACATGATTCATCATCACCTAATAAAACATGTCCAAAATCACCTTGAACATAATCATAAAAAAAATTCTTATGAGGTGTAGCATGACATGAAGCCCTTGAATCCACTACCCAGTAATCACTAATATTATCTAATGCAAGAATCAAAGCATATTGTAACACATCACTTGCTACATTTGTTTAATGAGTAGTCTCTTGATGTCCATCTCCTTTCTTCTTTAGAGATCTGCAGTCTTTCTTCAGATGTCCTTTCTTTCCATAGTTTCAACACTCTATATTTCCCAATCTAGACTTGGATGTTCCCTTCCTGGAATTTCTACGATTACTTAGGCTCTTTCCTCTCTCCTTTTGTCTTCCCCTTCTCTCCATGGTCAACGCACTACCTGATGTATCACCTGTTCTTTTCCTTCACATTTCCTCGCTAAGAATAACACCAACAATATCATCAAATTTCAAAGTGTTTGAACCAGAGACAGAGTTACTTATAGCCATGGCCAAGTCGCAATGAGCTCAAGATTAGAAGATCCCTAACATCATCTTCAAATTTCACTTTTATAGAACTTAGTTGATTTGTAATCGTATTAAATTCATTTAAATGATCAGCAACAGATCCACCTTCTGACATCTTCATATTAAATAAATGCTTCATTAGAAATACCTTATTGGAGGCCGAGGGTTTTTCATACATCTTACCCAATGTGCTCATCAAACCCTCAGTTTTCTTTTCTTTTGAGATATTGAAAGCCACCGACGAAGCCATGCACAACCATATTGTTCCCAGTGCCTTTCTATTAAGAACCTCCCATTCTTCATCCTTCATAGTCACTGGTTGTTTTTCTTTTCCTCCTAACGATAGGAATAGATCCTTCTGATACAAATACTCCTCAATTTGCATCTTCCATAACTGGTAGTTTTGAAATTAAATTTCTCGACCTTAAAATTTCCTTCTTTCGTCATTGCTCCCACTCGAACCAAGAACCCTTCTTTCCTGCGATTTTATCTGTCGAATAGACCTTTGGATCTGATACTTATTGTTATAAAAATAGGATCGGAGAGAAACAACAATAAACAAGATGCAAATATAAATCACATAAACACAATATAAGGGATACACCAATATACGTGGTTCACCCAATCTGGGCTACGTCCACGGAGAAATTGCCAGACCTTTTATTATACCATCCAATAAAATGAAGGGATACAACCTATAGCACATCCACTACAACTTCCTCTTCACTCTCTATCAGCCTCTCTTACACAATCATAGAGATCTTTACAATGCTACAAGACATTACACAACTATATTACATTGTCTTCCTTTTAAAGGGGAATTACCATGGGAAAAATACTACAGGCTACCCAATACCATGGGCCCGCAAGCTGTTCTCCAACAACAACCCAAAAAATTCCTTTCGGGGTATTCGCTCTCGAACCCCCTTTCTTAGAGGTCGTGGGGAGGTGATGCCCTCCCACTAGGATGAGTGTACATTCCAGTTGCGCATCATATAAAATTGGGGTACAAACATGGCTGAAACAACATCTCTAAATTAGGAAGATCAGGCTCCACAACCAACATGCAATAGTAACCTATATGCATTGACAAAACAATGGAGGATTGACTAAGAAACTGTGTTTGCTTCCTCTCATTTTGGTTCTTCTAGGACTACATCCATCTAAACATTTATTGGGTATCAATCTAGATCTTCCTCTAATGTTGGGTATTATGAAATGGGTGCTTCAACTAGCTCTACTCTAGTGTTTGAATTTAGCTACTAGAAATTTATGTAACCATATCCTATACCCCTACTATCTATACTTATGCATTGTATCTAGAACTTAAATTGTTGTTGGCCAATCAATTTAAATTGGTGTTTTGTTAAATTTTCAGAATTTACTTCAATCTGATCTAGGATCTTAACTGAGAGAACAACATGTACAGCATATCTACAGCATATCAATCATGGAGACAATAATGCAAGCACACAAGAGACACAAAGATTTACTTGGGGAGAAAAACCCCAATAACTTCCTCAGAGATAGATAAAGCAATGATACAACCAACCAAGAGAGATAGCCATAACCTAGCAGCAGATCCTCCTCCTCCATAAGTGCGCCACTCCTCCTTGAGTGCATGTGTGAGAAGTGAGTGAGTAAATAGAGTGCCTCCCGCACTCTATTTATACTTGACTTGACTTGCCTTTTTACCTAACTCATGTAGGCTCGAACTTTACCACATAACATAATGCTGAGTGGGCCGACCCCCAATAGGGTGGTCTAATAACCCTTTGACCCACATGGCCGACCCCCAATAGGGTGGTCTAATAACCCTTTGACCCACATGACTTATACAGGGCCGACCCCAAATAAGGTGGTCTAATAACCCATCAAGTATAAGTTACGACACTTACAATATAAATGACGACACTTCCTTATAGAGGAATAATACCATCTCTATAGGAATACAATATACATATATGTGAAATACATTCTGAAGTTACATATACATCAACACTCCCTCTTAACTAGGAAGGTATTTCTCAGCACAGTTCTTCTAGCACAAGTCATCTTCTCTGGATCATCGTCACTAGATAATCGTCATTGAGTCATCATCATCGTCACTGCTGCTGCTATCTCAATCAATCTCTGAATCTACTCGTCATAGGAAGTTCTACAGAGCCAGTCCTTTTTCATACTGGATGTAGGCCCACCACCTGCAGGTCTTCATCATCACTGGCCATACTGTGGAATCCTCAGGACTTATTACGTGCGTCACAAAACCTCGAAAGAGCATCCCAGGATGTTACGGGTACACAACTCCGACCTGTAGGATCTCCTAGGGCGCTATTACATGTGACCCCACCACAAAACCTCGCAAGAGCATCTCAGGATGTTACGGGTACACAACTCCGACCTGAAATCTCCCAGGGCACAAATTACATGTGGTCCACCACAAAACCTCGCAAGAGCATCTCAGGATGTTACGGGTACACAACTCCGACCTGAAATCTCCCAGGGCGCTATTACATGTGGTCATGGCAAAACCTCGAAAGAGCATCTCAGGATGTTACGGGTACACAACTCCGACCTGAAATATCCCAGGGCCCAAATTACATGCCATAGGACAAAACCTCGCAAGAGCATCTCAGGATGTTACGGGTACACAACTCCGACCTGAGATCTCCCAGGGCGCTATTACATGTCCTCCCAGAGCAATGTCTCGAAAGAGCATCCCAGGCTGTTACGGGTACACAACTCCGACCTATAGGATCTCCCAGACATGCTCATCTGCACAACCTGATCCACGGCCATAGAGTATCAACCTGATACTCACCATACATCATCCTGATGTACTCATGATCGTCCTGATCATCATCACTGCAACGTCCTGCTGCATGTCATCTGGAGCAACATCCTGAAGCTCATCATCCATGATCATCCTGATCATCACTGCAACATCCTGCTGCATGTCATCTGGAGCAACATACTGAAGCTCATCATCCATGATCATCCTGATCATCACTGCAACATCCTGCTGCATGTCATCTGGAGCAACATCCTGAAGCTCATCATCCGTGATCATCCTGATCATCAATGCATCCACCTGATGCATACCTAGTATCTACCTGATACATATCATCATACATGATCCACCTGATCATCAATGCATCCATCTGATGCATACCAAGTATCTACCTGATACATGATACATATCACCATACATGATCCACCTGATCATCAATGTATCCACCTGATACAAATACAAATATATGATATATATCACCATACATGATCCACCTGATCACACAATGTATCCACCTGATACATATACAGATACATGGTCCAAGCATCCAACATGATGCATACATACATACATAAAATGATCCAACTGATCATATCCAGCATCCACATGATGCGTACATACATACATAAAATGATCCAACTGATCATATCCAGCATCCACATGATGCGTACATACATACATAAAATGATCCAACTGATCATATCCAAGCAGAAACCAGAACATCATCCTGATGCTCATCATCCAGCGCTTACATCCACAGCCATGTGAAGGATCCTCCTTCCAACATGCTTGGAATGGCTTCGGCAAATGTGTCCATCACTTATTCCTCGAAGTGTCCTCGATCTGAAGAACGCCAAGCCTCTCTCTGAAGTACTCGAACTTCACTCTGGCTAGTGGCTTCGTCAGCACATCTGCAATCTGCTCGTCCGTCGCAACATACAGGAGCTTCACAGCTTCTCTCTGCACCATATCCCCGATATAGTGATATTTGATCTCTATGTGTTTCGACCTATCATGAAACACTGGGTTCTCGGACAGCTTCACACAACTCTGGTTATCACAGAAGATACCAGTAGCTTCCAGCGGGAGATCAAATAACTCAGATAGTAGCTTCCGTAGCCATACTGCCTCACAACTAGCTGAACAGGCTGCAACATACTCTGCCTCAGCTGTACTCAGTGCTACACAGGACTGCTTCCTGCTAAACCAAGAGATCACACCTGATCCCATACTGAAGCAGCACCCAGATGTGCTCTTCCTATCTGCAGCACTGCCAGCCCAATATGAATCAACATAACCCTGCAGGTTAAACTTTTGATTCGCCTCATACTTGAGTCCATAATCCACTGTACCCTTCAGGTACCTCAGAACATGCTTTACAGCAACCAGGTGAACACTCCTCAGATCCGTCAGGAACTGGCGCAATGTGTTCACAGCAAATCAAATATCCGGTCTCATGTTCGTCAGGTACATCAAGGACCCAATCATCTGACGATACATAGAGACATCAACCAGCTCAGATGAAGCATCACATAGAAGCTTCAGATTCGATGCCATAGGTGTGGCCATGGCCTTGCAATCCATCATCCCGAACCTCTTCAGGATCTCTACTGCATACTTCCCTTGTCCAAGGAAGATTCCTTTTGCATTCTGCCACGCCTCCATGCCAAAAACAAATAGTGCATCATCCCCAAGTTCTTCATCTCGAACTCGGTAGTAAGCTTCCGCTGCGTGTCGGCAATCAATCTATCTTCACCATACCAAGTTCTGCACATATATGATTTCCTATCATGTGTCTCAGAACCAAGTGGCTTCTCCACATACACTTCTTCTTCAACTACACCATTCAAGAAAGCTGTCTTGAATCCATTTCGTCACTTTTATATTTCTCTATGCTGTCATCTGCAACATGCTTGATCTAATAGTTCCATATGGAAGTCATAACAAACTTCCCTTCAGGTCTTGGGATTACATCCCAAACATCATTCTTCATGATCGACGGATCATGGCATTCCATTTCTTCATCCCAGATCCTGGGAACTTCAATATCTTCAATAGATATCTTTATTGCTGAACAAATGTTGTAGTTCTTCTTTTGTAGGAGATGGCATACGATCTTTCCTACACAACAAGTTAAATTGCATGATTAGAAAACATCTCATAGTTTTCAGAACAAATTCTTACACATAAAGAAATATGTCATACAGTCATGCAATTATCTTAGCCAATGCTTCAATACAACATTTATCCATATCCCGTAACTTTCTAGATGCCTTCCTATCTCTACCAGAACATTGTTAAGAGTGTGCACAACTCCCAACATGCCAGCAAAGAGATTTCATTCTAGATAAGTAGCAATGGAATGTTGTACAGTGCCATAGGCCACTTACCCATGTATATTAGTAGTATACTGTTCATCAATGCAACTATTCTAATATGCATAATACACAGCCTAATTCTAGGAACATCAGTGTATACATTATTGAACAGTATTATTTAAACAAACAAATATGCAAGAAATGATGATTAAAATACTTATCTTTCTTTGTTCGTTGGGTGAACTCCCTCTGAGTCTTTGCTTCCTTGCAGGAGCTGTTGGAGTCCTAATCTAAAGTAGCTTCTTCTACACCTTTCTGTTGTGGAATGTAGAAAGATGGTCAACTCCCTCTGAATATTTGCATCCTTGTAGAAACTACTGAAGTGTGCTCCTTTGCTTTATTGCAGGAACAACTGGAGTGTGCTCCCTCTTGATCTTTGCTTCCTGGATCACCTGTCTTTGAACTTATACTCATTCTTGATCCCTATGCATGCTTGTTAGTATCATCATTGTGTTATCCCCGAGGTCTCATACATAATCAAAAATTCATTAGAATACTATTAAAACACAATAATCTCAAGCATGTATAGTCATGATCATTTCAAACAGAATAATAAGCATTAGCATTCAAGTTTTAGTCAAATCATAAGAAACATAACATGTCTAAACCTGTAATTACTCAAACCTATGACTCTTCAGATTAGTTGAATCATCAATCAAGATAAGAGATATAAAATGCATAAAACCTGTGATTATTCAAACCTATACCATCATGATTCTTCTGGTTAGTCATATCATCAATTATGGTAAGAAACATAATATGTATATAATCATGTTTATTCAAACCTATGACTTCATGAATAATCATTATCAACAACAGCATAAGATCTTAACACAAGGTAGGATTCTAGCTTGATATAGGAAAAACATACCTGGATTAGCATGCTAGCTATTTATGTCTAACATACTCACATGATGTCTTCTTCTTCTTCAATGACTTGTGCTAGTAACCTGCATATCTCATAGGTTAGCCATTATAAAATCAAGTTATACATACCTCGTAAATGGATCTTCTGTGAGATCCATGACAAAGGATGAATCTTTGTCCTCATGTTATCATGATCATATGTTCTTGGACCAGAACATGATTTGTCTTTCTTGGTGTACCTTTCATGTTAGTAGACAACATAAACCTCATACAACACCATAATGCATTAGTACAATCATAAGTGTCAACACCCTAACCAATGAATATCTTCTATCATGCATTCATAATTTTGTTAAGGTGATACGACAAATCTAAAAACAAAATTGTACTCAACTGTAATAACATGAAGACAAACATACCATAAACTTAATCATGGACAAATATCAAAACATACCTCGATGAGTCATACCTGTCGAGATCGCTTGTAATCTTCTTATGTAAGGCCTTAGCCTCATCTCCCTCTGAAACAGGAACTTCTTCACCTATGTAGGTGACCAATCCATCTTCTTCTAGGATTAACCCAATCCACTTGATGTGCAAGAACTGGACTTGGAGCTGGATATGGGTTTGTCAGAGAAACCCCAAAAATTCAAACTTTGAATTTCAAACTTCCGAAAGGATAGAAATATGCGCCTTGATGAGCTGATCAAATTGGTATATTCATAATTTGAAAACTGTAAAGTTTCACTCCTCAATTTTGCCTTTGAAACTTCCGGATTCACTGGACGTGACCTTGAACTGGGGTTTGATGAATCCCACTCTTTTTCCCAATCAAAAGGTTTGATCCAAAGCTCTAAGCTTCTATTTTTCTGAGGAGCTTCCAGCCGTGGTCTCAGATTTCAAAAATTCCCATTTTTACAGAAGCCCTAATTTTCCACTTTCCTGATCAAAGTCCCGAACTAGGGTCTGATCAAGCCCGGCCTTCTGCCCAACCAAAAATTCTGATTTTGGTCTCTAAATTTTTATTTTGATGAGTAGCATTCAGCCGTGGTCTCCGATTACAAAAATTCCAACTTTCTTCAAAGCCCTAAATTCCGGAAGCCATGAATGAAGGTACCAAAAAATAATTCTGTTTTGACAGAAATATGTACCTGATTGTTTCTGGTGTAACTCCGAAATTTTTGATCCACAGGGTCTGAACAAGTTTCCTGAGATAGCCTGACTTGTTAGCTTTCCATCCTGACAGGTCTGACCTCAATTGGATTTTCTGAGAGAGAGTTATGCCAAATGTCGCAACGTGACCTGTTTTGGGATAAAACAGAAGAGCCAACTTGTACGGCGTGCCACGTGTCACTGTTTCAACTTCGGCCTCTGAAAACGTTTTCTGAGATAGCTCGACCTGTTATCTTTCCATCCTGATAGGTCTGACCTCAATTGGACTCTCTGAGAGAGAGTTATGCCAAATGTCGCAACGTGACCTGTTTTGGGATAAAACAGAAGAGCGAACTTGTACGGAGTGCCACGTGTCACTGTTTCAACTTCGGCCTCTGCAAAAGTTTTCTGAGATAGCTCGGCCTGTTATCTTTCCATCCTGACAGGTCTGACCTCAATTGGACTCTCTGAGAGAGAGTTATGCCAAGTGTCGCAACGTGACCTGTTTATGGGATAATACAGGAGAGCGAACTTGTACGGCGTTCCACGTGTCATTGGTTCAACTTCGGCCTCTGAAAAAGTTTTCTAAGATAGTACAGACTGTGTACTACCTGTCACTTTTTACGAAATTTCATTTGGAGCTTCCTAGCCCAATATATGACCTTTTTCCCAAGGTCACCTGATTTTGACTCAGATCTGGAAGAGGCAGAAACCCTATATTGTACAGATCATAAATCACAAAGTACAACGAATTAGAGGTTTTCCTTTGGACACAGGGTACCTGGAGATCTTAGCTTCGTCCTGTAACAATTTCAGATCCGAAAAATTCGCCAAAACGGATTTATAGCGAAAGTGCTACGATGACTGGTTTTTTGCTATATCAAGCCCTAGCATCGTAAGTGCAACAAGTGTCATACATGCCATATCATGCCTTCTTTCAGGCTAGCTCTGATACCATGTTAAATTTTCAGAATTTACTTCAATCTGATCTAGGATCTTAACTGAGAGAACAACATGTACAGCATATCTACAGCCTATCAATCATGGAGACAATAATGCAAGCACACAAGAGACACAAAGATTTACTTGGGGAAAACCATAAAGGTGAAAAACCCCAATAACTTCCTCAGAGATAGATAAAGCAATGATACAACCAACCAAGAGAGATAGCCATAACCTAGCAGCAGATCCTCCTCCTCCATAAGTGCGTCACTCCTCCTTGAGTGCATGTGTGAGAAGTGAGTGAGTAAATAGAGTGCCTCCCGCACTCTATTTATACTTGACTTGACTTGCCTTTTTACCTAACTCATGTAGGCTCGAACTTTACCACATAACATAATGCTGAGTGGGCCGACCCCCAATAGGGTGGTCTAATAACCCTTTGACCCACATGGCCGACCCCCAATAGGGTGGTCTAATAACCCTTTGACCCACATGACTTATACAGGGCCGACCCCAAATAAGGTGGTCTAATAACCCATCAAGTATAAGTTACGACACTTACAATATAAATGACGACACTTCCTTATAGAGGAATAATACCATCTCTATAGGAATACAATATACATATATGTGAAATACATTCCGAAGTTACATATACATCAACATGTTTCTCCCATGGGATTTGTTGATGGTGGGAGTAATGTAGGTGATGGTACTAGATTTTCCTCTATGGCATGGATAACTTATGTGGAATTTATGTAATACTAATTCCCCCACAGTTGCACCTAGAACTGGTAACTATAGGGATATATCTATGTTTATAATCATGCAAAGTGAGTAAGCTACGATATGGAGTCATTTGAGGTCATTTATGCTAATTAAGTATGTGAAATAAAATCATAGATTAATTTCATCATGAATTCTTGGAAATTATATGGAAGGAGAATAAAACTCATTGTAAATGAATGGATTTCATCTTATGTAATGATAACATAGCTAAAAAGAAAGAAGCCTACTAAATCAAGGGCATATTAATGTTTAAGGTCACTACATATGCCATGTAGGTTAATGCTATGTAATAAATGAAGTCAACATTGGAATCTATATGATCAAAGAACTCTACAACACTACCATATAAGGAAATAAAGTCAAGACGTGGCTTAGGGAGGCTGGGGTAGTAGCATTTGGCATGTGAAGTATAAAATAATGAACAATGAGAGGAATACAAGAAAAATTTATGCAATTCATTGTTATAACATGTGTTTGTACAATGTGGATGAATTAAGGTGGTAGGGATTAGTATTATCATGTTAGTCATTAGTATTTTCCTATTAATTATCCCAAACAAAATTTTCGAAGTGGATCTCTCTACCTAATTTTTCGAACTTCTCTTGGTTATTACCTAAAGCCTTTTCCTAGGGAGTTGTTTCAAAGTAGATCAATAAGCTATCATTGGGAATGTTGTTAACCAATGCCCATTTTTGAACTCTTGCATTGAACCTATGTTTGTATCTATCAATAGGCCTTATTTTGAAGCTATATCTACTATGGAGTTAAGCTCTCAAAAAACATGATGTTAGGAAGTATATTCAAACTCAGCTTCAATCCTTTTTTCGTGCTCTAACACAGGATCCCTTTCATCCTACTAATCACCACTAATGACTACGCATATACATGTATATTTTGCACATGTTTAATTTTTTCCAACTTCAATAATAGTTTTACTACCATCAATCCATCACAATTTTTCTTCGATAACAATATGTTTATTTCAATGGGTAAATCCTAGTATTGTCTCATAATCTAGGACTTGATAGACAATCTCTGATTTTCTAGCTTTATAAAAGGAATTGATAAGATGATTATCAAAGTCATATATTTTGTGTCATTGTCCCAAATAAATTATTTCAGATTTTTTAACATGCTAGATTCATAATTGAATGCAAAACATCAAAGACGAGTCATTTTTAAATGTTGACAGCTGATGATTACCATGCGCACAATGAGAGATTAGCCAATGAGAAGAGATTGGATAAATACCCATGTTTAGGTAAAGATTTTTATGGTGGAAAGATGAAAAGAAGAAATGTGATTTGACACATGATAAGATATGGCCACATCTTTACAAGGCGCATTTGTGCAAAAAGGATATGTTAAACAGATAGACTTACAAATGGACTAATAGGAATATGTTGACTCTGTAGCAAATGATTTTTTCAATGATAGTTTCAAAATATTATTGTTTTTTATAGTTGGTAGAATGATGCGGCCATATTTAATCTATATATGTCCATACAAAAATATAGGCTAAGAGGAAGTTAATCTTGCAAGAAAAAAAAGTTTTCAAAAATAAATCTCCTTTATTATAACTAATAATTAAAGTAAAATCTTATAACATCATATTTTTATGTGACCGCCAAAAGATATATTCACATGAAAATATAATAAGAATATGTTTTCAAACTAGAATGTTATAAATATAAAAATATTTTTTGCATGATTCTAACTCGTTAACTTCAATAATTTTCAATGAAACCTTTTCACTTTCATACAAGTTGCCCCAACAATTGCAATGTCTTGAGCCGGTCTTGAGCAAGCAGCGCCACCGAAAATAATGGAGTTGGCAGCTATATACCTTATAGTATTGTCAATAAGATTTGTTAGAGATCTCGAGAACTATAATGTTATATAAAGATCTTCCAATTGTTGTTGTTGATTTATACATATGGTTCAGTTTGTTTCTAAGATTTTTACCTGAATGATGTGATTGTTTCATTAAATGTATTTATTGGATGAATTTACATACTTTTATACATTTTATGTGAGTATTAGTGTAATGTTGTGTCTACTAAGCTGATTACTATTGTATTTAAGTAGTCTCAAGCATCAAGGGTAGTTGCTGGTTTTGAATGATAAAGAATGGATAAACTTTATTAAGTAAATTTATTTAAATATTATAAATAGTTAATTAGTAATTATTTTTAATTAGACGATTTTTATTTTTATTTTGAACTTTTATATTATAAATATTTTATTTAAATATGAATAATATTTATTTTTATTTAAACATTATAAAGAGTTAATTGGTAATTGAAAATAAAAATAAAATATCATTCATAAAATTATTTTCCTTAAAGAATGATTTGATTTTATGTGTCACTCTGGCCACCACCATATCTTTCTCTTCTAAATCATCTTATTTATTAATACCCATATCTCCGAAATCAAGTAGGATAGAAATGAGAGGAAAGGTTTTACCATCGAGTTTGCATACCAATCTTCATAAAACTGTATTAGAGTTTGGCTCGTCCACCTACCCACGAAATGTAATTTATGCCACATCCTACCAAATTCCTTTTGAGAAAGAACAATCAACCAAAAGATGATCAATAGATTTGAATTCTGTTTTTCAAAGTATAGATTGATTTGGTCCGTACCAATTTAGCTTTATACCACTATCCCATGTTAATATTTTGTTGATAGTGCAAGCCATTCAATATTTTTATATTAAAAGTGCAGTCTAATTCCCATATTGCCTTCCACCACCAAACTGAGTTTTCATTAATCGTTGCATCTAAAACAATGGCGTCATATGTAGGTTTGGGAATGATCTTTCCATTAGCCACCTTCTTTGACCACACTGATTTATCCTCTTGATTGGATAGTCTGATTGCGCTATGAGATAATATATGCATATAATTTTTCCATTCAATCTTTTGTCTTCCAATAGGTTCAAGTCTAAAGCCGATTTCTATATTTGGATCCAATAATTTTCATTCCTCTAATTTGCGATATCACATAACTTATATACCCCCTACCACTGAATATTCACTTTCAAATCATTAAAAAGTAAGAAGTTTTCTACACAACCTATCCACAGATCATCTCCAATTTGCTTGGGACCTATATTTATGATATTTTACTCACATACAGTCAGGCTTAAGGAGGGGTGTTGGAACATTTAAAAACCCATAATTCCATACTTAGGATATATTTTATTAGTCATCTAGATTAATTTTCCTAGGTGTAGACTATGTAGTTGGCCTAGTTTTGTCTTTTATGCCTCCATATGCCATCCTAAGTCACAAAAACGATCTTGGTTAGATTCTGGATAATATTTCCTTGGATTTTGTCTGATTTTATTCTATTCTTGAATTAGAAAGACACTTTCCTGATTTAGATAGCTTTATCATGTTTTTTCTACTTTCTAGTGGATAAGGTAAAGCTAGTTGACTTGGAAATTCTCTCCAATTGACCAATTCTACCTCCATCACTTTATTCTCTCCTAAAGTCATCATTACATTCCATTTACATCAATCATGAGCTTCCATACCATATTAAGCCAATTTGTGATCCTTTAGAGTGTTTTGGAAAGTGCTTTTGACACCTATGGGGTTTTTATGCTTTTAGTAAGCCTTACTTTTTTGTGCTTTACAACTTTCCTTTAAGGCATTCTATTTTCTCTCTTGAGATGTATTATATATTGTATTCATATTGAGGAATAATACATGAGATGATATTTCCATCAATTGAGTTCATTCTCTTATGTTTCTGTCTCAATATCTCTTCTTCTTATTATTGCATATCTTTGAATAATTCTTGTGAGGAATTATTTGCTTCAATATTCTTGGCTATAGAATTATTTCATGGTATTCAACCTATATAGAATTCTCACAACTTTCTCTTCCAAATTTCCATCTTCATCAAAAAAATTTCCCTTGTAAAATATGTCAGATCCCCATGTGTCAACTACCACATCAAGAAATGTACCTCCCTAACATTGATCCCAATATAAACGTACATTTTAATGTGCTTATATAGCATAAATACCAAATGAATAACAATATATGAAAAAATTCAAATTTCGTCATTGGGTCAAATGTGTCTACTATCTATTTTTTACCCTCGTATTCAAAGTTGGGTTATTTACATTGAACCAAATGGCCTTGTATTGGACATATTAGTTCTCTCAAGATCACGTTCTCTTAGGATCCTTTGTGTTGATTAATTGAAGTCATATTGTTGTCATCACCTAGGTTTTGAACTTTTGTGTTTACATCTATTGGACATCCTTTATGTTGGGATTTGATTGACTTACTGTGTTTTTTGACTGTCATTGAGCATTCATGTTTGACTGTACCTCATCTCCATCATCTCTCTCTCTCTGGTTTGTACTTACCCTCTAGCAGGGACAGCTAGTTCCTAGTGTTGACTGGCCTCTGAGAGGCTCGAATCATTCTAAAAGTAAAATTTCTGAGTATAAAACAGGAAGGGTCCCACACTCCAGGTAAGTACCCCAAATTCCGCTTAATTAGACTTGTTACTATTAGTCTTATACTGTTGGTTACATGTTACTGAAGATTACTTTAACACAAGGACACCTTGTAGAATCCTTCAAAGAAATAATTTTTCTAGTTTCCTTTTCCTAGACTCTTATCCCTTTTGAAAGACCAAATTCTTGTAAGACTCTCATTTGAACTAATCTTGTCAAACATGGCTCTATTTTCCTCTTTTGACACTATATTGGGAACAAATGAGTCCACCTTGATAATGTCTATTATCTTTGGTTAGGGACGTTCCTCATACATTTTCTAAAATTTATGAATGGAGAGCTCTGGAAAGTCCCTCGAAATAGTAGTTCATTGATCTCACCTTCCACTTCATTGATATTCATACCTTTCTTTTTATTCCATTGCGAGATCATCCAGTTTGGACCTTCCTTATATGGTGATGATAAAAACTCACATTTATTGTACGAAACACATCTGGACAATATTCCTTGAGAGGGCATGGATCCAATTATTCATCAATTTTAAAGACTAATTAAATCAACATCAAAGATGAATTGCATTTGTTAAAGATGCATGGGTTTATTAAGACCAAGAGTACTAAAGTTGAAAAGTCAAAGGATAAACACAATATTACATCTCTTGATGTTGAATTATATGTCATTGATATGCCCTTATTTTAATTTTAGATAACTATATATATGATAATTTGATCTACTGAAGGTATAACCAAATAGGTACTGGTCAGATATGCCTTCGTCGAGTGAGGGAAGCTTAGGACAAACACAAGGAAATGTGTCCACATCTAGCAGATCCGATAGGAAAAGAATGACTAGAGGTGAAAAAGTAAAAAGAAAATTTCGTAGACGTATGGATTTTTTTCTTGCCGAAGGAGGATCATGCTCCTACGATGATGAGAGCATAGGAGACATCGAGGTGCCACTTAGGTATCAACATTTGGTGAAACAATGGGTACCTAAGGAATTTCCTCCGTTGAACAGTCACTTCAGTGTCGACAATCAGATGTATCGCATTGCACCATCCTCACTACATGGCCTGGGGCTATTTTCCATGGATGGAATAACTGTAAAATACAATACAGTTATTGAATTGATGAACTATGTCGGACCATGTTATGACTACAACGATTGGATTGTGTTGGTCCGGTACATGCGAAGTATGCAAAGATATGCACTCACCGCAAATTATATACATGTAAAAGAAAACCATAAAAATAAGGGGGAGACTATCTATATTGATGGAAGGCCTAAAGCTTCCAGAAATATAACAGGGTTTATAAACAGCACATGACCCAGAACAACAAACAAGCAACCAAATTTCCTATTTGAGGTAGGTGAAGGAAATCGGGTAGTTGTCTGTGCAATAAAAAATATAGATCCCGGGGAAGAGTTACTAGTGGATTACCATTTGAATCGAGTAGATACATTGAATAATATTGTGCAGGTACTTATGCAACACCTATTTAAGTAACATATAATTATTGCATTATATTTTTTTTCTTAAATAATGTATTCAAATTTTCATGGTTCTAATTTCATTGTATTGTGGCAGGTTGATAATGGGAAAGGAATTACCTCGAAAAAAGTAAAAAAAATAACAATTTTGTTTTTCATTTAACATGAATTATTATTTGTCTATATAATTTTATATTTGTGGCGATCAGTTTTTTTGTTATCTTTACAAAAAAAAATTATATATATCGCAGTTGTAATTATGTTATAACGTGGCAGGGTGATCAAGGAAAAGAAAAAGCCTCGGAACTAGTAAACAATCAACAATTTTAATTTACATTTACTATGAAATTTATTATTAGTATGTGTAATTTTACTTGTCTGGCAATAAGTTTGTTTTATCTTCAACAATTTTTAAAATATTTTGTGGTTCTAATTATATTATAATGTGGCAGGATGATCATGGAAAAGGGCCACATCCATACAACATGCAAACTAGTGACAATTTTGACTTACATTTACCGTGAATTATATTATTTGGTTATATAATCTTATTTCTATGCCAATCAATTATTTTAATTCTTTAGAAAACTGAAATAACACTTCTTTTGTTGAAATATGTAGTTTGTGGGCCATGATGCCTATGATTCTCTTGGCGAAGCGGATTTGTACTCATCCCCCGACCCAAAGGTACTAATATATAAAAAGATCAATAAATCCAACATGGAACTTGATCGCATGTTAGACATTGTAGATCAAACTCTTGATATCGAGGAAAGGATCTTTCAACTTATGACACAGCTTAACACATATAAGGTAATAACCATAATTTAAAGTGATACTTTTATTTTGAATAACAATTATGATATTTTTTTTAAAATTTTTACGTTATCTAAACGAAGAAACATTTTCCTTTCGTATACAAAGATTTTTGCAACCTTTGGAGCCCAACATGCATGGTCTCGGTAGTAGTGGGGGTACGCAAATGCCACATATTCCGGACACAGGAACTCATATACCTTCTAGCCTATTCAATTCTCCACCTTCCACACCTGTAGTGGGTAGCCATGACACGGACCCCAGAGAGCCACACATCCAAGCACTAGAGGTGCTATCAGAGATGAGGTTGATGATTTGGCCAATTATATGGTTTCATTTCCTAGAGCGAGATGTGTTACCTCCATAGGGACCCTTTCGGGGAAATTTATGGTTAATGATGAAGGACTTCCATTAAAGCAAGTAAAACGACTAGGTAATTTTTAATATTTTACCTATTTCATGTTGTCCATATCAAACATAAATCATCTAGATTACTATTTTTAAATTAATGATAATATATTTCTTGTGTGTAGGAAACAATTATTTTTATAGGCACTTGGAGACCAAGGCATTTTTTATTTTTGTGCCCACCATATGCACGAGGTGGAATTCACAGAATTCGAAACTCAAAAAAGAACTTTTGGATTATCTAGAAGGTCTCTTTGGGGTGGACACATTTAATAGAGATGCGGTCAGCTCCGCAGTTGGCCAGCATTTAAAATATACATGTGACACTTATAGGGTTCACTTGAATAAGAACCCTAGGTATGAGAGGCCTCTCATGATTCCAAAGAGGGAGTGGAAGGAACTGATTTAGGATTCAAAATAGAAGAAATTAAGAAAAGAAGGAAAGACACCACCTAGTCCCACAAGGTAAATTACATCTTGAATTCATTACCTTCAATTTTATTTAGATATAAAAAAGTGTGGTGCATAACATACTCGAAATTTTTGATGATAGGTTGCCTGACACTTCGAAGGAAACAAAAGAAAGGATTTCCAAACATGGACATCACAAGCTAGGCCAGGGAGGCTACTTGAAGTTACAATCATGAATTGTAATTACCCAAATACCTTAACAATATCTTTTGTATCACCTTGCAACTTTTGGGTAATTGTAGCTAATAACATAAAAAATAGATACTCTTATGCAATGTAGGGCGACGACATCAGAACTGAAACCACAGAGGAAGACCTCAATCTTGATTACAGTTCCAGATATAAAGTTGTTGTTGAACGACAAAAAATATTGAGGCAGATCCCAAGATCTAATGTGCAAGATAAGGTAAATAAAAATAAATCCACATTAACCTTTCATCACTTTTAAAAAAGCATTCATGTTTGACATTGTCCATATTATAAAATTTAAAGTGTTACATCTTGGTTTTAACTAGGGGATAAGCACTATGAACGATCATGTAAGTAGTGCAGAGCATTGTGCCGATAGTGGAGTGCCACCACAAGATGCTTCTCCCGCGAAACCCCACAATGGTGCTACGTTGACTGAGCTCCATGATTGTAATATGGATGGAACTTAATCATATACTTGATAATTTCGTAGTTATTGATTTTATACTTTTTAAACTTTTACATCTAGCATTGTGTCCTTAAAATTTTTGTGGTTTCAATGGTAGAGAATGTTGTAATCGAGGGTCCTACAGCTGAAGAGGAGCATAGGATAGCGATTGCAATGATGTCTACCAATGCACTAGATAAATAATTACATCATAGAGGTTTTTTTAACATTACTGAACTAATTGATTGATATTTAAAAACTGGCCTTATAAATTTAACATTTTTTGTTTTTGCTAGGCGATGCCCCATCACAACGGCTTCCACGCCACGAGTATCATACCAAGCATACATTGCATCAGAGGCTGCAAGAAAAAACAAATTCTGAAGAGCACCCAGAAAATCAAGACGACATTGAAGATGATGAATTACTTAATAAGTATAGGAAGAATAATAAGAATGTTTGATGAAGTATGATATTATTATAATTAAATAGACAATTGTATTGTACTTGAACATATTTTGGATGATATACCTCATATATAAAAATTAGTTTTCTTTTACATTTTCCTTTGAATGAATTCCCGCATACTTTTTGTTGCATTCCCTTTGAATGAGTTATTGCATACTTTTTTGTACTGATTAAGGTAAAATATGAAATATAGATGGTTAGTACTTAATTATGTTAAAATAAAAAGGAAATCAAACAACTTGTACCTTATTTTATCTCAACGGCCTTGCTTAGATTTACAATTACATTTTATCAATTTTGTATCTATTCAATGCATATTTTCTTGTAGAATATAGATTGGGTATTGGGGAATTGAGAGAGATGTGAGGGAAGGGAGGGGCCATACAATATCCTGCCTTCATGTGGCTATCCCTATTCAATACATAATAATTTATTGGAGCCGTATTAATCTTGGAGCAAACCTCCCTCGATCAAACAGAGAAACATCAAAGTCAATGTTGACTTCGTTGTTGCTCCAGATCGAGGGAGGTTTGCTCCAATATTAGACAGCTCCAATAAATCATTCTTGAAACCAAGATGAGCTTATTCACAATTGTTAGTTAGTTATTTATCTATCAGTTTTTTAGTTTGTTATCATCGAGTAAATCCATGTTTGGATCCAAGTTGATGCAAGCCTAGTCCAAAAAGAAGGCTCAAAAGGTAATGGGAAGCATTGTAAAGGTATGTTGACATTCTCATAAATATGCATCTTGGACTAGTAAATAATGGTATAAATATGACTTGTATTGATTTTGTATATATTTATGGAGGTTGAATTATTTGGCACTGCAGGTACTAGACAAACATAGCAATGGATGAGTTTTGATGAGGGGAGGTATGTTGCTTCCAATTTCATTCCAAATTATGTTCATGTTATGTATTTCATGACATATTATGATCATGTTATGTATTTCATCCCATATTATGTTCATGTTATGTATTTCATTCCAGAGTAGTCAGCCAAAATGAACCAATTCTTACTACTTGAAATCCTCCAAGATGTTGATTGCACTTATGTAAGTAGGCTATATGTGAAATAAATGACTCATCAAGGCCTAATGGTATCTAATTTTAAAATTATGGTTAGGTTAGGGTTTGAAGGAGAAACTAGTACAATAGTAGTAGTAAATTTAACAAGACAAGTTTAAACATAATTTTCAACTTTAACACTCCCTAATGATCACTGTGTTAAAGTTAAGGTTTCATCTTTAAAACTTGATACCATCTCCTTAGGTGATCTCTAAGAGGAGTCCCATAAAATACATGATCAGATCAAGTTCACATATGCTCCTACATTACAAATGACCTAAAAAATAATTGTATTATATCCATTTGTGACATTTACTAAATCACCATGGTTAGAATTGAGTTCACAACCTATCTCCTCACTCTTGTGCATGATCCATCCCTCATCATAACCGATAATTTGAGGTCCAAATGTGTCTAGAGGTGCTTCTTTTATGCCCAAGATTGCATTTATTCCTAGAAGGATACGTTGCACTACTCGAGAAAGGGTGGGAATGATTGGAAGGATTTTACACTAAACAACACTTGAGATGATAGTTGAGTCTCCTACCACCACTGTCGTCCAAATCCATTTGTCCTTGAGAATTAGTAGGCACATTGTACAATGCTAAGGCTTTTGCTTCAATATTTATTGAAAGCTCGAGTCCCCACTCCTATGGGGTTTACTATTCACCAAGGAAACAATCTAAGTCTTGACCCCTGTATTTGAAGAAGGCTCAGACCCTATCTCCTACGTTGAAGATTGAAATCAGGGTAATGTTCAACTTTCTAATGGAATTAGACCTAGGAACTGGAGAAAAAGTTCTCATCATAATGAACTCCTTGTTTCTGGAAGATTCATCTCACTATGAAATTGGCCTTGTACTTCTCAATGATACCATTATCTGCATGCTTTAACCTTGTACAACCACCTAGATTCAATCATTGATTTCCTCACTGGTCTCAACACAATCTTCCAAACATCATGCTTTTCAATGGAATTATACTTCTCTTTCATGGCATCCCACCATACTTTCTCAATTGTTTCCTTCTCATAACTGTAAGGCTTTGCATCAATGATGGAAGCAATTGGCACAACATAATTTTGAAACTTTTACGAGGATATCTCACTCGAATATATGTCTTTGGAGATCTAACTTGCTCTTTTGCCTCTTGCAATGTTGAGTAAGGCATCTTAGCTTTTTGGTTGTACTGGGTAGTATTGAGGTATCTACTCTCGCATTAAAACTTGAATGATTTTCTTATTGTTTTGCTGCAGTTTGCAAATTGAAGCTTGGGATAACATTCTGTTCTCCCTTGATTACGTTTCTAGGGGGATCCTGAGACTTAGTTGACCAAACATCCTCATCAAAATTCACATCTCAACTGATCGTTGTCTTTCAATGTGTTGGGAGGTAAATCTAATAAGGCTAGGAGGTCTCCATGAGGGAAAATATGAGATATAAAATGGACCTCTTATGAAAATTTACTATAAAAAAAGAAGAGAATGCTTCTTTTCAACCAATACAATCTACTAATATGATGATGTCAACCCCATGGGTGAATAGTGCTGAAAGGAAGGAAATAAAATTATTTTTTTGCACATATTTTCAATTTATCTCATTATTGGTCTACTAAAATTATTGGGTAGGTGCTTGTTGGATTCCCATATTTCATAACTCTTGTTTAATTAGATTCCTTAAGAGGCCATTTTAGACTCCAAATGCTAATGATCGTGACCCACAAAAATACCTTTAATGCTATAAGGTTCAAGCTTGGCTCTCTTCTCATTAGGGATATTGATATACAAAGGATAAATGCTTCTTTTGGTTTCTTGTCCTTATGAGGGTAGCTGTTAAGAATGTACATAACTGTATAGAATTCCTTTTCCCAAAGACACATGAGTAGATCCATGTCATGGATCATTTCTTTGGTTGTCTCATTGATGGATCCATTCTTCCTATATGTAAATCCATTCTGTTGAGGGTTGTAAGGCAATGTCATGTACATCTTGATCTCTTCATCATTGCAAATGGAATCAAACTCCTTGGAGGTAATAATATTTTCCATTATTTTTCTCAATACCTTAATATTATTACTTTTCCAACTCTCCACAAGAGCTTTGAACACTTGGAACCTACTGGACACTTCATCCTTTGTATTCTTAAAATATATCTTGGGTTTTCTAGAGGAGTCATCAATAAAGGAAACATAATAAATGTTACATGTCATTGATATTGATGACACTAGTCCAAACACATCTAAACTAATCAAATAAAGAACCCTTCTTCATTTGTGTTTATTGCTAGGGAAAATAAAATCTTGGCATGCTTGTTGAGTGCAACTTTTCTTCTCTATCTTGTCATCCGACAATCTTTGCACCATGTCTTTCAAGAGAGGTAATGCTCCGTAGTGTAGGTGACCAAACCTCTTGTTCCAAATATTGCACATGCCATTGTTGTTATGCACCAAAGCACACTGCTTCATTGGATCAACAAGTATTTTGCATAGGCCATCCTCTCTAATACCTTTGGCCAAAAAAAGATTTATGTTAAAGAAAAAAAAATTCTTTGCATTTATGTTGCATACAATTTTATTAAAATAAATTGCAACATACCTTCAATGTTATTGCACATTCCCCATATCTCACTTTTAGAGGTTGGTATGTCTTATCTTGACTTATTCAAGCTCTTTATACCTTGTTTCCAATTCCAATGTACATGGACATCACATGATGGTTTTGATATCTCTCTTCTTGAGGTTGGCATAGTTTACCTTGTTTGGATTAGAATCTCATTGTAGCTTGATGGTGTGGCCCATGCATATTGATGTAGTCCAAACATATTCCAATGCACATTGATACAATCCATCTTCTGAAAGTAATTGGTACAAATTTAGGTTAACATTGATGCATTGTAAGTACCATATTTGAAGGAATTTTTACAAATTCATTTTTAAGAGGCCTCGAGATGTTGGGTCATTATAAAGCTTTTAGGTGTTGCATATTTTTTCCTAACTAGAATTCGAATATACACATTAGTGAATGCTTGCTTGGAATGTAAGTAGCATGTTTACATGCTTCTTGGTAACCTTGAAAATATTCTAGCATGGATTTTTATTTATTTGTTAATAAAATGCCTCCTTTAGCTACCAATAGTATAAAAAATGTTCATGACATTCTACAAGAAAAGCTTGGCCAATTAAGATGCCACTACAAGAATGCCAAAAAATGGGTGGGTTAAGAACAAAAATGCCCATAACAAGACTCATTTAGCACCTTCGGAAAAATATAGACCATGCAAGTGTCCAAGGCATGAAAAATAGTATACATAGCCACTACCAACATGCCCAATGACATGGAATTACATTTCAGTTTACATGGTAAAATTGAATTGTATTTGAATCTAGAGCATTGTTTATGTTCGTTGTTATTCAATTTGGGTTTGTGGATAGTTCTATTTGAACATTCCATGTAAAAACATTTCTAATTTTTAATTGCATCTGAATCTATATTCATGTTTATTCTCTTTGCTTTTCCAGTTGGATTTGTGGCTTATTTTGTTGAAAATTTTCATATAAAAATATTTTTAATTGTTTTCTTGCAACATTTCATATAGAACATTTTAAACTATTAGATTACATATGAATGTAAATAAATGTATATGTTATTTGTTTTGTCAGTTGGACTTGTAGAGGTAAGTGCCCAACCTAATAATCAGATCAAGGCACATTTTGGGTAGAAACAACCCTACAAATCAATCTGTTTGTGGTAAATAATGTCCACTAGTTAGAAACAAGATCTTAAAAAGGGGTGACTTCTATAATCGATGCTTATTGTAGGTTCAATATATACGATTATCTTTCTTATACTCTTCTATCCTTCTAAGTATTGCCTTCCCATTCATTATAATAGGTTAGGCTAGATGATATATTAATATAGAGTTACTCCACAACATTTCTTATACTTGATCTGTAACTAGACATTCTGGATCTAGACCAATGTATTCCACAACATTAGTCATGCTTCTAAGTGAAACATTAAATTTATATATATATATATTTTTTTTAAGTTCACAATGTCGCAATTGTGACGAAATCAACTGTCGACGATATAGCAACACCATGGGAATTGCTTCTTAATGCCATCGCAATTATGTATGTGTTTTTTTTAGTTATATATATATTGTTAGAATTATTAGACAAAATTAAAATAATATAGACAAAATTAATATAGTTCATGTGTAAAGATGATATATATAATTTTTTAATTATTATTATTAATTAAAGAGATTGAGTATTGTAATTTATAAGCAGAGTATATATATATATATATATATATATATATATATATATATATATATATATGGATTTTTTTATAATTATAAAATGTTTACTTTTACTATTTTCTAATTTGTTAAAAAAAAAATTACAATCATGTTTACGTTTGAATATATATCAAAATGAATATATTAATGTGAAATGTCAAAACTCAACAACAGCTTTAGTATTATGTTTGAATATATATCAAAATGAATATATTAATGTGAAATGTCAAAACTCAACAACAGCTTTACTAAATCTATATGTAAAATAATAATTATGCTCCACAGAATATTTTGGAACCTCTGGAAAACTGTATTTCATTCAATGAAACATCCAACAACCCATCCTCGAGATGCCTGAAAAATAAAAAATTCAAGACTCCCCTTTTCTATATATATATTTATTTGATATTTATAACAATTTTGATGCTGAAAATGTAACCAATCAATCTCGTGCTTAAGATTCGCTGCCCTGTTCCACCGATGGAATCCATTAAAAACAAATTAATGGTATGTTTGTACTAATCAACTACCATTTCCATCGTCAACAGCGGGTCTTGATTTGTATTAATGGTATGTTTGTTGTTGTTGTTGATGATTTATACATATGGATCAGATCTGATAGGATAAGATATATATGGTTCAGTTTGTTTCTAAGATTTTTACCTGAATGATGAATGATGTGATTGTTTCATTAAATGTGTTTAATGGATGAATTTACATACTTTATACATTTTATGTGAGCATTATTGTGATGTTGTGTTTACAAAGCTGATTACTATTTTATTTAAGTAGTCTCAAGCATCATGGCTAGTTAGTTGCTGGTTTTGAATGATAAAGAATGGATAAACTTTATTAAGCAATTTTATTTAAATATTATAAATAGTTATTTAGTAATTATTTTTAATTAGAGATTTTTATTTTTATTTTGAAATTTTATATTATAAATATTTTATTTAAATATGAATGATATTTATTTTTATTCAAACATTATAAATAGTTAATTGGTAATTGAAAATAATATAGAATGAATAAATATAGATTTTTGTAAATAAAACATTATATTTATGCTTGAAAAGATATAAAGCTAGTCACACTGAGTCTTCAGAACCCTCGGCCTTTCTAGCTGAGAATAGCCAAATAGGAATCCAAACTTAGACCTTACAGAATAATCAGAGTCATAGACATTCCTGGTTGTGGGCAGCCAAACAGGAGTCTTGCCATTGGCATAAAGTTTGAACAACAAAATATCAAAATTCTTATAACAGCTTGAACATTCAATGCAGCTAGAGACCAAAACAACACTGTAACCCCGGAAAAACCCACAAAGGCCCAAAACAACATCTAGAAACAAAGTTTAGATGTGGATCACAGGTTCGGTCTCCTTACCACGGTTCTCTAGGATCGGCTGCACCCCCTGGGGACTGGGCCTTCTCCTTAGCACCGCCAGTTGTAGCTTCCGAGGAGCTCCGAATGCACTGGCGACCACTATCCACAGGCACCCCATCAGTCGAACCCTTGACAACGAAAGTGATTCCCAATTTCTTGGCTATGGAGTCAATTTTCATGTGCATGACCCTGCTATCCATGTTATGGGCTTTCCAGGCTCTGGCGTGCTCCTCATCCCCCTTACTCTTGTTGACAGAGTCCATTAGCACATGCACCAACAAATTCTTGGTCACCCAATAAGTCATTATCTTCCGCTCGTGGGCCGACGCTCTGCCCGCCGTCGAGCCAGGATTAGACACCCAGTCTTCGACCTCTCGTCGAATTTCCTCCATAGGAAGAGCCTGAACCGTCTCCCAAAGTTCCTTCTCTACCACCTCAATATCATCCCTAATAACATAGGGAATGCGACCGTGGAAGAATGCATCAGATTCCTGGGCTCTAGACTTTGCAGAAGCTCGCGTCACCCTACCCACCCGAGCCTTACGAAACTTAGAAGTTTCACCTTCAGCCTACTGACCGGCAACCTCAGCATTTTCCAAATTCCTGGGATGAATGCCGCGTTTGGGAGCCATTGCACTAACGCACATACAATCAGGTGGTCAGACGCAATAGAACCACCCACACCTACACTCGTGATTGTTGTTGACACTGTCTCTGATATTGCAAACAATCGAAGAGGAATGAAAATTGGTGCACATACAGGGAAGGCCATCCAAATTTAAAATCCTGAGCGACATTATGGGAGTAACTACAGAGTTATGAGCTTGTGTTAGAGCAATATTATACCTTAGTACCTTAATCATTAATTAATTAATGGTTATTAGGTGCTCAACTAGTTAATAATACATCCCTAGGTGTGAAACTGGTTATTATGAAGTGATTTGGACTTATCTAGATAAGTGTGAACAAGTTCACAGTGTATGAGCGAAATTATGGGCCAAGAGGTGGTCAAACTAGCTGTTAGGCATGCTTATCCAAGCATTTACTGCCCCAGCATGCCTAAGGCGCCCTCTTTCCCATGTTTTAAGGATCTTCCTTGACCAAGAGCGCTCATGCATTGTATCTGGACATTTTCCACTCCCTAGGCCATTTTTGGCATGCCTAAGCTTAACCAACTTCTACCAATCACCTCCTCCACATGTGTGAACCCTAGTTTTGGTCTCCCATGCTCACCCAGTGTTCACATACACATTTCGAACATGTTTGGGATATTTTGGATCCATTTGGTCAAACCTAGGGGGGATTGAGGCTAAATCTAAGGTAGCTAAGTGTGGACACTCCAAGTGGATATTTTTCCTTACTATTTCTATATAAGGATGATCCAAACTCATTGTAATATTGGAGAGTTAATAATATCTCAATATTTGATCATTTGTGTTTTTTGAAAAGTTGATCATTTGTTCATTCTGTAAAATGTTTGCACTTGTTTCTTGCTAAATGAGTGAAATCTTTCAGCTATGAGGAATCCATGGTAGCTAGATCCTACTTTGTCATAGATTTTACAGCTTGCGTTAAAGAATACAACGCATTGAACAGGGGGCTAAGCATCCCACGAAGAAGAATGACCAAACTGCAAAAGAAAGTACAGAGAAAGTTGTACAAATCTATTCCGCTAGATTTCCTTTGCTTCGGGTTGTACCTTCTTATGATTGCATCATAGCTCGAGATGGTAGCAAGTGTCAGATCACTCATGATTGACCTTGGACACGGTGCACCCTCTTAACTGTCTCCGGCCACCTGCTATCACCACCTCAGTTCGTGGGATCCACCAACGCCACCTGTCTACAAACAGCCAGGTCAGCCTCCGCCAGGTGGCTGCAATTCCGGAACCAAGGTTCTTGCCTGAATTCTACCATCATGCCACTCACAAGGGCCCTACCAGCCTCCACACCATTATTCGCGAGTAGATCAGCCACCTTGTTGGCCTCACGTTTGACGTGGGCAAAGGATAAAGCCAGCTGATTGGCAAGAAGCACCCAGAGGAAGTCCAGAGGGTCCCGAAGGCACCGGCTGGATGACACCTTCTCCGGAGATTGTCCGCAGAGAATTTTTTTGGCCATTTGGACAATGATCAGCAAGTCTCCTTCCAAAATCACCGGAAGCCATGCTTCGCGAATCACCAGCTTAACACCCTATATGAGTCCTTCCATCTTGGCAGAGTTATTAGAATTGTGGCCAATGGAGCCGAAAAAAACCTTCAGAATAACACTCGATGAATCTCGGCAAACCCCCCCAAAACCAACAGACCCAGGATTTCCGCGGGAGGCACTATCGAAATTGATTTTTAAACCAGGAGGGGGGTGGAGGGACCAATGGATCGGGATAACCGGTAAACACAATTTCTCTTTTCTCCTAAGCCCCTCCAGGTCAGACCGACCAATACCCCATCTGGCTGCAATCCACAACTCTCCGACTGATAAGTCTTTATCCTTATCGTCCCACTGGGCACTTATGATAGTCTCCTTCATGTTCCTGACCAGCTTCATCCAAACCTCCTCTTCCTGGTGATGTTTGTCCCGAAATATACGTCCATTCCTCTCTTTCCATATCGTCCACATGACCATACCCGAAAACATCATCCAGAGAGAACCAATGATGGGATTCGAGAATGCTTTAAGGTCCTAGGATTTTAAGGATTGGTCCAGTTGCCCTCTTATCAAATTATTTCTCCTGAAAATCATTGCACCTCTATCCCACAGAAAAGAAGAGAAGGAGCAAGAATCCAAGATATGGCCAATGGTTTCCTCCGAGTTGAAGCAAAGAGTACAACGCGATGGGGCCAGGATTCCCCGCTTCCTCAGATTTTCACTAGTCAGGATTCTTTTCCATATCACTAACTAGCAAAAGATCCCAATTTTGGGCCAACTATTCATCCCCCAAATTTTTCCCCACGTCTTATCCTCCTCTATTTCATCCTCAATATGGTAAGCATAAGCTTCTTTAATATTGAAAGTGCCTCTCTGAGAGGACCCCCACCGAAGCCTGTCAGGGGAATTGTTGATCCTGATAAACCTTTCCTGCAAGGTGGTCTCAAAACTGTGATGATTCTTAGCCGAGGTGAGATCCGCCCAACCACCGAGATTAAACCAATTCCTATATCCATCCTGATCAGGAGGCTCCCAATAGTGACAAACATTGGTTTTTCCCTCAGCCACTCCTCTATCTGTGATTTCCTGCCACCTAGGATCATCCCTGAGTTTGGGTAACTGGTTCCAAGAGTCATCCCATAAAATTTCTTGTTCCCCATCATGAACCTCCCAAAAACAATGGTTTTGGACAAGTTTGCGTCCGGAGAAAGCTTTAAGCCAGATGTGAGAACCATGTTATAGTTCATTGAATCTAATCAGATGTCCTAGCTCTCGATCCCTGGCATATTTAATATGACACAAGCGAGCCCATGGTTTAGAATTGTGAGTGCACCATCTCCACCAGATTTTTGCTCCATAAATTCCACTCAAAACGTCGGGGTCCCTGAGACCTAAACCCCCTTTAGTCTTGGGTTTACATTTGTTGTCCCACCCAACCAGTGCAAACTTTTCCTTGGTTTCCCTGCCACCCCAGAGAAAATTTCTCTGAATGCCCCATATCTCTTTAAGAATGGACTTGGGGGCAGAGAGCATTGAAAACAAATAGACCGGCATAGCTTGGATGATAGATTTGACTAAAACCAGACGACTGGGAAAGTTTAAGGGACAAAGAGTCCAACTAGCCAATTTACTTCTTAATCTATCCAATAAATCTTGCCAGGAGACCTTGCGAATAGTCCCCTCAGCCAGCGAAACCCCTAGATATTTTGAGGGGAAAGATCCTCGGGAAAAACCAAGAATACGGATAATGTTGTGCTGGGTGGGGACATGAGTTTTGAAAAAGAAAACTTGAGACTTACCTGGATTAACTTCCAGCCCAGACGCCTTCGCAAAAAGGACAAGGCTTTTTTTGAAGGTCCGAGCCTCTTGGACTGAAGGGTGCCCCATTAGAATTCTATCATCCACGAATTGCTGGTGCGTCTGCTTATCCATACCCCGATGAACCTAAAGCCCCTGAATCCTACCTTCAGCAACCTAGGATTGCAAAAGCTTACCGATCCCCTCCGCCATTAAGATGAAGAGGAAAGGAGATAGAGGGTCACCTTTACGGATACCACGAGAAGCTTGAAGGAGTTTAGAAGGGGTCCCATTGAGGAGAATAGAATAAAAAGGGGTCGAGACCAGATTCATAATCCAGGTCACCCACACATTGTCAAAACCATAGGCCTTCAATATACCCCTCATATATTCCCAGCTGATTTTATCGTAAGCTTTGGTGATGTCTAACTTAACTAGCATGCCCGATTTCTTCATAACCTTTAGGGAATGAATGATCTCTTGAACTAGGATGATTCCATCAACAATTTGTCTACCCTCCACAAAACCCGATTTCTCTGGACTGATAAGAATAGGGAGGAGAGGCTTAAGCCAGTTGGCTATCACCTTAGAAATGATTTTATAGATTACATTGCATAAGGTGATCGGCCGGAAATTCCTCAGAGAATCAACACCATCTTCCTTTGGGATCAGAGATAAGAAGGTTGCATTAAAATATTTTAGAACCCCTCGACTGCTACACAATTCTTCCACAATCTGATGGGCATCCACCTTGATGAGATCCCATAAGTGATGGAAAAAGTTGGTGGTAAACCCATCAGGGCCAGGGACTTTCCCAAGAGACATCTAATTCATAGCTTCCTCAACCTCCTGCATAGAGATGGGTTTGCTTAACATCTCATTGTGCTCCCTAGTAACCAAACGAGGGATGAGGCTGGATATTTTGGCTATGTCATGGCTGTAAAGTTAGTCACAGCAGATCTAATGAACAAATAAATCAGTCACAACAGATGAACATAGAAGAAATGGTGCAAAACTGTGCAAAACATGCAGCAGTGCTCTCTATCCCAGAAAGGGTGAATGAATTACAATACAAACTGTTACAATGAACAGAGCAATTCGAATTGCCTAAGGAGGTCATTCGAATCACTGAATGGAGTAGCTTGACTCAATCTAGGAGTCCTCATCAATCATCGGTGTTGCTCATCAATCACAACAACCAGTCATCCAGGTGTCAAGCTGAGTCTAACTGATCATAATAAATGTAACTGAAGTGTGTAGCACTGATATAGGATCTGGAGGCTCAGTGGGGGCGCATGGGAGGCTAACTGGAGTCAGAGCAAGTCACCTAATCGAACTGGAGGTCAATCGGAGGTGAAACAGTCAGTCAGGAGTGAAATCGGAGTGAAATCAATCAGAATCGGAGCTAACTGAATGTAACTTGAGTGAATCTGCAGTGGTAGGTGAACAAGTGCGAGAAGAGGGCGCCTTTCAGCTTAGGAGGGCTAAAACTCTGTGGAAAGTGGCTCCCGGGTGCTAGAAGAAGGTGGATAAGGTGCTGGAGGCATCAAACTGGTGACTGGACTGCATATCCTGAAATAGATCATGCAAGATCCTGAAGTAGATATGTATCCCGAAATAGATGATCCTGAAATAGATATGTATCCCGAAATAGATGATGGATATCCGAACACCCCCCCTCAAGCTAGACTATGATGTGCCAACTAAAATAATGTGGGGCCCTGGTAACTAAGACCAAAGGTCACCCCAATACAATAATCCAAAAAATGCTGAAAAATAAACTAAGTGAGGAAAGAGGGAAACCCCAGTGGGAAGAAAGCCCCCCCCTCAAGTCTAAAGCATAATAATGAATCAATCTGTCTCCACCATGATGGAACTCACCCCCAACAGTGAACGGAGGTAAGAGAACTTCTTCTCAGTGAAGCTCTTGGTGAAGATGTCTGCAATTTGCTCATCGGTAGGGCAATATTGCAGAATGATGGTGCGGTCATGCACCAACTGTCGAATGTAATGCATATGAATCTCAATGTGCTTGGTCCTCTGCCGCTGAACTGGATCTGTGGAGATCTTGATAGCACTTTGATTGTCACAAAATAGGACAGTCGAAGTAGTGCCACCAAAACCAAACTCGGAAAGAATACCCTGCAACCAAACTGCCTGAATGCAGGCATTGACTGCCCCTCGATACTCTGCCTCTGCTGAAGAAAGTGCAATGGCTGCTTGCTTTTTGCTGGACCAGCAAATAGCACCATGACCAATCATGAAAACATAACCGGAAGTGGACTTCCGATCAATGCTATCACCTGCCCAATCTGAATCAGTAAAACCAATGAAATCTAGCTCAGAATCTGCAGCATAATGTATGCCAAACTGTCTCGTACCTTGCACATACTGCAAGATCCGCTTGGCTGCTCGCCAATGAAGCTCATGTGGCTGCTGCATATATCTTGACACGGCACTCACGGCATATGAGATATCAGGCCGTGAATGTGTCAAATAAAGTAGTGAACCAATCAACTGTCGATACATACTGCAATCTGCAAGCGGTGTGGAATCTCCCTCCTCAAGACTGATTCCTGAGAGGAATGGGAACGGGGCTGCCTTACATTCAGCCATATTAAACTTCAATAACAGGTCGGAAGCATATTTTTGCTGAGATATAGTGATCCCATCGAAATTTTGAGCTATCTCCAAGCCCAAAAAGTGACTCAGCAAGCCCAAATCGCTCATGTCAAAAGCTAGATTTAGGGCAGTTTTTAGCTTGTTTATTGAAGTAAGTGTGCTACCAGTAATAAGCAGATCATCAACATAAAGTACAATAACCAACAAATTACCTTTAACTCGCTGAAGATAGACATTCGGATCAGATTTGCATCTTTGGAAATTCTGAGAAAGAAGGAAGGAGTCCATCTTTGCGTACCAAGCTCTTGGGGCCTGTTTTAACCCGTACAAAGACTTCTTCAATCTACAAAACAATGATGGATCTGATGTATAACCCTCTGGCTGCTGCATATAGACCTCTTCAGCAAGGTCTCCATGTAAAAATGCACTCTTCACATCCATGTGATGCACCTCCCAGTGCTTGGATGCGGCAATAGCTAAAACAAGGCGGATGGAATCCATCTTTGCAACCGGTGCAAAGGTCTCTGTGTAGTCCACTCCTTGGACTTGGGAAAAACCTTTTGCCACCAACCTTGCTTTATATTTGCTGATAGTGCCATCAGCAGCAACTTTAGTACGGTAGACCCATTTACACTTCACTAATTTTCTTCCAGGTGGAAGAGAAACTAGCTCCCATGTATTGTTCTTTTGAAGAGAACTGTACTCTTCATCCATGGCATCTTTCCATCTCGGATCTCGATGGGCTGAATAATATGATTGGGGATCTGAACCAGCCATCAAATAACAAATCTCAGGAAGAAATGGATCAGCAATAGAAAGAGCCATACCTGCCCTTTGAAAGTCTCCTCTTGTTCGTCTCGGATCAGCAGGATTTCCAAGATTCGAACCAGTAGATTGTAGAGTATTTTGGGCCCACTTTGGTAACTGAGGGAGATCTGAATGGTCGGATTCCGAACCTGATATGTCATGATCATCATATGCTGCTACAATATCAGAAATATCAGAACTCATACCTTCATTATCGCTGCTCGAATCTTCTTCTGGTGAAGGCGGTGAATCGGCAGTTTTCTCCTCAACTAGTTGCAATTCTTGAAGCGGTTCTTCAAACTGCACACTGCGCTCTATGAATATCTTTTTAGATCTGATATCCATGAGTTTATATGCTTTTGATTCTTCCCCATATCCTATCAATATGCACTCGATACTTTGTGGATCCAAAGCTCGTCTCTTCTCAGAAGGAATTCTAGCCCATGCAGTAGAGCCAAAAACTCTCAAATTTGACACATCCGGTTTGTGACCAAAGAATGCTTCGAAAGGAGTCATACCTTTCACGGATGAATGTGGAACTCGGTTCTGTATATATGCAGCAACATTGATTGCTTCAGCCCAAAGATTTGCAGCCAAACCTTTTGATTCAATCATGCATGTAGCCATCTCTTTCAGTGACCGGTTTTTCCTTTCCGCTACACCGTTCTGCTGGGGTGTGTAGGGAACTGTATGTTGGATCTTGATTCCGCTTTGGGCACAAAGTTGCAGCAACTCGGACTTGATATATTCCCCACCATTATCAGATCTAAGAGCTTTGATCTTGCTCTCAGTGGTGGTCTCAACAGAAGCCTTAAAATCCTTGAATTTTCCAAGCACTTCTGACTTGTTTTTGAGAAAGAATACCCATGTAAAGCGAGAATAATCGTCAATAAATGTCAAAACATACCTTGAACCATTTAATGACATATGGGGCAGCGGACCGCTGATATCAGAATGGATCAATCCCAAAATAGTAGAGGCTCTGCTAGCCTTGCCGCGGTCGAATCTGTGCTCGGGGTGCTTCCCAATAATGCAACCGGAGCATATTCCCTTCGAGGAACGGAGTTGTGGAAGCCCATCAACCATGGATTTATTTGATAGTAGCAGCAAATACTTATAATTTAGATGTCCAAATCTTTCATGCCAAAGCCTACTAACCTCATTACCATGTGTGCGAAGAGCAGTGGGCTTTGCAAGCGGAATAAAGTGCGAAAACTCATAACATTTAGCAGTGTGGTTTGCCTTTCCAACCGCAACTAGTCTTCCACTTTTGATATCAGAAATTTCAACTGTATTAGGGCTGAATGTGACTTTCTTTGGATCACCAGTATGTGTCATTTGATACACAGAAAGGAGATTCGAAGCTAAGGAAGGCACATAGAGAACATTCTGAAAGCATCCATGATCTACATGAATCGTACCTTTGCCCTTTGAAGAAATTTTTGAGTCATCTCCCAAATGGATGGGGATGGAGCTGTTTGGATCGAATGAGGAAAAAGAATCAATATTTGCAGCCATATGATTTGATGCACCCGAATCTATCAAGAGAGTGGGCTTCGAAACCGTTGCCATGAGTGCTTGTCCTCTTTCATGATCGTCATTCCGATCCTTCTTCCTTGCACCGTCAGGAAGGGTTATGTTGTTCTTTTCCAAAAGGAGGGCCATTTGATCTATAGTCTTCTTCATACATGAACTTTCGGGATGAAAGCCACGGTTACAATAAGTACATTTAGATTTTTGGTTACCTTCTTTGCCCTTTTGCTTGGATTTCGAACTGGATGGTGCATCCGTTTGCTTGCCTTTGTCTTTTTGCTTGTGAGGCTCGAATTTGGGCTTCTCCTTCTTTAGCTTTCCTTTACCATTCGAGATCTTGGGTCCTTGAACAAATAGGGCTGAATCTTTGGAGCTTATGGACCCCATTTGAATCAACTTGTCATGCTCTTTCGTAACAGACTCAATGAAGGCATTCAAGGTAGGCATCTTCCAATTCGGGGTAGTTAGCCGACCGGAATTGAAAGTGGAGACAAATACCGAATAATCTTTCCCAAGCTTGCTTAGAATGGAGAGGATCAACTGTTTATCCTCTTTGATAACACCACTGTTCTTCAATTGCAAGTTCAAGTTCTTGAATTTAGTGAAGAATTCATTGATGCTCTCGAAATTCTCAGGATTAAGGCCAATCAATTCATTCTCTAATTGAAAAGCCCTAAGCTCATCCTGCTTGCCGAATAGTGTCTCAAGTTGCTCCCATATGGCCTTTGGAGTCTTCAATCCGCTGAGACGGAAGTGAAGATCTTTGGAGATGGAGAGACAAAGAAGACCGTAAGCTTCATCAAGCTTATTGTAGTGTTTGGTTCTTTCTGCCACATTGTTTGGCTCCAATTCAAGACCAAGAGTGACTCGGTAGTATCCTTTTGAACGTAATATGATCTCCATATCATCTTTCCAATCAAAATAATTGAATGGGGTGAGGATAGGCTTTGAAGAAGAGTATTCCATTGCTAGGAGCGAGTCAAATGATGAAAAAGAAGCTTGCATGCAGACTATAGCGAATGGAGATGCTGTAGGGAAGCTTGCATGCAGAATGTAGCGAGTGCACTTGGAGGAGATAATTAACCTGCAAATCACATAAGAACAATCACAATAAGGTCGAACAATCCACCCTTTGAGAGTTGCATCACACCTGGGATTGGATTTCAAGCAATGTTGAATAGGTCCAATGTATCAGATCCAGGAATTATGTGGTAACTCAAGCTTCTGGAGTGGTATTGGAGTATTTTTCAAGCTTTGCATGCACAGGAGCGAATGCCCTTGAGATATCTCATGCCAAACTTTTTGCAATTTTTAGCAATTCAGTCAAATCTTCTTGTATAAACACCTGTAGAAAAGAGATCTTGTTCCTGCAATGGCTCTGATACCATGTAAAGTTAGTCACAGCAGATCTAATGAACAAATAAATCAGTCACAACAGATGAACATAGAAGAAATGGTGCAAAACTGTGCAAAACATGCAGCAGTGCTCTCTATCCCAGAAAGGGTGAATGAATTACAATACAAACTGTTACAATGAACAGAGCAATTCGAATTGCCTAAGGAGGTCATTCAAATCACTGAATGGAGTAGCTTGACTCAATCTAGGAGTCCTCATCAATCATCGGTGTTGCTCATCAATCACAACAACCAGTCATCCAGGTGTCAAGCTGAGTCTAACTGATCATAATAAATGTAACTGAAGTGTGTAGCACTGATATAGGATATGGAGGCTCAGTGGGGGCGCATGGGAGGCTAACTGGAGTCAGAGCAAGTCACCTAATCGAACTGGAGGTCAATCGGAGGTGAAACAGTCAGTCAGGAGTGAAATCGGAGTGAAATCAATCAGAATCGGAGCTAACTGAATGTAACTGGAGTGAATCTGCAGTGGTAGGTGAACAAGTGCGAGAAGAGGGCGCCTTTCAGCTTAGGAGGGCTAAAACTCTGTGGAAAGTGGCTCCCGGGTGCTAGAAGAAGGTGGATAAGGTGCTGGAGGCATCAAACTGGTGACTGGACTGCATATCCTGAAATAGATCATGCAAGATCTTGAAGTAGATATGTATCCCGAAATAGATGATCCTGAAATAGATATGTATCCCGAAATAGATGATGGATATCCGAACAATGGCTGCGATCCACCCGATCTTCTTTTAAGACAGTCTCGAAGTGGGTAACTAATTCTTCTTCAAATTCTCTTCTAGTTTCTTCTTGTTCCCCATTGGTTTTACGAATCTTGAGGATTTAGACCTATGCCAGTTCTGGATGACTATATTGTGGAAGAACTTGGTGTTCCTCTCTCCTTCTTGTAGCCATTGGTTGCGAGATTTTTGTTTCTAGAAAATATCTTCTTGCCTTTCCCAAGCTTCCAGGCATTCCAGGAGGATTTGCTCCTATTCACGTAAGCTCACATCCCAACTGACCTCCATCCCTTTCCGGTGAATGATTTCTCAGTCTTCACTCAATTTCTTTTTATCCTGAAAGATGTTACCAAAATCCTCCCGATTCCAGGTCCTAATCCTAGCCTTTAGGGCCTTTAAATTCTGCTGGAATTGATACATGCTAGAACCCTCCCAGGGGACCAGCTCCTACCACCACTGCCTCACCAGATCATTGAAATCTTTATGCTCCAACCAGAACTGCTCAAATCGAAAAGGCTTAAAGAGCACAGGATTCGAGAGATCCCAATTTAAACAAATAGGCCAATGGTCAGAGCTTGCTGAGGGAAGGACACTGGCATTGACTTCCCCTGCCCCCGAGCAACATCTTCGGTAGTTAGGAATCTATCAAGTCTAGAAGCCACCAGGTGAATACCACTCTTTCTATTGTTCCAAGTATACCATCCGTTCCCAGTTTCCACATCAATAAAAGGGCTATGATTGAGAACATCCCGAAAGATTTCTTGGAATCCATCCATAGTCCTTCTTCCTCCTTTTTTCTCATTAAGGGAGGAAATAAGATTGAAATCCCCACCAACAATCCATGACCCCTCCTCAGCTTGAACTCATAACTAGGAAAAGAACTGAAGGAAGGTTTCCTTATGTGGCACATCAGTCGACCCATAAACATTTACTAGGGATCTAGAGACTCCCGAATCCATAACCACGAAATCGGTCATCAACACAAATCTGTTATCCCTCCAATTGGAAAGCAAGATGGAGAGGGGTCTCCAGAGGACAACCAGGCCCCCAGCCATGCAATTAGCATCAATTTTCATGACCTCACATCCTTTCTAGATTTTTTGCCCTACTTTCTCCATTGTACTGGATGAACATTTGGTCTCTTGAATAAAAAGAATATTAGGTTTTTTCTGCTTCACCTTTCTCGCTAGAGTTTTTAGCTTCCGAGGATGGTTGCACCCCCTAATGTTCTAGGAAACAATATTCATTGAGCAACTTTGTTAACTTCATAAAAGGCCTCCCTGATCGTGGGGTACTAACCAGACTCAATAAGTTTTACACCAATTTCTTCTATTCTTTGTTTGTTGGATTTCCTTCCATGCTTCAGGACCTCTGTTGGAGATTTCCGTTTGTTCCCTGACTGAGGGTCGGCCCTGATACCCAGCTTCTGACTAGCCTTCGATTTGATGATTGTGTCCCCCAGGAGCTCCACCTGTCTTCTGGTAATATAACCCTTCACGCTCTTTTCACATTCCTTCTCGAGCGTGTCCAGATCTAATTCTTCCTCGCCGTCTTCTTCCATCGTTGTTGGTTGATCTTCCAGGATCTGATCCTGGCTTTGGTTTTCCATGACTTCATCCTTACTCATCTGCAGGGATTCTTTTTCGCCCTTTCTTCCCTCGCCCTCCTCACCGACCTCCTCCAAAATCTGGAATGTATTTTTGCTGGTAAACCCATTATCAATCTTTTCCTTTCCTTTTCAAGATTGGTACCCATATCTATTCTTTTTGCAGCTTCGGACCTGGGTGAATCTTTCCTTGTCCTTCTTACAGTCAGTATCTGAACGAGATGAGGGTTTATCCCGATCAGATTGAGGGGAATTTCTGCTAAAGTGGCCATATTCATGGCAAAGATGGCATCGGAATGGAAGTTGCTCATAATCAAGCGGCTGGATCCATTCTTCATCCTCCCAATTTAGGCTGATAGCTTCTGGGAGCTCCTTAGAGAGATCCATATAAACACAGATCCGGGCACATGATGTATACCTTTGCAATTTCATTTGTTCCACAACTTTGACGAATTCCCCCAGGGAATTTCCAATGGCATGTAAGATTTCCAGATCCCAAAATTCGCAGGGAAAAGAGAAAAGTCTGATCCAGACTGGGGCAACCTTCATATCCTCTATTTCTGGGTTGAAATGTTCTTTCCAGGGTCTGAGGTAAAGGCCGGCTGAAAATAAAAAATAGGGTCCCCCATCCAGCACTCTGTCTCTATCTTCCACATTAAAAAGGATTATGGTAAAGAAACCCTTGGCCCCCAGCTGCAAATCATAGTCCCCTTTTGGGTTCCACATGCTTTTGATCCACTGGACCAGATCTCTTTCCTTGGGCTAGATACCCATGAACTTTCCAATTCAGGCCTTCTCCTTCCATAGCTCTACTTTTTCTCTCACCTTCTCCACCCGGATCTGAATGGCCGGGATAACCAAGGACTTTGGGAGATAGCCCCCTGGGCCCAACCGGCGTTTAGCTCCTAACTCACTATTGCACACCTGCCCCATCCTTACCTCATCTCCTCCTTCAGTCGACGTCACTCCCGCAGACGGCATGGCTTGGGGCATCCGCCAGGACAGTTGCAGGGAATGCATCCCCTACCGCAAGGGTTTCTGACATCCGTGAGTCTCATGCACCCTGTCAAAACCCTAGCTCATAGACAAAATTGACAACTTACGAGTTGTATAGCTATATCATTAATTTATCAAAATGAATAAATATAGTTGATAGATAATGTAACATTGAATATTTATGTTACTATTATGTTAATAAAATTTTGATGGACTCAACCTTATATTTCGCATTATCATTTTGGATTATAATACATATTATAACTTTATAAAAAGTTATATATCATAATTACACTTACACACTATTATTAATATATTTAAAAGTATCTTGGATGTGGGTAGGTATGGCAGCGTCAGTGAAAATGTGGGAGCTAAACAGAGGGATCTAGCTCCCCTCCATGTGGATCCCCCCCATCCACCTTCCCATGTGGATTAAAACCCCGCTCTCATCGAGGTCGGGGCTATTCAATTCACTGGCCCTTCGACTTCTTCGCAAGGTGATTTGGTGTACAAAGCCAATTATGTTGTATCAGAGCGAATTATGGGTTATTTCCCCATTGGAAACAACTATATCTCAATATAGGAAGCCGTCTGTTAAGGTTGCATGTTGTTTTGATTTGCTACGGTGCTAAGTCATGGTGCATTGGCAAGGTACTTTTTCATAGGATGTCTTTGTTTCATGGCTTCATTCTTTGGCCTTTTCTAGGCTCTTGCACAGTTTGGTGTGAGCACATTCCCCATGAGCATTTTTTCTTTGGCAATCAAAACAATGGTTTCCTGCCTTCGGTAACAAAATGCCTAGGCACATGTGTGCCACCCCTCATTGTGGTAGAGGAAACCGAGGACACTCTGGCCATTCTGGCCACAGAGGTTCTACAATGGATGGTTGCGACCGCTCAGTTCCCATAAATTTGCAGACCATCGAGCTAGAACTCGTAGAAAGCATTATTGGATTGTGAATAATATGTTGGCCCGGGCCTTAATGCGATCTCTTGGATATCCACTGGAGGGAAATTATTCTCCCTCCTCCCATTCCATGCACTCTTCCTCATATGCAGGTCCTTCTCAGGTGCCTGAGGCCTCTAAGCATCATAACCAATTGCATGGCAATGTGCCTCGTGTAGTTCAGGGTAAAGTGGAAATTGGAGCTAGCGGCGTTTACGAATGGAAGCATGTGGAACGCCGAGGCATGGATGACCCATAATCCTTTTGCAATACCATTGGACTGCTGATCAAAGAATGAAAAGAGAACTCCCCTAGTTCTAGGACATTCCAGAACCCAACTCTTGAAGAGAAGATTGAAGACACAACTTCCAACCACCATCCTAAGTAATCTCATGATTCGCTGTTTTAGCTTATTTGCAGTAGCTAGCCTACCTAGTTTTTCTATTTATTTTATCATCTCAAGCAGTCACTCTTAGGAGTTTTTGGAACTTTGTCTACCTGGTTTCCCATTTATGGGAGGGCCATTATTTGCATTTATGTATGCCTAGGTTCCCATGTGTGGGAAAACTCACTGTTGACTTGAGTTCCTAGTATCGTTTTGCATGAGATCCCAAACTTTCTGAGACTATATAACTTTTATGCTTGTACTTTTATTTTTGTACAATAGAATAACTCTCTAGAGCTTAAAAATATATATAATTAAAAGTAAATAAATTATATATATTAAATAATATAGTTTAAATAATTAAATTATGAAAAAAAAATATTTTAATTATTTATATTTAATTTTAATCTTAATTTTAAAAACAATTTCAAATAAAAATTATTTCGCTTAATAAGTAAAGTTAGCAATTTATTGTAAGTTGTATCAATTAGTAAGTTAAATCTATGAACATATCATCATACCAGCGTTTGCCAAATAGTTTAATGGTTATTTTAAAGATGCACTCATTTTGTTGGTTGCTATAATGTCTAAAATGGGTAAATTGCTACACAAAGTTCACATTGGCTAAATAACTAATGAAAAATGATGTTGCCATGTATCACTAAATTGTCTTCATTAGTCTTAAAAAATAATATAAGATGCAAAATTTTTCTTCATAGAAGATGTTGTCGTGTGATTCAATTGAAAAATGTAAAAGGTAGAACTTAAGCGTTCATTTGATATGGTTTTGGGGTTTACAGGCCTAGTTTGTAACTGCGTATGGATAAATCCACTGCAGGGTTTGGAGTCCAGTTAGCGTCTACGAGCTGACTCTAGTACCAACCAAACCTAAAATAAAAAGTGGGAACCATATTTTGCAGTTATCACTTTTTTCTCTGAGGTTTTGGAGCTCCCGTCTTGCTGAGGGTAAATCTTGTCCTTTTCCTGTTTTGGTTTGGTGGTTCACTCACTGTCTTTTCCTTCTGTCCCTTCTCATCACTCTCGTCAGCTGCAAGTTGTTTTCCGGTCGGGAGGTTTTTTGGTATCTTACCCATCTCACACCAATATGTCTGGGTCCTTTGTCTCTCGGCTGGTGGAGACTCCTACTCTGGCTGGTGACACACAGTATTGGGGAGACAAACGTGCCGAGATTTCTGGTTCTAAGGAAAGACATCGTCGCCGACAAAAGGCACTCAAGGCCCGTGATGGTCTAGATCAATACATTATTGAGATTGACTCCAACCTAGATAGGGTTGAGATGTTGGCACGCAGGGCCATCGTGGGCCATCTGGAGTTCATGTCGGGCTCTAAGGAGGATATTTTAGAGTGGGCCAATAAACATTGGACCCCTATTTTGGGTCTTGCTCCTTGGATAAACTTGTTACTCAATGGCTGGATCCTTTTTATCTTGCCCTTATCGGAGCATGTTGGGACCATTATTTCCAACAACTGGGTGTTCAAAGATGGCTCTCTTATCTTGAAGAAATGGCACTTGGACTTTGACCCATTGAAGGAGGTGCAATCCAAGCGACATCTATGGATGTTGCTTCCGGGATTTCCTTTGGTCCTTTGGACTAAGAGTATTTTGATTGGACTAGCCAACAAAGTGGGTAAGTTTATCAGGTCTGACAAGAACTCCTTATATGGAATGGACAAAAAGGTTGCCCGGGTCATGGTTGAGTTTGATCTCAACAAGGGGTTACCGAAAGAAGTAGAAATCATTTGGGGTGAGGTCACCTTCAGGCAGAGGCTAGACTATTTCGGGGTGCCCTTTCGATGCTATAAGTGTTGTGGTACTGGTCATATTTTGGCTGGTTGTCCCCTTCTGTTTCGCCTTGGTTCACCATCTAATAAGGTTGCGGTTTCGTCTACATCGACTTGTGTAGCAGAGGAGAAGGTCTCTCCACCTTTACATGTATCTTCGGGTAAGTGTACTACCACATCTTCTTTAGATGAGAAGGAACTACCCAAAGAAGAACTTGACTTCATTTTAGATGTAGAAAAATCTTTTGACAGATGCATTGTGGAGGAAAACCTCAGACTGAACCCTAAGGGTTTTTTCGAAAAAACACCTTGTTCTCCACCTATGGCTGCCACTTGTCCTATTTCGGGGCCCCTCTCACCAGTGGTTTTTCCTGGTCTTGATAGTCCTGCTATCTCCACCCTATTTCCTACTGCTGAGGGTTCATCCCCCCAGGAAGGGTTACTGTCGGTGAGCTTCCCTTTGGCTACAATGTCGGATTCTACTTCTCTCTCCACTTTGGGCACATACCATAATACCTCCTCTCCTCCTGCTGGGCCTCATTGCGGTCGGGATGGTCCAGTGCCCTTAGTTGACCCATTGGACCATTTGTGCTCTGAGCTGGGTACTACACCATTACTGGAAAGCTTTGTGCCATTGGTTATTTTTTCAAAGAATCCTTCTACTAACCCTTTGGTCAAACCTATCACCCTGGACAAATTCATGAATGTCACCATTCGAAAAAACGAAAGGAAAGCTTTGGGTATGGGGGGCACGGTTTCTGAGGTGTTTTTTCCCCCACTTTCGACTAGACTTGCTATCCCTATGGCTACTAGTGATGTTTCTTCTCCTACTCCAATTTCTGAGGTTCTTAGAGATGATTTTCCTCCACTTAGGGTTCCTTAATGTTGTTTCTCACCTTAAACGTTTAGGGTTTGGGAAAGGGCTCCAGGACTAGGGCCCTAACCCACTTATTCAAAGCTACGAGTCCACAATTGATTTTGCTACAGGAAACCATGTGCACTGAACTTGCCGCGGTTCGTAAACTTGCCTCTATCCTCCCTAGTTGGGAGTTTTATGCTATTGATGCTTTGGGACTGTCGGGGGGTCTTCTCGTGGGTTGGAACCCTACTTTTTTTAAGTTTCGTGCTTACAAAACACAATGGGGACTGTTATTGGTTATTCACTGTCTTGGCCTAAATTTGCCTCTCGCCGTTTTTAATATATATGGCCCTTACAAAGACCATGGCAGATTTTGGGAGTCTTTATGTTCTTCGAATATACTTAATACTCCTCATCTCATCATCGCAGGTGATCTCAATTTCACTTGTAGTGCTGGAGATATTTGGGGTTCTCATGCTCGTCTGGATGACATGGTAGATTTTTTCAATGGGATGTTGACTACTTATGACCTTATTGATGTGCTTCCTTGTGCACCTAGTCCTACTTGGACTAATGGAAGGGCTGGCTCAGCAGGGATTCATAAGCGAATTGATAAATTTTTAGTCAAATATAGGCTTATCCATGGATGAGCGAGACACAGATCATGGGTTGGAGATAATAAGTTTTCCGATCACTGGCCGGTCTTTTTTCAAATTGATACGGCTGTTTGCAAAGCACATTACCCTTTTAAGTTTAACTCTACTTGGCTGGGCAATGAGGATTTTTTCTCTGTTATTAAAGAGTTCTGGTTAAATTATTGTATGGAGGGTGAGCTGAATCCACTTGATGCCTTTGTTCAGAAGTTACATAAGCTTAAAGGTATTTGTTCTAAGTGGACTCATGATAAACAAAAGAATGATGTGTCGGAACTTAACTCTTTGGAAGTGCTATTATAGGAGTTACATAGCCAGAATTTCATTACTGGTTTATGTGATGAAGAGTTTGATTTGATCAAACACATTGAAAAGAAAAAAGAGGAAATTTTGATTCAGGAAACAAAAGATTGGAGACTCAAGAGTCGTGCCACTTGGATTGGTCACGGTGATGCCAATACCAAATTTTTTCATTCCAATGCTTCGCATAGAAGGAATTTGAATGTTGTTTGGGACCTCCTTGATGATTCGGGTAATGATATCTCTGGCCAAGATGCTCTACAGAATTTAGCTCTTGATTACTTTGGTAAACTATACTCAGTCTCTGATCAAAATGACTTAATCACTCAAATAAATGTTGCGATATTTTACCCTACTTTCATCACTGAACAAGATGCTGAAGTACTAAGTCGAGAAGTTTCATCTGAGGAGATTGAAGTTGCACTCAAGAGTTTTTCTATGGAGAAAAGTCCAGGCCCGGATGGCTGGACTGCTGAGTTATTTCTTCATTTTTATGATATTATGGGACCCGATATTTTGAAGATGGTGGAATACTCTTGTTTAGAGGGGTACATTTCTGGTGGGCTCAATTCTACCTTCCTTACTCTTATACCAAAGAAAGGTAAGCCCACTACCTTTGGTGGCTTTCGTCCAATTGTGCTATGCAACTTGGCCTATAAGTTGATCACTAAAATTATCTCGACTCGGCTGAAACCTATTCTATCTGCCCATATCTCGGTGGAACAATTTGGTTCCCTGCAAGATCACCATATACTTGATGCTATCGGAATTACACAAGAGATCATGCATATTGTTAAAATGAAAAAGATGAAGGCTTTAGTTTTTTTTTTTTTTTTTGAAAAGGCATTTGATAGAGTTGACTGGTCTTTCTTAAGGTTAGTTCTTATTTAGATTGGTATGCCACCACTGGTCATTCGTTGGATCATGGCTTGCATCTCCTCTACCAGTATCTCATTTCTTATTAATGGTGCTCCTTCCAGTTTCATCAGTATGCGCAGGGGAATACGTCAAGGTTGCCCACTTTCACCCTTGCTTTTTCTCTTGACTATTGAAGGTTTGAGTAGAATGATCTCTTCTATTAAGGTGGATGGGAGTATTACTGGCATCAAACTCACACCAGAGCTGGTCTTCACACATGCTTTATTTGCTGATGATGTTTTAATTGCTGGATTGGATACTGATCGCGAATGGCAAAGATATTTGGATATCATTTCTATGTTCTGCACAGCTTCAGGTATGAAGATTAGTGTAAGAAAATCCTGTATTCACCACTTTCGACATTGTGATCAGCGGATAGAGCATCTAAAAAACATTTTGCCTTATACCTTTCAACAACTTGAGGAAGGTTTTATGTATCTCGATTACTTTTTAAAGTCAAATAATTATAGAACTATTGACTGGATTTGGTTATTGAGAAAAGTGGAGAAGAGGATCTCCCACTAGACTTTTCGAATGTTGTCAATCGAGGGTTGGTTGATCCTTGTAAAGGCAGTCCTTACCGGCATCCCAATGTATTGGCTCTCACTACTACAAATTCCTATATCTATCCTCACTAGACTACGAAGATTATACTTCAATTTCTTATGGATAGGTGACACTAAACACAAAAAGATGGTTCTTACCAGGTGGGAATCTATTTCCCTCCCTACCTGTCAGGGTGGTTGGGGCATCCGCAACATTCCATATTTCAACATTGCGTTGAGAATGAAATATTTATGGAGATCTCTCTTTGGATCCACCCTGTGGTCTAAAATTATCTCAGTAAAGTATTTGAATGGTGATGTGATAAGATGGTTGCGTCATCCTGTGAAGAGTTTACATAGTGTATCCAAGATCTGGAGCGATTTTTTAAATATCTTCAATGGGATGGTCAAGGACATAGCGTGGAAGGTTGGAGATGGACATAATATACTGGTAAGCATCGACCCTATTCTCGGCTTGGAGGATGGCTACAGGTTGTCAGATGAGATAATCTACACTCTCCACCATTTTGACTATAAGAACCTCGACAAGATCCGGAAATTGAACCGTTTGTCGAAACACAATTACTGGTTGACTGCTTTCGATTTGGGTTTTGAAGATGATGTTGCAACTGAATGGAGCCATTATATTCAACTTTTAAATGTGATCAGTTGCAGACTCTCTAGAGATCCTGACAAGGTAATTTGGCTGAACAATATCAAACATGGCACTATTACGACCAATCTGGCTTATCATGCTATGATTAGTAAATTTTGTATTTTCCCTATGAACTAGTGGTACTTGACACTTTGGAATTGGAAAATTCATGTCAAATTAAAATGCTTTATGTGGAGAGCTTTGAGGGGTGAAATCCCTAGTTGGGACACCTTGGCTCTCAGAGGTTGGGAAGGGTCGAATATCTGCTTTCTTTGCGGACTCAATTATGAATCCATTGACCACATTTTTGTGGATTGCATCTTCACAAAGGAACTCTGGTTGGCTATGCATCAACACTACAAAAAAATATGTCAGTGGGGAGTGGATTATTTTGCTCAGAATTCACTAACATGGCACAGGTCCTCTGAGGAGCTCCCCTTTCTACCTACTGTGGCTGCGTGGACAGTTTGGAGGACTCGCAATCTTGCCATTTTCGAGGACCATCGAGCTAGTATTGATTGGAGACTTGTGTGTATCTTTAGGATGATCTCTGAGCAGTGTTCCGATTACAAGAGAGTGAATTCAAATTTGATTCCACCCTTTCATCCCCCATATCAAAAAGCTGTTATCTATTTTGATGGTGTTGCAGACGCTGGATTGTGTGCTTCGGGTGGGGTCATCTTCATCAACTTGGAACACTAGTACACTCTGAAATTGAACTGTGGTCTTGGCCCTAATATGAAAGCAGAGATTCTTGGACTCTGGTGTGTCCTTACTATTGCTTATATTTTTGGTTTATCTGATTTGGCGATATTTGGGGATTCTCGTGTGACTATTAAATGGGCTCATGGCTTCTATAAATTGGATAATCTGCCCCTATACCACTGGTGCAAAAGGATAAAAGAATTATTGCAGCACTTTTAACATTACACACTTGATCACATTTATAGGCAGTATAATTCTATGGCTGACTCTCTTTCCAAGGAAGCATATGTTGGTGATGAGGGGGTTATTTACTGGGAGGAACACTTGGAAACAACATTGATAGACTCTGGGATGATCCAGATCTACGACATCTGATCGGTTTACTCATTTTGGCTCATGAATTGAAAGCATGGAATGTTTTTTTTTTGCCAACAGCCTTGAACAGGTTTTCATATTTTTGAAGTCTATGTACTGAAAACTACAGTCATTTTGGAACTTTTGATAAGTCCGCCTATTGACTTATGTGTATTTGTACTATTTGATTCACGATTGAATAGCCAATAGTATAGTTTTTTTTCGCTGAAAAAAAAAAGATGTTGCCATGTATTACTAAATTGTTTTTATTAATTTTCAAAAATAATATAAGATGTAATAGTTTTATTCAGAAAATACTTTTATTTGCTTTAATTTTAATTCAACTTAGCATGGTGGTAAAGTCATGATGATTTGGTTAAAATAAGATTTGTTTAAAATTATGTATATAATAATTTTAAATTACTTTGAAAATCCATTAATATAGAGATCCACTGAATATGATTTAATCATAAGTATCATAAACTTTTAATTTATGTAACTATTATAAATTTAATAAATATGTTTATAATTATTCAAAGTACATTGATTAAATACTAATGAAGTAGATAAGGTAGAAACCTATTCTCAACACACGATCTTCTTTACAATCTTTAGGGGCCGCCGTTATGGCCGGGTGGCTGGGGCGGTCGGCTGTGGCCGTCCCCACCCAGGTTCGACCCCAAGACCCGGCTCGATTCGGCGCCCTCAATCATTGGGCGCCGGTTACACTGCTTGTATGAAAAAAAAAAATCTTATGATACGTACTTTTACCGATCTTCTTTACAATCTTATGATACGTACTTTTACCTAATCATTCAGGGTTTTTCTTTATGAACTTAAGTATTGAATTCTATGGGTTTTTCTTTATGAACTTAAGTATTGCATTCAATAATATAATATCATTTTGATGCTTAACAAAAACAAGTATACTATAAGATTAAAATTTTATAATGGTTAAATTTTGTTAAATTTTTTTCTTAAACATAATTACATTGTATCTATTATAAATATAGATGCTTCTCTTGTGTGTACATATTTACTATGTCTTGTTCATCTTATTGAAACTTTTATTATACCATGTTTAAGGAATTGTACTAAGAACATAGTAAAATAAAACAATCTAAGATTAATATTTCTACGTTTCTCAAGCTATATACTTCTTTTAGACAAATCCACCTCATACCTAGACATTAAACAAGTAAGTATGGTTCTTTGAAGTAAATTGATTGGTCAACTAAGGTAAGGGAAGTATGATATGCGTATATTTACTTCAGGTGTTTATGTTTGAATGTTGTTGAGATCTCTCCCTCTAATCGAATAAATGTAACTTATCAACAAAGTTTTTCAAATGGGGAAGTATGCAGGTCCCCATTGTCTTTTCTTGTTTGTGTGGAACTTGAAGACCTAGCATAAATTAATTCAAACATTCTAATTGCTATAGTATTGTTAATAAAACTTGATCTTTTGTTTTGATATCATATGAGTTACTTAGAATAATGAATACGTAATTATATATAGATGTATTCCAATTGTTGTTTTACACATACGAACAAGTTATGAGATATGGGTGGAATATGATGTTTTGGTTTGTTTATGAACTAATGTAGAGGTGCTTATGAATATGCCTATCACTGATGAACATTGCCTTGAATTATTATGAGTGATTCTTGATGATTAGCACATGTATGATCTTATTATTTTTCTAAATGTGTTAACTATTAAATATAGATAAGGTGATGGAATGAATTTACATATTTTAGATATTAATTATCTTCTTGCTTGTAACATGTGAGTAATGATTATTATGTTTTGATCACAAGATAATGATAATTTGATACATGTTATTACTTGATGTTTTGTGATATAATGTGAATGAGAAATTGACAAGACACCTACTCCACATGGTCAAAGTGTTAATTTAGAGGTAGATTTGGTGGGAGCTCATACTTGCAAGGGATTTCATTGGTACCATTATATGAGTTTGGGACAAAATATGACATAATCACTAATTCTACACCAAATACTCTATATTCACGTTATATAAATTCAGTTAGACTATTGATTCTTGGAAACTTCGATAAAGTGGAAAACAAAGAGAAAGGAAAGTGAGAAAAAAATGTGCATGTCAGCAATGAAAGTTGGGATGGAAGACAAGTTGGGCAACATTTTTTTGAGAATGGAGTGGAAAAAAAACTAGTGCACGCAGATGAACATAGAAAAAAAATTCAACCTCAAACTCTAGGCCGGGAGTTTAAAAAACTCTAAGACGAGAGTTTGTGAGACTTCAAACTCTCGGCCGAGAGTTTGAACCAATCACCGCACCGTATTTAAAAAAACCTATTCTCAACCTATTGTCTTTTCTTGTTTGCGTGGAACTTGAAGACCTAGCATAAACTAATTCAAACATTCTAATTGCTATAGTATTGTTAATAAAACTTGATCTTTTGTTTTGATATCATATGAGTTACTTAGAATAATGAATACGTAATTATATATAGATGTATTCCAATTGTTGTTTTACACATATGAACAAGTTATGAGATATGGGTGGAATATGATGTTTTGGTTTGTTTATGAACTAATATATAGGTGCTTATGAATATGCCTATCACTGATGAACATTGCCTTGAATTATTATGAGTGATTCTTGATGATTAGCACATGTATGATCTTATTATTTTTCTAAATGTGTTAACTATTAAATATAGATAAGTTGATTGGATAAATTTACATATTTTAGATATTAATTATCTTCTTGCTTGTAACATGTGAGTAATGATTATTATGTTTTGATCACAAGATAATGACAATTTGATACATGTTATTACTTGATGTTTTGTGATATAATGTGAATGAGAAATTGACAAGACAGCTACTCCACATGGACAAAGTGTTAATTTAGAGGTAGACTTGGTGGGAGCTCATACTTGCAAGGGATTTCATTGGTACCATTATATGAGTTTGGGACAAAATATGACATAATCACTAATTCTACACCAAATACTCTATATTCACATTATATAAATTCAGTTAGACTATTGATTCTTGGAAACTTGGATAAAGTGGAAAACAAAGAGAAAGGAAAGTGAGAAAAAAATGTGCATGTCAGCAATGAAAGTTGGGATGGAAGACAAGTTGGGTAACATTTTTTTGAGAATGGAGTGGAAAAAAAACTAGTGCATGCAGATGAACATAGAAAAAAAATTCAACCTCAAACTCTAGGCCGGGAGTTTAAAAAACTCTAAGACGAGAGTTTGTGAGACTTCAAACTCTCGGCCGAGAGTTTGAACCAATCACCGCACCGAATTTAAAAAAAAAACTCGAATGAGAGTTTGAACTAAAATCTTGACTGAGAGTTTGAAAGATATTTTCTCGGCTGAGAGTTCGTGGTCAACAAAACCTGTGAAAATCTACTGCATCTTTCTAGAACCTGCAACTTCAGCAAGCCCAAACCCCTGCAAATTTTAAATATTATTTGTCACACTTGGTAGAAAAGGATTCATCTCTGAATCTAGTTTCCAATGATATAAGAATGGTTGCATTTTGATTTGAATTTCTATTTATTAATAATTTTTTTCTAAAACTTGTCCCTTGAGAATTTTATTGTTCTGAAAATCACCTGAAATGAAAATTCAATATCATAACAAAGACAACACCAAAAAAATTGAAATATTCATAGAGTTCTTAATTGCCCTGTCCTCTTCAAAAGGGTACTTTTAATTTTTCCAATAAGAGTCACACTAAAAATAAAATTGAAGCTCACCAACATGTATCGATAAGGCACCATTTTCTGAACATAGTTATTTCGATAAATAATAAAAAATAGTTCCCAAGTCTAAAAAACCTCAAAATATAGTCCATGCATAGGTGCAGCATGTGCATATTATGAGCATAATCCCCCCCCCCTAAAATGAATAACCATATCTCAAAAAACTAGAGGCCACGCAGGTCACTCATTATTCATACCTAAAATTTTCAAGTATATGTCGTTGGTGGCCTCCAAATTTGTCCCATGATATGTCCATAAAAGAATTTAAAAAAATATGATTAGAAAGCTGTTTCAATTCTCTAAAACATTTGGGTTTACTTCATGTTTAAATTCCAAAAGGAGATATGGGTTTGAAGAGGTCGAAGTGGAAAAACATAAAATTTTGCAGTTTTGTTTGTCGAAAAACAATCCAAAAGTGTATACCAACTTCGTGATTAACTACCATGGAAGTGAAGCAAATAATAAGAAATGAAATGAGATGTAAATACATATAAATAACATGAAAATATAATTGCAATTAGATTAATAAATGAAGCACGTAAACAACACTAATTACCATGGAAAAAATAGCAACTGAGCTATGAAAATAAATGCTAAGATGAAAATGAAATGGAGAGGGCGAGAGAATGATACATGCATTTGCCTATGTGAATGGAATGCAATGTAAGAGCCTGTTTTGGGTGTTCCATATAAGAGAAGTGATCCTACTTAGGAATTCTTGCAAGATAGATGTGGGTGATGCAATGTAAGAACTATAAAGTAAGGTTGTGAAGGAAAAGGAAAAGAGTCAGAAATGTGAGAAGAAGTTGTCAGTGAGGGAGCCTACTAAGGTGTGGAAAATATGTGAGCATTCTAATCTTGTTTCCAAAACAAGTTATGTACCTCTAATATGGATGTTAGTGGCCTACACCAAGTGGGGAGGGATGGTGGTGCCACCTACCAAGGGAGTATAATAGGAAAGAAAAGGCAAGGATACAAATCAAAGGAGACAATGATGCAAGGGTAGAACTAGCAAAGGAAATGGAAGAGAGGAAACAATGCTAGGGAAAATCTATAGAAGGCAATAAGAGAAAGAAGACAATGTTAGGGAAGAAGTAGAAAAGGAAAGTGCATTCTTCCTTATTGGAAAAATAGAAAATTCGAAGTAGAATTAACATAAAAATGTAAGATTTAGAGTAAAGAGGATAGACTTACAATAGCAATAGGAAATTGTAGAGGAAAAAAAATGCCACAAATAGAAATACATTTATTGATAAAAATAATGTTCACTTGCCTCTTCGAGGGGGAAACCTCAAGCTGAACAGAGCTCCAATTATAGTATGTTTCACAAGACATCTCAATACATTGCTTCTACCTCTTTATATAGTTTATATATAACCTCCTAGGAACTTTCTAGTAGGTGGAACCTTGCAGTAACCCTTCTTACAATTATTTATTTCACAATAGTTACTATATAACCTCCTAGGAACTTTCTAATAAAGGAAATTCTAGTAAGAAAAACCTTCTAGTAAGCCTTCTTAAAATTATTGTTTTCACACTATCTCTACTTCATGGGCCTTATTTAATAGAGATAACCTCAATACATAGAAACCTATCTATATACTTAAGGTCATTATGGTGGGAACCTAACATGCTCTCCCCATTATAAAGAAGCATTGTCCCAAAGGAGAGAGATGGGGAAATCATTGAAAAGCTGGTGCAAGCTAATGTTGGTCTCTCATTGTTAGATTTTGAGCATTAATTCAATATGCTATAGGATCTTTACTGAGAGAATAACATGTACAGTATATCAATGCATAACAATCATATCAAGCATGCCAAGCATCACAAGAATCAAAAGCATGAGACAATGGACACACAGAGTTTCCGTGGGGAAAACCTTAAGGTGAAAAACCCCACAACTTCCTTAGAGATAGATAGAGAAATGGCTCAACCAAAGTACAAACAAATACAATAGATAGTCTCCTACTATGCAGCTGATCCTCCTCCTCCAATGTGCGCCACTTTCTGAGTGAGAGAAGAGTGAGTTCTGAGATGATCAAAATAGAGAATCTCGACTCTCTATTTATACTTGTCCTGACCTGCCTAATTACTTATGGGGCCGACTTGTCTAACTCATCCTAATAACCCCAGTTACATATATTTCGGGCCAACACCCACGTCAGGTAGTCTAATAACCCATCAGCAAGTTAATCCACTTGTGACACTTGTCAATACAAATGATGACACTTCCTTATAGAGGAATAACACATCTCTTATAAGGGTACAATAAATATATATATGAAATACATTCTGAAGTTACATATACATCAACACTCCCTCTTAACTAGGAAGGTATTTCTTGACACAGATCATTGGGCACAAGTCTTCTTCTCTGGATCATCGTCATCGAATCATCATCATCATCGTCACAGTTGCTGCTATCTCGTCCAGTCTCTGAATCTACTCGTCATAGGAAGTTCTATAGAGCCAGTCCTTTTTCATACTGGATGTAGGCCCACCACCTGTAGGTCTTCATCATCACTGGTCATACTGTGGAATCCTCAGGACTCATCACGTGCGTCTGCAAAACCTCACAAGAGCATCCCAGGCCTTTTACGAGCACACAACTCAACCTCTCGAATCTCCCAGGATCTTTTACATGCCACTGCACAACCTGTCCACGACCACAGAGTACCTAATACTCACTATACATCCAACTGATGTATATCATCACATGATCAACCCGATCATCATCATCATCTCTGCGAGCAAGCCATCAAGTAGGTACACCTCAGGACTGATTACACTGTCTCTACAAAACCTGCAAGATCTCTCAGGACTGATTATACTGCCTCGAAAAAACCTACAAGAGCATCTCAGGACTGATTATATGCCTCTGCAAAACCTATGTACCAAACTGTCACATCAATGTCTTCAGATCACCACGTAGTCCACGGAGCATAACCCAGATGCACACACACAACACTTACACTCACCAGCATGGGAGGACCAACCTACTACCATCTGGAAAAGGCTCACAGCACTTACATCAATGACCATGGGAGGACCAACCTACCACCATGTCGGAAAGGCACATCACTTACATCAACGACCATGGGAGGACTAACCTACCACCATCTCAGAAAGGCTTCAGCACTTATATCATGACCATGAGAGGACCAACCTACCATCATGTCAGAATGGCTCCAGCACTTATATCTCACCATGGGAGGACCAACCTACCACCATGTGAGAATGGTCCAGCCCTTACATCTCACCATAGGAGGACTAACCTACCACTATGTGAGAATGGCTCAGCCCTTACATATTTCCATGGGAGGACCAACCTACCACCATGCAAGAATGGCTCGGCCCTTACATCTTACCATGGGAGGACCAACCTACCACCTTGCAAGAATGGCCCAGTGTGCATCTGTGTCTCCGGACTCATCACTTCCCTTTGGAATGCATCTCGATCTAAAGTACACCAAGTCTCCCTATGAAGTATTCAAACTTCACTCTGGCAAGCAGCTTGGTCAATACATCAGCTATCTGCTCGTCTGTTGCAACATACAGGAGCTTCACAGCTCCTCTCTGCACCATATCCCTGATATATTGGTACTTGATCTCAATGTGCTTCAACCTATCATGGAACACTGGGTTCTCTGAAAACTTCACACAACTCTAGTTGTCGCAATATATACAGGTAGCACCCAACTGGAGATCAAACAAATCAGACAGTAGCTTCCTAAGCCATATTGGCTCACAACTAGCTGAACAAGTTGCGACATACTCTGCTTCAGCTGTACTCAGTGCCACACAGGACTGCTTCCTGCTAAACCAAGAGATCACACCTGATCCCATACTGAAGCAGCACCTCGAAGTTCTCTTCCGATCAGTGGCACTGCCTGCCCAATCCGAATCAACATAACCCTCCAGGTTAAACTTTTTATTCGCCTCATACTTGAGCCCATAATCCATTGTACCCTTCAAGTACCTCAGAACATGCTTTGTAGCTATCAGGTGAACATGTCTCAGATCTGTCAAGTACTGGCTCAAGGTGTTCACTGCAAAGCAAATGTATGGCCTTGTGTTCGTTAGGTACATCAAGGACCCAATCATCTGACGATACATCATAGCATGAACCAGCTCAGAAGAAGCATCACACAGAAGCTTCAGGTTCGATGCCATAGGTGTGGTCATGGCATTGCAGCCCATCATCCCAAAACTCTTTAGAATATTTACTGCATACTTCCCTTGTCCAAGGAAGATTCCATCTGCACTCTGCCACACCTCCATACCAAGAAAGTAGTGCATCATACCCAAGTCCTTCATCTCGAACTCAGCAGCTAGCTTCCTCTTGGTGTCGGCAATCAGTCTATCCTCACCTGTTAGAAACAGGTCATCCACATACAATAGTAGTATCACTGGATTGCTCTCCTCAACCTTGTAGTAAAGGTTGGAATCCGCTTTACTCTTGGTAAAGCCCAAACTAGATAGGAAGCCATCTATCCTGCCATACCAGGTCCTGGGTGCCTATTTCAAACCATATAGGGATTTCTTCAGTTTGAACACATGTGTTCCTCTATCATGTGTCTCAAACCCGAGTGGCTGCTCCACATACACTTCCTCTTCAACTACACCATTCAAGAAGGCTGTCTTGACATCCATCTGGTGTAGCTTCGATTTCATCACTGCAGCCAGAGCAAGTACTGATCTAATGGAAGTGTATCTGGCCACAGGAGTGAAAGTCTCTTCATAATCAATTCCTTCTTTCTGGGAGAAGCCACGAGCTACAAACCTAGCTTTGTATTTCTTGATGCTACCATCTGCAACATGTTTGACCTTATAGATCCATTTGGAAGTCACCACAGACTTCCCATTTGGTCTTGGGACCACATCCCAAACATCATTCTTCATAATAGAATGGTATTCTTCGATCATAGCTTCCTTCCACTCTTTCTTTTTGTTGAGATATTGTAACTTCAAAGAATATTATATTTGTACTTTATTATTCCGGAGATGTTTCATTCCTCCGTGCAGATCTTATTGTATATCCGGAGATGTTTATTCCTCCGTCGGAATGTGGTAACTCGGGTTATTAGACTTCCCTAGTAGGGGTCGGCCCTGTATGTGTTATGTGGGTCAAAGGGTTATTAGACCACCCTAGAGGGGTCGGCCCAGTTAGTTGTAGTGGGGTATTTAACCTATCGGTTAAATACGAGCCTACGTGTACTTGTGTAAAATACACATCAGAGTAGTGTATAAATAGAGGAGGTGTGTTCCTCATTACATACACTCACTCACTCACTTGAGAAAGGCGCACTTGTGGAGGAGAGGTCTGCTATGGAGGAGAAGGAGCTTATGCTCAGGGTTTGCATCTTTGTATATTGCTGGTCATCTATATTGAGGAAGCTTTGCTGGGTTTTCTACCCCATGAGGGTTTCCCAGGATAAATCTCTGTCTCTTGTGTTTATGCTATGCTTGTTGTTTCTTCAGTGATCCTGTATATGCTATTATTATGAAATGGAATGTAATGCTGCTATTTTCTGTCTTAGCATATTGAAATTAACATGGTATCAGAGCTAACCTGAAGGAAGACAAGGTATGGCACTAAAGACACTTGCTCTACTTACGACAATTTGAAGGTTAGGGTTTTACATAGCAAAAACCAGTCATCGTAGCACTTTCGCTATAAATCCGTTTTGGCGAATTTTTCGGATCTGAAATTGTTACAGGACGAAGATAAAATCTCCAGGTACCTTGTGTCCAAAGGAAAACCTCTAATTCGTTGTACTTTGTGATTTATGGTCTGTACAATATAGGGTTTCTGCCTCTTCCAGATCTGAGTCAAAATCAGGTGACCTTGGGAAAAAGGTCATATCTTGGGCTAGGAAGCTCCAAATGAAATTTAGTAAAAAGTGACAGGTAGTACACAGTCTGCACTATCTCAGAAAACTTTGTCAGAGGCCGAAGTTGAACCAGTGACACGTGGCACTCCGTACAAGTGCGCTCTCCTGTATTATCCCATAAACAGGTCACGTTGCGACACTTAACATAACTCTCTCTCAGAAAATCCAATTGAGGTCAGACCTGTCAGGATGGAAAGATAACAGGCCGAGCTATCTCAGAAAACGTTTTCAGAGGCCGAAGGTCAAACAGTGACACGTGGCACGCCGTACAAGTTCGCTCTCCTGTATTTTCCCAAAACAGGTCACGTTGCGACATTTGGCATAACTCTCTCTCAGAGAATCCAATTGAGGTCAGACCTGTCAGGATAGAAAGATAACAGGTCAGGCTATCTCAGGAAACTTTTTCAGACCCTGTGGATCAAAAATTTCAGAGTTACACCAGAAACAATCAGGTACATATTTCTGTCAAAACAGAATTATTTTTTGGTACCTTCATTCATGACTTCCGGAATTTAGGGCTTTGGAGAAAGTTGGAATTTTTGTAATCAGAGACCACGGCTGGATGCTACTCATCAAAATAGAAATTTAGAGACCAAGATCAGAATTTTTGGTTGGGCAGAAGGCCGGGCTTGATTAGACCCTAGTTCGGGACTTTGATCAGAAAAGCGGAAAATTAGGGCTTCTGTAAAAATGGGAATTTTTGAAATCTGTGACCACGGCTGGAAGCTCCTCAGAAAATTAGAAGCTTAGAGCTTTGAATCAAACTTTTTGATGGGGAAAAAGAGTGGGCTTCATCAAACCCCAGTTCAGGGTCACGTCCAGTGAATCCGAAAGTTTCAAAGGCAAAATTGAGGAGTAAAACTTTGCAGTTTTCAAATTCTGAATATATCAGTTTGATCAGCTCATCAAGGCGCATATCTCTATCCTTTCGGAAGTTTGAAATTCAAAGTTTGAATTTTTGGGGTTTCTCTGACAAACCCATATCCAGCTCCAGGTCCAGTTCTTGCAAATCAAGTGGATAGGGTTAATCCTAGAAGAAGATGGATTGGTCACCTACATAAGTGAAGGAGTTCATGTTTCAGAGGGAGATGAGGCTAAGGCTTTACATAAGGAGATTACAAGTGATCTCGACAGGTATGACTCATCGAGGTATGTTTTGAGATTTGTTCATGATTAAGTTTATGGTATGTTTGTCTTCATGTTATTACAGTTAGTACAATCTTGATTTTAGATTTGTTGTATCACCTTAACAAAATTATGAATGCATGATAGAAGATATTCATTGGTTAGGGGGTTGACACTTATGATTGTACTAATGCATTATGGTGTTGTGTGAGGTTGAGGTTGTCTGCTAACAAGATACAGGTACATCACAAAAGACAAATCAGGCTCCATGACCATGAAAACATGAAGACAAAGAGTCATCCATAATCTCTGTTCTACTTACGAGGTATGTATGACTTTGTTATATTATGCTTAACCTATGAGACATGCAGGTTCTAGCTCAGGATCTCTAAATCATTGAAGAGATTGTTTAGGTATGTTGTACATAACCAAGTAGGTATACTAATCCAGGTATGTTTCCCATGAATCTTACCTTGTGTTAGGATCCCTTATATACGTATACTTGGAATGATTGGTTATGCTTATTCATAAAGTTAGTAATCAAGGGATTATGCATATTATATCTTTTATCAATGATATGCATGAGTAAAAGAAGACTTCCTTGAAATCTTGAATACTAATGTTTATTAACTATAATCATGACTATACGTTTTCAAGATTATTTAGTACTATAATGTTTTGATAGCATTTAGAATATACTAATGAGTGTATGTTTGTGTATGAGATCATGAGGATGACTCTTGAGCATGCACAGTGGTACAGAATGAATAGAAGTTCAAAAGACATACAGAAGATCAAGCGGGAGGCAACCACACAAACATAAAAGATAAGTATTTGAGTTGTTATTTGAAATAGTAATAATATTGCTTACAATAGGTTGTATGCATATTTGTATTCCCATAATATATAATGCTGAGTGTAAACATTCATAGAGCATTGAACAGTATACTACTAATGTGCATATGATTGACAAGTTGGACAAACATTCCATTATTGCTTGTCTAGAATGAAACCTCTTTGCTGACATGCTGAGAGTTGTGCACACTCTCGATAGTATGTTCTGGTAGAGATGGAAGGCATCTAGATAGCCACTGTATGCATACAGGATATGGGAAAGTGTTGTGCCAAAGTATTGGTCAAAATAGTTGCATCACTATATAAATGATATCTGTATGCATAATGGGTTATCTTTTGATGATTATGAAGTATTACTAATCATGTACTTAATTTTGATTTGTAGGAAAGGTCATGAAGAATGATGGACACCGTACAAGTGGTGGATGTTCAAACAAGAAGATTTACAAATCAAACAAAATATAGAAGGCTCATGGCTAGAAGATTCTCTTAGAAAGAGGAAGAGAATCACGACAAGATGTTTGCTCCAAGTATGGTGTAATTAAAGAATAAGTATGAATCAGGTTCTGTATAGGTACCTAGGATCGATAATAATTTGATAAGCTTAATGATCACCATGGGTGATGTGGATCTCAACCTTTGCTACAAGGTTGAATATGATACACATATGACATGGATGCAAGAAGGAACTCACCACAGAGTTCGAATGATATTGAGGCTCATATCAGTAGACCCATCTAACGAGAGATGGCACAGATAGATATGCAGAAGATCATTCAATGCAGAAATGAAAATGAAAGATCTCAATTTGATGCTTTACTTCCTAGGTCTGGAAGTATGGCAAGGCTCAGAAGGAATATTTCTCAACCAGGGAAAGTATGATGAGAAATATGACTTGAGGTGTTGGAATGGCCACTCTTATGGATTCCAACTTGAAGCTGTTAGGGGATATAACTCTGTACAGTCAATTTATTGGGTCTTTGATATATCTAACATATACTAGGTTATATATATATGCTTTGTTATGAACACCTTGAGTTAGTATCTAGTGGAAACTAGATGTGTTTACCTGATAGTTGCAAAGCATGTGATGAGGCACATAAAGGACACGATAGAATTTGATCTATGCTATCTTGAAGATCATGACTTCAGATGGCTATTCAGATTCTGTTTGGGCAGGAAGTGTTTCAGACAAGAAGAACACATCGAGAGGATGTTATTGTCTAGGATTAGCCATGATCTCGTGGTTTAGCTGGAAGCAGTCTAGTGTGGCTATCAGCACAAGCGGAATATATGGTTGCTTGCTCTGCTAGTTGTGAAGAAGTTTGGCTTTAGGATTGTTTGACTTAGAGATAGAACCAACTGAGATCCTATGTGATAATTAGAGTTGTATCAAGATGACATAGAATCTAGTGTTCCATGATAAGTCAAAGAACATAGGGAACTAACAAGATATGACACAGAAAGGAACTCTAAAAGTTTGAATTTGTAACAGGTTACCGTTGTACTAACCAAGCCTCTACGTCAAGTGAAGAAGTTACCAACCAAACCTCTGTCTCGAGTGAAGCTTGAATACTTCCGAGACAAGCTTGGTGTAGTTCAAAAGGACCCTCCTCGAAAGGGGGAGTAGTATAGTCACTACTGATGAGATTGTCTCATCAAACAACAAGGTCGTTGATGAGGTAACCTGTTCTCTACACCTAGTCACTTAGAAATAGTTAGATTTAGGACTATTTTTATTTCTGTTTAGTTTTACTCATACATGATTTTTGATGTTAGATGTATTGGTGAGAATACATGCTAGAGGTATACATGTTTTTGATGTTAGATGTATACATGATGTTAGATGTATTAGTGAGAATACATGCTAGATGTATACATACTTTTGATGTTAGATGTATACATGATTTTGATGATAGATGTATTAGTGAGAATACATGCTAGATGTATACATGCTTTTGATGTTAGATGTATACATGATTTTGATGATAGATGTATTAGTGAGAATACATGCTAGATGTATACATGCTTTTGATGTTAGATGTATACATGATTTTGATGATAGATGTATTAGTGAGAATACATGCTAGATATATACATGCTTCTGATGTTAGATGTATATATGATTTGATGATAGATGTATTAGTGAGAATACATGCTTTTGATGACAGATGTATACATGATTTTAGATGTATTAGTAAGAATACATGCTTTTGATATATGACGTATACATGCTGTTGATGCTAGATATTGATTATGTACTTGTATGGATGAGGATACTTGTACTTGTATTGATGAGAATACAGATTGAGGGGATTGAATCATCCCTGGACTTTCAGTCCCAAAGAGAGCCGTAGACGTGAGGTCTCCGAGAATGAAGTCCTTAGTGGACAGTTGAGGGGATTGAATCATCCCTGGACTTTCAGTCCTAAAGAGAGCCGTAGACGTGAGGTCTCCGAGAATGAAGTCCTTAGTGGACATGATAGGATTGCATCATCCTCAAGAGAGCCGTAGACGTATGTCTTCGAGAATGAAGTCCTTGGTGGACATGAGGGGATTGGATCATCCCTGGACTTCAGTCCTAAAGAGAGCCGTAGACAGGTGTCTCCGAGAAATAAGAGGGATTGTATCATCCTTGAACACATGTTCTAAAGTGAGCCGTAGACAGGTGTCTCCGAGAAAGAAAAGGGATTGTATCGTCCCCGGACTGAGGTCCCAGAATAGAACCGTAGACTGGGTCTCCGATAATGAAATCCTGAATGAACAGGTAGGGGATTGTATCGTCCCCGGACTGAGGTCCCAGAATAGAACCGTAGACTGGGTCTCCGATAATGAAGTCCTGAATGAACAGGTAGGGGATTGTATCGTCCCCGAACTGAGGTCCCAGAATAGAACCGTAGACTGGGTCTCCGATAATGAAATCCTGAATGAACAGGTAGGGGATTGTATCGTCCCCGGACTGAGGTCCCAGAATAGAACCGTAGACTGGGTCTCCGATAATGAAATCCTGAATGAACAGGTAGGGGATTGTATCGTCCCCGGACTGAGGTCCCAGAATAGAACCGTAGACTGGGTCTCCGATAATGAAGTCCTGAATGAACAGGTAGGGGATTGTATCATCCCCGGACTGAGGTCCCAGAATAGAACCGTAGACTGGGTCTTCGAAAAATGAAGTCCTGAATGAACAGGCAGGGGATTGCATCGTCCCCGGACTGAGGTCCCAGAATTGATCCGTAGACTGAAGTCTCCGAGAACTGAAGATTGGATTGTATCATCCATGGACCTATGTCCTAAAAGGAGCAGGATTGATCATCCTAGGAATATGATCGTATGATGATGATAGTGATGACGATGCTGATGATCGTGTGATGACGATGCTGATGATCGTGCTGATGACGATGCTGATGATCATGTGATGACGATGTTGATGATCGTGCTGATGACTATGCTGATGATCGTGCTGATGACGATGATGATGATCGTGTGATGACGATGCTGATATGACGATGCTGATGATCGTGTGATGACGATGCTGATGATCGTGCTGATGACGATGCTGATGATCGTGTGATGACGATGCTGATGATCGTGTGATGACGATGCTGCTGATCGTGTGATGACGATGCTGCTGATCGTGTGATGACGATGCTGCTGATCGTGAGATGACGATGCTGCTGATCGTGTGATGACGATGCTGCTGATCGTGTGATGATGATGCTGCTGATCGTGAGATGACGATGCTGCTGATCGTGTGATGACGATGCTGCTGATTGTGTGATGACGATGCTGCTGATTGTGTGATGACGATGCTGCTGATCGTGTGATGACGATGCTGCTGATCGTGTGATGACGATGCTGCTGATCGTGTGATAACGATGCTGCTGATCGTGTGATGACGATGCTGCTGATCGTGTGTTGACGATGCTGCTGATCGTGTGATAACGATGCTGCCGATCGTGTGATGACGATACTGTTGATCGTGATGTTGATGTTGATGTTGACATTGATGTACCAGTAACTGTTTGAGTTACTGATGAAGAAAAATTGAAGAAAGCTTCCAATGATTTATAGATGTATCATGTATGATGTTGATGACTCCTTGCTCGAGCAGATGTTGTTATAATATCCTTCTCGTTAAGGGGGAGTGTTGAGATATTGTAACTTCAAAGAATATTATATTTGTACTTTATTATTCCGGAGATGTTTCATTCCTCCGTGCAGATCTTATTGTATATCCGGAGATGTTTATTCCTCCGTCGGAATGTGGTAACTCGGGTTATTAGACTTCCCTAGTAGGGGTCGGCCCTGTATGTGTTATGTGGGTCAAAGGGTTATTAGACCACCCTAGAGGGGTCGGCCCAGTTAGTTGTAGTGGGGTATTTAACCTATCGGTTAAATACGAGCCTACGTGTACTTGTGTAAAATACACATCAGAGTAGTGTATAAATAGAGGAGGTGTGTTCCTCATTACATACACTCACTCACTCACTTGAGAAAGGCGCACTTGTGGAGGAGAGGTCTGCTATGGAGGAGAAGGAGCTTATGCTCAGGGTTTGCATCTTTGTATATTGCTGGTCATCTATATTGAGGAAGCTTTGCTGGGTTTTCTACCCCATGAGGGTTTCCCAGGATAAATCTCTGTCTCTTGTGTTTATGCTATGCTTGTTGTTTCTTCAGTGATCCTGTATATGCTATTATTATGAAATGGAATGTAATGCTGCTATTTTCTGTCTTAGCATATTGAAATTAACACTTTTCTATAGCTTCTTCATAACTGGAAGGTTCTTTATCCATGATGTCACGGAGTAAAGCAACATAACTAGTATGTGACCTTGTCCTTTTCCTTTCTCTGTGTTCTTCTTCTGGAATGCCAAATCTCTTTGCATCTTGGATGAGCTCTCTAGCCCATGTTGGTTTCCTCTTGTGAGGATTCTTCTCATGAGGTGGATCCACAGGTTCTTGTGGATCTTCCATTTCTCTCTCTTCTTCAAGAACTGCTTCATTCATTGTGGTGTCTTGAGTTCTGGGTTCTTCATTGTCTTCAACAGGTGTCTTTCTCGATTTGTGGTAAGCTGAACATTCATCAAATGTTACATCTCTGCTGATGTCAATCTTCTTGAATCTAGGGAAGTAGATTCTGTAAGCCTTCGAGCTTTCACTATAACCCACAAATATACCCTTCTTTCCTGAAGGATCCAACTTTGACCTTTTCTCTTTTGGGATGTGAGTGTATACTGGGCAGCCAAATATTATGAGATGGCTCACTTCTGGTTTCTTACTAGTAAACACTTCTTCTGGTGTTTTGTTGTCAAGTATCTTATGGGGTGTTCTGTTCTGCACATATACTGCTGTCCTTGCTGCTTCAGCCCATAAGTGCATAGGTAAGTCTCGGTCATGAAGCATTGCCCTTGCTGCTTCCATGATTGTTCTATTCTTCCTTTCGGCAACCCCATTCTACTTTGGATTGTAAGGAGTAGTCAACTCCCTCTTAATCCCTGAATCACTGCATAACTTCTTGAAGTCTCCTGAAGTAAATTCTCCGCCATTGTCAGATCTGAAGATCTTGATCTTCAAGTCAGTTTGGTTTTCTATCAAGGCTTTGAATTCCTTGAAATTGTTAAACACTTAATCTTTGTTCTTCAAGAAGTAGATCCAAGTCTTCCTAGAGAAATCATTAATAAAGGAGACATAGTATACATACCCACTCAGAGAACTTGATGACATGGGACCGCATACATCAGAGTGGATAATCTCCAAGATTCCTTTTGCCTTGCTTTCACTGCTTGGAAATGTCTTCTTTGTATTCTTTCCCTTTGCACAACCTTTGCAAATTCCTTCATGCTTTGTATGGATTTCAGGAAGACCTTCTACCGCTTTGCTTGCAATTGGTAATGCTATGTAATGCATGTGTGCAAGCCTTCTTTGCCACAATTCACTTGGCTCTACTGAATCATGGACCATGGCTTGTTCTGGATGGCCCTTCAATTTGTACAATCCTCCCTCTTGCTCTCCAATCACAACTGCATCGTTTATAGTCTTACCCTTAGGCCACATTAGCACTTGGCCATCTATAAATGCAACCCTCATGCCTTTTGCATCCAATGCAGAGATTGAGAGTAGATTCTTCTTGAGACCTGGAACAAAGAGCACATCTTTCATCTTCATAGACTTTCCAGAGTCTAGTTTATAGGAGGCTTCACCACTCCCTTTTATGGGATGCTTGTAGTCATCTCCAAGCGTCACCTTGTGGGTGAATCATGTTCAGATAGATTCACAAAGGATTCTTTGAATCCTGTCATATGTTTGGAAGCCCCACTATCTATGAGCCAATCATTACTTCCATGAGTAATGGTTCCGGTGAGAGCAGAAATCAAAACATATTCTTCATCACTTGAAGAATCTTCACTATCTTATCTAGCCCTCTGCCTAGGAGGTTCATCATCCTCTACAGCATGAGCATGATGTCTTCTTTTGAAGTTCTTCTTCTTGTGAGAACCCTCTTTCTTATTCTTAGGACAATATCTGGCATAGTGTCCCTTATCATCACATGTATAGCAACGGACATGGGTCATGTCCCTTCGATGTCTGGGACTACTTCTTTGATTCTGATATTTTCCTTTCTTGCCATGATGGTGAGCTTTCTTGTCACCATGCCTTTTGGAGTGAGCTGTGAGTGCTTGGTCCTCACTTCCCATCTTCTCTTCTTTGGCTACAATTCGAGCTTCTTCCTGTGAGCATTCTTCCCACAGTATACCAAAAGACATAAGTTTCTTTCTAGCACAAATTCCTTGGATGAAGGAATCCCATGACCTAGGGAGGCCATTAAGAGTGGTCATCACCACTTCTCCATTTTCTACAACTTCACCCACAGCTTCAAGTTGTTATTTTATCTGGGAGACCCTTGAGAAATATGACTGCATAGTCTCAGCATTCTGGATCTTGATATTCTTCAATTGATTCCTCAGGGTCATCTTTCGATTTATGTTCTTGCCTTCAAATAATTTGGTCAAGGAATCAAACATGTATTTTGGTGTCTTTAGGGATGACACATGGGGAATGAGATGATCTTTAATAGAATCAGCAATGATCCTTTTTGCCTTAACCAAATTCCTCTTGTGAAGAGCTTTAGCCTCTTCTCCCTCTGGGACAGAGACCTCTTCACTTATATAAGTATCCAACTCATTTTCTTCAAGGATTAACCCAATCCTATACTTCCATGCTCGGAAGTTATCAGCTCCTTCAAGCTTATCCTCAAGCTTGGTGTGGTGAGAAATCTTTAAAGAGTACTTCAAATGGAAATAGAAAAGATTTAGATCTTACCACTTGTTGCTGAAAACTGGATCTGGTGTCGGATTAGGGTTTGAGTTTCCCGAATATCTACAAAACCAAAAATCTTGATCCAAAGCTCTAAACTTCTGATTTTCCAAGGAGCTTCCAGCTGTGTCTTCAGATTTCAGAAATTCCTATTTTTAAGGAAACCCTAATTTTTAGGGCCAAAACTGAAAGTGCTCAGAATTGAATTCTGATTGGACAGATAGATTCACCTTGCTGAGGAGAGTCAATCCATCATATTTCGTTTCCAAAATCTATGAAGAAAAACCCAAAAACAAGAAGCCCTAGCTTCCATAACTGCACAGTGTCTTCTTCTCAGGTTAGCTCTGATACCATGTTAGATTTTGAGCATTAATTCAATATGCTATAGGATCTTTACTGAGAGAATAACATGTACAGTATATCAATGCATAACAATCATATCAAGCATGCCAAGCATCACAAGAATCAAAAGCATGAGACAATGGACACACAGAGTTTTCGTGGGGAAAAACCTAAGGTGAAAAACCCCACAACTTCCTCAGAGATAGATAGAGCAATGGCTCAACCAAAGTACAACCAAATACAATAGATAGTCTCCTACCATGCAGTTGATCCTCCTCCTCCGATGTGCGCCACTTTCTGAGTGAGAGAAGAGTGAGTTCTGAGATGATCAAAATAGAGAATCCCGACTCTCTATTTATACTTGTCCTGACCTGCCTAATTACTTATGGGGCCGACTTGTCTAACTCAGCCTAATAACCCCAGTTACATATATTTCGGGCTGACACCCACATTAGGTAGTCTAATAACTCATCGGCAAGTTAATCCACTTGCAACACTTGTCAATACAAATGATGACACTTCCTTATAGACGAATAACACATCTCTTATAAGGGTACAATAAATATATATATGAAATACATTCCGAAGTTACATATACATCAACACTCATGACACGTTAGTGGCAATGCAAACCTAGAAAACAACAATATGTTAACTTGGAGGTATGATTGGAAATACTTTCACAATGAATTTGAATATGGTGTAAAAATATGAAATGTAGAAAAATGAATTAGCTTTCCAAATATATAATTTTTATTTATAGAAATTGTTTATAACTAGGAGAAATTTGTGTTTTCCCAACATTGGTGTGTTAGGTTTCATGCAAAATATATTGTATATGTGTTTGTTAGTGCAACCTTGTAGTACCTAAATGATGGAATGTCAATACAAAAAATTGCATAGATGTAGAGAACACATTGATCTAGTGCACGACTATTTTTTCAAAATTTATATTCGTATATATATATATATATATATAGATATATATAGATAATCAGTCATTCTATTGTTGAAATGACAAGGCGTTTTGTTAGTGCCGCTGAAAGGGGTCTTAACATTATCAAACAATTTGATTTTTTTTAGATCGTAGGTCTAAGTGTGTTAATGCATCGCATAATTTTGGTAAAAATCCTTAAGGTGGAAAAATGTTATAGTAGAAACAAAGGAGGTATGTTTTTGAAGATTTGGGTATATTATTAAAAATAGTAAACAATATTATTTTAAAAAAGATTATATATTTGTAATATTCATAGTCAACTCTATATGTGTATGTAGTTTCATTGACAACATATTTTTCTAGCCTATAGAAAAATAATGTCAAAACTAGAGATATAGAGAGATATTATGAAAATTGGAAGTTTGCATGAATTTGTAGTCTAAAGCACCAATTTTTTCATCCTAAACCTAAATTTGAACCACCGTATTTAGGAAAAAAGTAATTTTCCCTCTTATGAAATTCAAATTTAAAAAACCACAAACGCACTAAAACACACACACACACACATTAGAAGCACACATGCATTCTTATAACACTCACATATATAGGAATGTGCACATGTTCGTAATGTGTGTGTGTGCTCCTAATGCAATGAGGGACTTGTAAATAGAGAAAGAGAATGATATCATGGGATGGGGAAGTGTGATAGGTCAAGGGGGAGGGAGAGAGTGGGTAAGTAAGAGGCAGAGAGGGGGGGACTTATAAATTGAGAGAGAGAGAGAGAAGGGGGTGGGGAAGAGTGATAGGTCAAGGGGGGGGGAGAGTGAGTGAGTGAGAGGTATATATGGATAAAGAGACAAAGAACGCGTGTGAGGCTGAGGGGAGAGAGAGAGAGAGAGAGAGAGAGAGAGAGAGAGAGAGAGAGGGTGTGTGTATGTGTGTATGATAGAGAGAAAGAGATGGAGTGTATGTGCGTGTGTGTGTGTGTGTGAGAGAGAGAGAGAGAGAAGTGGGTGGGGAAGAGTTATAGGTAGATAGAGAGAGAGAGAGGGAGGGTGTGTGTATATGTGTATGAGAGAGAGAGAGAGATAGAGGGTGTGTGTGTGTGAGTGAGAGTGAGAGAGAGAGAGAGAGAAGGGGGTGGGGAAGAGTTATCGGTAGAGAGAGAGAGATATTTGTGAGAGAGATAGTTGGAGAGAGGGATAGAGTGACATGGAGGTAGGGGGGAATATAGAGATAAAGAGAGGGAGAGAAAGAGAGAGAGAGAGGAGGGGGTAGTAGCGAGTTAGGAAGGGAATATAGAAAGAGAGAGAGAGAGAGAGAGAGAGAGAGAGAGAGAGAGAGAGAGAGAGATGGAGGAAGAGAGAGAGGTAGAGTGGGGAAGAGAGAGAGAGAGAGAGAGAGAGGAGAGAGAGAGAGAGAGAGAGAGAGAGAGAGAGGAGGGAGGGGGAGAGGGAGGGGGGAGGGAGATAGAGCAGAGGGTGGTGGTAGTAAGGGAGGGACGAAGAAATATTGGGAGGTAGAGGAAGGTTATGAGATAGGGGGAGGGAGGGGGGAAGGATATAGGGAATTCATATGGAGGGAGGGGTGGATATATAGGGGATATATTAGGAGAGAGAGATGGAGAGTAAGAGGTAGAGAGAGCATGAGATATTTATGGTGGTAGAAAGAGTCAAATAGGGAGAGAGAGGTAGGGAGAATGAATAGGAGAGGGGGAAAGAGAGAGAGGGAGAAGGAGAGAAAGAGGAGTAGAGGTAAAGAGGGGGGATGGTGGGAGAGAGAGAGAGAGAGAGAGAGGTAGAGAGAAAAAAGAGGGTTAGAGAGATTTAGGATTGAGGGAGAGAGGAAAGGAGGGAGAGAGAGAGAGAGAGAGAGAGAGAGAGAGGGGTGGGTGGGAGGGGGGAGAGAGAGAGACAAAGAGGGAGAGGAAGGTTTAGAGTGAGGTTGATAGAGGAAATGGAAAGAGAAAGGGGAAGATGGAAAGAGAGAGGGATGGATGGAGGGAGTGAGAGAGAGGAGGGGGTAGGAGAGAGGGTAAGGAGACAAAGGTAGCGAGAGAGGAGTAGGGAGTGAGAGGGAGAGAGAATGAGGGTGTGTAGAGAGAGATGGGGAAGGAGATATGGGAATATCGAGGGAGAGAGGGAGGGGTGAAGGGTGTGAGATAGAGGGAAGGGGGGACTCGAGAAGTTTTTTGGAGAGAGTAGGAGAAAGAGACATATCATAGGGTTATAGGGATAGAGAGAATGAGAGAGTGATGGTGGTGGAGAGATTCAGAGAGGGATCCATAGAGCAAGGTAGGGAGACGGAATATCAGGGGTAGAGAGATGAGAGAGAGGGAGAGGGAGAGGAAAAAAGAGGGATAGTGCAAGAGAGAAGGTTTAGAGAGAGAGGTGAAGAGTGAGAGGGAAAGAGTGATAAAGGTTGAGATAAAGAAAGAGAGAGGCAGAGATAGAGGAAGGGAGGAAGGGGGAGAGAGAGAGAGTGAGTGAATGAAGGAGGGTGAGAGAGAGAGAGAGTGAGTGAGAGAAAGGTGTAGAGAGAGGGTGATATAGGATGAGGAAAGAGACCTTGGAATATGGATAGAGAGAGAGGAGAGTGGAGGAGAGAGGGTTAGGAGAGAAAAATAGATTGAGAGAGAGCGAGAGGTAGAGAGTGTGAGGGAGAGAGAATAAGGGGGTAGAAAGAGAAAGAGGGGGAATGTGATAGGGGAATATGGAGGAAGATATAGAGGGAGTAAGGGGTTGATAGAGAGGGATGGGAAGAGAAAAGGATAGGGAGAGGTGGAGAATGAGAGGGAGAGAGAGTGTGAGCAAGTGGTGGGGGCAGAGAGATTCATAAAGGGAGGGGTAGAGGTATAGAGGAGGGATAGATGGAGAGAGAAGGTTTAGAGTTTAGAGGTGTAAATGGGGGAAGATAGAGGGAGAGAGATATTGAGTGGTAGAGAGAGAGAATGTTGGAGGAGAGAGTAGGAGAGACAGAGAGATGGAGAGTGTTATGCAGAGAGAGTGTGAGGTAGGCAGAAAAATAAGAGAGGGGAAGATGGAGAGAGAAAGAGAGAGAGAGAGGGAGGGATGGAGATGGAGGGAGATGGGGGAAGGAGGTAAAGGAATATGGAGGGAGAGAGAGAGAGATGAATCAAGGGTGTGAGAGAGGGGTAGTGGGAGAGATAGAGGTTTCCAGGAGAGAGCCAAAGAAAGAGAGGTATTAGAGTTAGAGAGAATGAGATCTAGTGATGGTGGTAGAGAGAGTCAGAGAGGGAGAAAGAGAGAGAGAGGTGGGGAGAAAGAAGAGGTATATAGAGAGATATGTGGATAGGGAGAGGGAGAGGGAGAGAGTGATGGAGGTAGAGAGAAACAAAGAGGGAGGGAGATATAGTGGAAGAGATGAAGGGAGAGAGAGGGGGGGGAGTGGAAGATAGAAGGTTTAGAGAGAGAGGTGGAGAATGGCAGGGAGAGAGTTATGGAGGTAGAGAGAAACAAAGAGGAGGGAGAGATAGAGAAAGAGAGGAATGGAGAGAGAGTGAGAGAGGGAGGGAGAGAGAAAGAGAGAGAGGAAGGTGTAGAGAGAGGCTGATAGAGGAGAGGGAAAGGGGAAGGTAAATATGGACAGAGAGAGAGGAGGGGTTGACATAGGGGAATATGTAAAGAGAGGGAGAGGGAGAAAGGGTGTGAGATAGTGGTGGTGGTAAAGGGAGTTAGATATGGAGGGGGGAAATCCAGAGAAAAAGAGGTATCAGATAGATAAAGGGAGAGAGAGAATGAGGTCTAGTGATGGTGGTAGAGAGGGTTAGAGAGGGAGTAAGAGAGAGAGAGGTAGAGAGAAAGAAGAGGGAGAGGGCGAAATATGTGTAGAGGGAGAAATATGTGGAGAGGGAGATGGAGAGAGTGATGGAGGTAGAGAGAAACAAATAGGGTGGGAGAGAAAGAGAGAGGGGGGTAGAGGTAAAGATGGGGGATATTGGGAGATAGAAGGTTTAGAGAGAGAGGTTGAGAGTGGGAGGTAGAGAGTGATGGAGGTAGAGAGAAACAAAGAGCATGGGAGATATAGTGGAAGATATGAAGGGAGAGAGGGGGGGTGGTGGGAGATTGAAGTCTTAGAGAGAGAGGTGAAGAGTGGGAGGAAGAGAGTGATCGATGTAGAGAAAAATAAGAGGAGGGAGACATGGAGAAATAGAGGAATGGAGAGAGACTTGGAGAGGAAGGGAGGGAGAATGAGAGGGAGGAAGGTGTAGAGAGAGGGTGATAGAGGATGAATACATATGGAGGGGAATATGGAGAGGGGGGGAGGAGATAGCATAATATGGAGGGAGAGAAAGAGGGAGAAAGGGTGTGAGATAGTGGTGGTGGTATAAAGAGTCAAAGACAGAGGGATAGAAAGTCATGGAAAGAGAGGTATTAGAAATCTAGAGGAAGAGAGAGAATTAGAGAGTGATGTTGGTAGATAGAGTTAGAGAGGGAGTGAGAGAGACAAGTAGGGAGAAAGAAGAGGGGGATAGAGAGAGATTTTGAGAGTTTGAGGGAGAGAGTGATAAAGGTAGAGAGAAACAAAGAGGGTGGGAGATATAGTGGAATAGATGAAGGCAGAGAGAGAAGGGGAGTAGAGGTAAAGAGGGGGGGATAGTGGGAGATAGAATGTTTAGAGAGAGATGTGGAGAGTTGGAAGGAGAGAGTGATGGAGGTAGAGAGGAAAAAATAGGAGGGAGAGATAAAGAATGAGAGGATTGGAGAGAGAGAGAGAGAGAGAGAGAGAGAGAGAGAGAGAGAGAGAGAGAGAGAGATGAAGCTATAGAGAGAGGGTGATAGAGGAGGGGGGTAGAGGGATGGGAAGATGGAGATAAGAGAGAGGGGGAAGGATATAGGGGAATATGGAGGGATAAAGAGGGATAAAGGGTGTGAGATAGAGGTGGTGGTAGAGAGATTCATAGAGAGAGGGTGAGAGAGCTTGATAAATAAATGTATCACAAAGTTAGAGGGAGAGAGAGAATGAGAGAGTGATGGTGGTAGATAGAGGGAGAGAGGGAGAGAGGGAAAGGTAGGGAGAAAGAGAAGAGAGAGATAAAGTGATGTGGAGTGTGAGAGAGTGATGGAGGAAGAGAGAAACAAAGAGTGTTGGAGAGATAGTGGAAGAGATGAAGAGAGAGAGAGAGGGGAGTATAGATATATATGGGGTATAATGGGAGATAGAATGTTTAGAGAGAAACGTGGAGAGTGGGAGCAAGAGAGTGATGGAGGTAGAGAGAAACATAGATGAGGGATAGATAGAGTGTTACACCAAAATGTCGTCACCCTTGTGCAAGTGTCACAAGTGTCGTCATCATGACCAAGTGTCGTCACCATGACCGTTGCAAGTATCATCATTATGACCAAGTGTCGTCATCACGATCATTGTGATAATGTCGTGATCCTTACCATTGTGTAAACTCTTTGCTCTGACCCCTGAACTCATTCTGGGCTAAAGCACATCCAACTGAGAAATTTCCCTACCTAGTTGACCTCTTTGAGTAGGCTGTCACACTTCTCCTTCATATAGGGTGCGATGTCGCAGTTTGTGGTCAGCTAGGGTGAGACACTGTCGCACTTTGTCTTCCTACAGAGTGCGATGACCCCCCTCTGTCACTTTGTGTCCTCTACCAAGGTGCGACGAGGTTGGTTAAAGGCTATTTTGGGGAGTCTCTAGGTCTTTCTAGAAGTTTGTTGAGGTGGAGACCTATCCCTAGGCTCTAGGTGAGGTGGAATTTCAGTTCCTAACCTTATGGAAAGATCCCTTAACCATCTCCCACTAATCCTCAACCTACCCTATCTCTTTAGCCCTATATGAACACCCACTCTCTCCATGGAAAGAGGGGAAGGTCTATGGTATCCTTATGCTGATAGAATCCATATTGGTGATTGGGAAGCTTGTACTGGAGGCTTGGATTGGACATGTTGGATGGAGGATGCAACGTTGAGGCTTTGGTTGTAGCTTCATCATTTCTATGTATTCCCACTTTTATACAGTTAATATAATCTCTTTCCATAAACTGTTGTCTCATTGATGATGATGTTTAGATTTTTCTTCCTTAACTGTTAGCTTAGATCAATCATGTGAAATATATGCTTTCACTATTTGCTAGTATCTATATGTTCAACAGAGTCTTGCAGCTTGAGATCTGAAGATGCTGGAGCATTGGATCAACAAAGAGCAAAGGGATCTGCAAATCTAAGGTAAGCTATCTATCTACTAGTTTTCACTTCTATTGATTTAGGAAAGTAGATCTATATTCTGTTCTATTTGTTCTAGATTCACTTGAACTAGGGAGATCACACCTTAGATCCGTCTTTGGTAGATTGTCCGATAACAAATTTGGCGACCATACTAGGGAAGAACATTGTTTTAAGTTTTCAATTTGAAGTCATTTTCATTTGATTTCTTTTACAAGCCATATTTTTTCCTCTTAATCCCTTTCACCTATTCACTTTGAAGAGTCTGATTTCCTTCATTTGAGTTTGTACTTCTCATCTACAGACCTTTTTATGCTCATTAACTGGAGAATTGGTTCATTTTTGGACTTAGATCTCACCTATTGCACCTGGTCAGTGTACCCAGAGCGACACTGTGTTGTTTTTGATCTCTGTTCCTTGCTTGTTAGTCTGTCGTCTCAGCCCTTCCATTGGTATACTGCGACGTCGTCGCACTTCCCGCACTAGTGAATTGCGATGTCGCACTGTGAATAAGCACAGAGTGCGCCGATCTACCATTTTTTCCATATAGGCACCTTTTCTCCATTTATGATTTGAGTTTTGGTTTGTGTGCAGACTCCTCTGCACTGTACCTTCCAGGCAGAGACCCTTTTGTCCAGTAGTGTTTTGTTTGGCTTGTTTGTATTGGTTTTTGGGTCTTTTGAGATTTGGATCCATGTTTGGCCCTTTGAGTCAAAACTAGTGTTTTGCTTGCATTTTTAAGTGAAATGGGTTCTATTTTTGAAAAAACAATTCCCCCTCATGGCTGGGGGGGCCATGAATCATGCATCCTTTAGTTGTTTTGACCCATCTCAAGGTTTTGAGATCATTTTTAGTTTGGCGTGGTTGGCTTGTCTTAAAGACTTGAAGAGTGTGGGATATCCATGTCTTTTTGAGCCTCTTTTCTTGGGTTATGCATCTTGTTTCCTTTACATGCTGAGCTATTCAATCCTTTTTGGGGAAAGATTGTTTCCTTGTCTCCACCTTAGTTCAAAGAGAAGCTTGATTTTGCCCTTCTTTTGCTATATTCACAAATTTGGAAAATGTAAATATTCTTCTTACTTTATTTTGATCATTTGATATTCTTGGTCTTACCATCATAAGAAGAAGAAAGGCTTGTTTCAGATTTGTATGCATTTGAGTTAGATAAGATTGTTAAGTGCTTTCCTTTGTCTTGCATTTGACTGGAAACATTTGTGAAATCCTTCTTTCCATAGCTTATATGTGTCTTTTTCAAGTGTAAAAAGATAGGAAATGAGTTATAATTATTGCATTTGGTAGATCTTGAGCCTTTCTTGAGTGTCTTTGAGTTTTTTAGGTGCTTGCCCTTTTTCTTTGAGAATTTCTGAATGATTAGAAGTGTTGTAGATGTTCTCTCACTTTCTGCATATAGATATGAAAAGCATTTAGTTATCAAATTCCATTTTTGGTACATGCATTTGAAAATTGAAAGTGCTTCATTATTTTGTCTTATACATTGTTAAGATTAGTTGCATCTTTCGTTTTCTTTGTGCTTTTTAGCTGATTATTGCAGAAAGTTAGAGTTATTGCACTCTAGGAAGGAATTCTTCTTTTCGCTACTACTTAAGTACTTTTGGTTTGAAAGAAAGAAAAATATCTCCTTCAGGGAAAATTTTAAGAACCCCCCCTAAATTTATACGTATAATAAATGGGTGAATCCCCATGATATATAGGAAAATATGAAGGCTATTTTATCAATGCTATATTATGTATATATAATTTTTGGAGAATCTCTCATTAAATTATATAATTTTGTAAATTCTTGGCGAATATTCACTAAATTATAAAACCTTTCACTAAATTATAAAACCTTGTGAAGTCTTGGCGAATATTTTGGCAAGTTTCTCCTTGGTAAGTCATGGCTCCCTGCATGCCCAACTATGTGGCTATAAATGAAGTCCCATCCCCCAAGGATGATGCCCCAAACACCCACAAAAACGTTATTACTGCTTCGTCGATCACAAGATTCACAATCGCCATGTTTCTTAGGGAAACTTTGGATTTGCGGTGATGGGATTTAGAACTCTCCTAGATGAAAATGGGTCGCTATAATACCTTATAGTGAATATCAATTGCCCTTCTCATGTGGACATTAAGAAACTTGAAAAACGAGATTCAACCCATAAAATCTGGACGAATGTAACTTCGACTTTGATTTCCATGATTGATAGAAGGTGAAAGAACCCTTAGCAACTGCCATTTCTGGAAATCAGGGGCAAATGGGAGCTACCTAGTAATTTTTATGTTCTAACAGAGGTTTACATCCATTTTTAGAAGGGCTAAATTGTTTTATCTTGAATCCCCTTTTTAAATTCGATGGGGCTAACCTCTTATTAATTAAAAATAAGTAAATAAAATGTGGGCTAATCATACCTAACTGATGCTTAGTAAAAAATTAGCCCATTAAAAATTTAAAACCTCAAAATTTAGACCATGGGCTAAGATTAGCCCCTAAAATTTTCCATGCTCTCCTTACCTTAAGTAGTTTTCATTGAAAAGGAAAGGAAAATGTGCATTATCATGTAGTTGAGGATTGCATTATGTTTACATTTATGTACTCACCTCATGCATACACCTAACAGTACAAGATAAAATTAATGCTAGCTTAGGTTAAAATCATTTAGAAACTGTGTGTAAGTTAGAGACGTGTTCCAGCGTCGTTAAGCATGGCAGATGTCGTTATTTTCCAGCATTGTATTCCGGGGGTATTGTAGTCTTCCATGTACTTATCGGTATATCGAGCTCCTTCACGTACCCACCAAGTACCATAATCCGTACTTGGCATATATTGAAGGGTGTATCACGTAATCAGTAGTATATCAGAAGGTCTCTTGCTGAACGGTTGTGCATTAGACATCACCACTATGGATTTGAGCTCCCACGTACCTTGCATATATCGAGAGACACCACTAGGATTCCTGAAACCAACTGAGTTAGCCATTTGGCTGTCTTGGAAAAGCAATACACCGAGAACAACACTCGGGGAGATTAGCATGCACGTACTGTCCAGGTAATTGGGTATGCAAGCAAGGGTACGATCCGAATCCTCCTTGTCGCATCATATTGTTGGAACCTACAGTATATAGCGGTTTGCGATGCCTTGATAATCCTATGAGGTTCTAGACTTTGAATCCACTCCTATTCACACAGTTTGCTTGTTGCTTTTAGATTTGAGTAGTGTTTGATTTGTGTGGTACTTTAGAGACTCTTAGGAAGTTTAGATATGGAAGATTCTTCTGGGACTACCAACCAAAGCGCCCCATTCTAGGGTATGCCATTTGTTATTCCTCCTTGTGGAACTGTTGGTCCTCCCTTTATGGCTACGTTGAGCCTTCCTGGATTGAAGATAGGATTACCGGTATGGTTATTCTCCAATCCAGTTACACCAAGTGTACCAATTGTGTCCAAACTAGGTCCTTCATCGCATGAACATCAATCTCATGGTGACCATTCTCCTTCTTCATCAAAAGTTGAATCGACTTCCATCTCTTCCTCTTATCCTGATGAAAACTTTGATGTTAGTAAGAAGGCGGGTATGAAGAAGAAGAAAGAGAAGACTAAGAAGAAGAAAGATAAGGAAGAGACCAAGTGTCAACCATTTGCCTCTGATGGCACTCATTCTATGAGAACACCTCGTAAGCCAAATTTCCCTTGCAAACTTTGCAAGGGTGATCACCTTCTCAAGAATTGTCCCGGTCTTTCCCGTGTGTCAGAAGTGTGGTCTAAAAACCCCAAACTGCTTGTATCGTCAACCTCTGACCATCCTATTGGTGATACTCCCTCAACCAGTGACTCATTGGTGAAGGGTTGGAAGGGTAGAGTTGCAGACCCTTGCTGGATATGCAAGGGCATGCATTGTACTTACCTTTGTCCAAGCATGGATGAAGCTTCACGATGGTTGGAAGATATTACTAGCTCTCAACAGGTGCTTCCAACAAGCGATAGTAAGTTGTCCCTCGACCCCCTGTTGGTTGACCAAGTGATCGATTCAGTTTCTTCTGTAATCGATCCCACTCTTCCTTCCGAGAGTGAAGTGATCGAGTCGATCTCATCTCCACTCGATGCCGCTCTTTCATTGGAGAAAGTCCAGACTGAAGCAGTCACCATGACACAATCTTCATCTCATTCTTATCTTCCAAGTGAGAGTGAATTGGAAACTGCTAATGTTTTCCTAGTCAGTTCAGCATGTTCTAGGCAAGGGGAAACCCTGTCCATTCCTACAGGACCCCCCCCAAGTATTGAGGTCATTTCCTTTGATTGGAATGGTCTAACAGAATCTTGTCTTTCTTTGATTATTCCTTTTCAAATATCTGTAGGAGTTTCCGATAAAGAAATATTTCATACGATAGTTGATGAGGGAGCTTATGTTAGTATTTTATCCTCAACTGCTTGGCAAGCTATAGTTTCCCCTCAGCTTGTGCTAGTAACTGACCAGATTTTGGATTTTAATATAAGGCCTACTGGACCTTTAGGGATTCTCCCGCAGTTACTTGTCACGTTGAGAGGTAAAACTGTTTATGTTGATTTCATGGTTGTCCAAGGTCCTTTAGATTTCAATCTACTCCTTGGATGTGATTATGTCTATGCTATGAAAGTCGTCATGTCCACACTCTTTCGAGTGATGTATTTTCCCTACGATGGGAGGATTGTTACCGTTGATCAACTTTCCTTTGTGACACCCAATCATCGCATGAATGCCAGTCATCAAACTTCCCTGAATGCTCCACATGTTTTAGTGGTTTCTTCCCCCTGAGAATGGGGGGTACGAGCACAGTTTATGTTATGTTTCAAGCTTGTTAAAAAATGAAACCGAACACTCTAGCATAGTTTCCTTTTGGTTTCAAGCTTGCATAAAAATGAAACCAATCCTCTGGAGCATAGTTTTATTCTATTTCAAGCTCGTTAAAAAATGAGATAGACCCCTCTAAGCATAGTTTACCTTTGGTTTCAAGCTTGCACAAAAATGAAACCAATCCACTCGAGCATAGTTTTATTCCATTTCAAGCTCGTTAAAAAATAAGATGGCCCCCCTCAAGCATAGTTATTGTCTATTTCAAGCTTGTGTAAAAATGAAATAGGTCTCCCTCCCATCGGTTCGAGTCTCTCGCTAGAGTTAGAACTTGAACCTTCATTTCATCTGTTTCTCGTTCCCCCCCCCCTTGGTGAACATTTTCATATTAGTAGCCAGGTTGGTAGTTGGGTTAGCAAGCAGCATTTTCAAATGAAATGAAGCTTGGGGGGCATGCCACATGTTGTACCATCAGTAATCATGTTGAGGGATCACCACCATGTTAAGCCGCTAGCAATCATGCTAGGGGCATTTACCAACCTCTGGGCATCATGTTGGGAAGGAACCCGTCAATGGGCCTTAACCATGAGCATAGTTCCCTTTCTATGTCAAGCTCGTTAAAAAATGAATAGGTTCCCACGAGCAGAGTTCCAATCTTGTGTCAAGCTCATTAAAAAATCAAACAACTCCTTTCCTTTTAGTCAAGTCTTTCCATTGACTTAGTACCTGAACCTTATTTTCACCCTCCTATTCCTTAGGCAAATGAAATGAAGCTTGGGGGCATGTCTTCAACCTCTGGAAGTTACGTTGAAGTCAACTCGATCGCCTCTCCACACCACGTTGGAGCTAAGTCACTTATTTCCAACAATCATGCTGGGGGCACACACCAACCTTTGGATGCCATGTTGGGAAAAAGTTCACCATTGGGAACATTTTCGAGCATACTTTCCTTTTTAGGTTTCGAGCTCATTAAACCATGAAAATTATCCCAAGCATAGTTCATTTTCTGTTACAAAATCGTCAAGAAATGAAGCAGACATCATGAGCATTCTTCCAACCTATCTTTGAGCTCATTAAAAATAGTAAGATGGCATTTGAGCTTACTTTTAACTTTTTTTCATGCTTTGGTTGAAACATGAAAATTGGTTTGAGCTTACTTTTTACTTTTTCGTGCTCTGGTTCAAATATGAAAAATATTTTGAGTGCTTTTGATACCATTCTCGTGCTCGTTAAAATTTTGAGTTAAAAAGATGTTTCTAACGAGTATAGGTTTATCACTTTATCCGGCCTCGCTAGACTATTTACAGAAAAGGAATTGTATTGAGTTTACTTTTCCTTTGTCGTACTCGGTCATCAACCATGACAAAGTTGTTCATGGAGTCCTTTTAAGCTCTTTTCAAACTCCCTAAATAGGAAAAGATTGCCAAGCGAACTTGATGCTTTCACGCTTGTAAAAGCATTTGAATGATCGTCTTTCTGGTGATAATTTACCCCTTTTTTGGACTAGGAAGCACTATTTACGAAAAAGGAATACTTCAATGAATCACGATTGGAAGAGTTCTCTATTGCGTTGTTTTATCCTTTTTCAAGCAGAGAGACTAACTTCATGAAAAAGAATCTTTGGGAGTCTCCTTTAGTTCTTTTCAGACTCTCTAAACATGAAATGACACCGAGTTTTCCTTCTTTGTACTCGTTAAAATTCAAACATCGAAGGGCCCATTTTTGGATGAACCCCTCCTTTCCTAGGTTCGTAAAACATTTCAGATTGGACTCATCTATGAGATGAGCTATACCGAGCATCTGGTTACCCTCATCAAGCTCGTTAAAAAACAAGTGAGGCACTCATCATTCATGAGGGGAAAAAGGAAAGATATGTTACACTTTAATTTTGGCAGTACATAGTCACTCTTGAACATGGCACGTGTTTGCATTTGCATTCAGTACTTGGGTAATTTGTTTGTCTTCGAGTCCTGTCAATTCCATGAGTCTTGTCACTCCTTTGGATTAGCCAAAGAATGCTTCCATGATCAGTTGCATTAGGGGTTGGGATCATTATTGTCAAGTCAATACTGCCAAGTCACGCCATGCCCACGTTCAAGAGACATTTGTTCCTCATTATTTGCAGTCAGTATACCTTCGATCATGTTGGTCTACCTTGAGTCAGTTTTGCACATCATTCTATCGTTCGATCTACTCCAAACATCTATTATCGAGTTTCATGTCGATGATGGGGGATTTATCATGGACCTCCTTCGACGGATTCATCCTTATTGACTTCAACACATCATCCGAGGATTGAATATAGAAACCAACCAAGTACCTTGGCCCTGCATGCCTCAATGGCAGGTTACCTCGCTTTCAACATGAGTTTGCCTCATTGAATCTTGATTGAAAGATTCCATTAAGCGTTCGACTTCAGCTCATTGATTCACGCTTGATGGTATGTACTGTGATACCTTGGGGATCATTGACATTAATGGTGATTCCCCTCACACTTGTTAACGGTATACATTAATGACCGGTAATCAAGTGGTTTCTACCATGTTCGACTCCAAAACATTGTAATCACATGGATAGATTCGTATCATTGTGGTTTCAGCTTGAAGACCTTGGGGAAGTTATTTTCTACCCAGGTTGCGATGGATATTGTTTGAGACGCACAGATCCACCTTGTATTGGTCGTGGCTATGTTGTCAGTTCAGAGTTACACATATCCACTTTTGTATTGGTCATGGTTGTGTTATCATCTCATCATGGATCTACAATTGTGTCTAGTAGCCATGATTGTATTCAGTCGGTCTTTACTATCATGGATCTACAGTGTACTGGTCGGCAGCCATGTTTTGTGTTGTATAAGACTTGTGGATCTCAGGTCATTTCTGCAGCAGCTCCTTCCATCCAGCAAGTCCTTGCCATTTTTCTTATTACAAAGCATTTCACCTGTCTCATTCCGTCAGCTTCATGCTTAGGGGGGCATTCTGTTACACCAAAATGTCGTCACCCTTATGCAAGTGTCGCAAGTGTTGCAAATGTCGTCATCATGACCAAGGGTCGTCACCATGACCATTGCAAGTATCATCATTATGACCAAGTGTCGTCATCATGATCGTTGTGATAATGTCATCATCTTAACCATTGTGTAAACTCTTTGCTCTGACCCATGAACTCATTCTGGGCTAAAACACATCCAACTAAGAAATTTCCCTGCCTAGTTGACCTCTTTGAGTAGGCTGTCGCACTTCTCCTTCATCTAGGGTGAGACACTGTCGCACTTTGTCTTCCTACAAAGTGCGACGACCCCCCTCTGTCGCTCTGTGTCCTCTACCAGGGTGCGACGAGGTTGGTTAAAGGCTATTTTGGGGAGTCTCAAGGTCTTTCTAGAAGTTTGTTGAGGTGGAGACCTATCCCTAGGCTCTAGGTGAGGTGGCATTTCAGTTCCTAACCTTATGGGAAGATCCCTTAACCATCTCCCACTAATACTCAACCTACCCTATCTCTTTAGCCCTATATGAACACCCACTCTCTCCATGGAAAGGGGGGAAGGTCTATGGTATCCTTATGCTGATGGAATCCATATTGGTGATTGGGAAGCATGTACTGGAGGCTTGGCTTGGACATGTTGGATGGAGGATGCAACGTTGAGGCTTTGGTTGTAGCTTCATCCTTTCTATGTATTCCCACTTTTATACAGTTAATATAATATCTTTCCATAAACTGTTGTCTCATTGACGATGATGTTTAGAGTTTTCTTCCTTAACTGTTAACTTAGATCAATCATATGAAATATATGCTTTCACTATTTGTTAGTATCTATATGTTCAACAGGGTCTTGCAACATGAGATCTGATGAGGCTAGAGCATTGGATCAACAAAGAGCAAAGGGATCTGCAAATCTGAGGTAAGATATCTATCTACTAGTTTGCACTTCTATTGATCTAGGAAAGTAGATCTATATTCTGTTCTATTTGTTCTAGATTCACTTGAACTAGGGAGATCACGCCTTAGATTTGTCTTTTGTAGATTGCTTGATAACATAGAGAAATATAGGAATAGAGAGAGAGAGAGATAGGGAGGGAGAGAGAAGGAGTAAGAGGAAGGTGTCGATAGAGGGTGATATAGGAGAGGGAAAGAGGGAAGGGAATGTGGATAGGGGGGGGAAGGAGATAGGGCAATATGAATAGAGAGAGAGAGAGGGATAAATTGTGTGAGATAGAGGTGGTGGTAGAGAGAGTCGACTAGGGAGGGGGTTAGAGAAGTTTGGGGGGGAGATATTGAGAAAGAGAGGTATATGAGAGTTAGAGGGAGAGAGAGAATGAGAGAGTGACAGTGGTAGAGAGAGAGAGAGAGAGAGAGAGAGAGAGAGAGAGAGAGAGAGAAGTTTTAGAGAGAGGTGGAAAGTGAGAAGGAGAGAGTGATAAAGGTAGAGAGAGAGATAAAGGGAGAGGGAGAGAGGGAGAGAGTGAAGGAGGGAGAGAGAGAGAGAGAGATAGAGGGAATTTTGGTAGAGAGATCCAGAGAAAGAGAGGTATCGGAGAGTTAGAGGGAGAGAGAGAATGAATTCTAGTGATGGTGGTAGAGAGAGATAGAGAGGGAGCGAGAGGGAGAGGTAGGGAGAAATAAATAGGAGATAGAGAGAGATGAGGAGAAAGAGAGGGAGAGAGTGATGGAAGTAGATAGAAACAAAGAGTGCGGTAGAAATAGTGGAAGAGATGAAGAGAGAAAGAGGGGGGGATAGTGGGAGATAGAAGGTTTAGAGAAAGAGAGGTGAAGAGTGGGAAGGATAGAGTGAGGGAGGTAGATAGAAACAAAAGCGAGGGGGAGATAGAGAAATAGAGGAATGGAGAGAGAGTGAGAGGGAGGGAGGGAGAGAGAATGAGGGAGAGAAAGGTGTAGAGAGGGGGTGATAGAGGAGAGAGAGAGAGAGAGAGAGAAAGAGAGTTGAACAAGTAAAATAGGTAACATAAGCATGTGAGTGCTCTTGTTTGCTTCTTTTTACGATTACTACATGCCCTTAACGGGAAAGGTGGAAGGCGAGGCATTGAATGGTGTGATCGTTAGGATCAAAAGCATGCACATGTTCTTGGAATGCATGCATGCTATTTTTAGTAGCATTTCCCTCCATCTATACTTCCTACTGATATTCATACAACATAAATCACATTAGTGTGAGATTTTGTAGACGACAGGCACAACTGCAAAAAACAAGTTTACTCTTCATTGTGTTTTGATTGCAAAGGAGAATATGTGAGTGGGAAACAGTTTGATGTATTATTTTCTATTGTAGACGACACATATTGTGCATTTGAATGAGAAATTGTGAAATTGGTGAAGAAATGGCCTCTTGAAATACTCTCATATAAGTGAAATTGTGAATTTATCATAGAAGTAAATTCGTGTGATTGGAATAAAATTCTCCTTGCATTCACTAGTTCCAAGCCAAATGTTGTGTAGTTGAATGAGAGTGTATGAAATTGGTGAATAAATATAGTCTCTTCACTAGTACAAAATGGGTAATTAGTTACTAAAGAGGACTAACATTTGGAAATAAATGACTAGTTTTGAGGCGAAAACCACTAGTAAAATATTAACGATCTCTTATCACCCGACCAAATTAGTCATTTATCACTTAGTCATTAATTGCTTGATTTCTTCATCATTTGGTAATATATTTAGTTGTTTATTTTTTCATTAATTGTCTCTATTTTTTCATTAATTATCACTATTTGGTCATTAATTGTCGCTATTTGGTAGTATATTTAGTCATTTATTTGGTCCTTAGCTACCACCATTTTAGTAGTACATTTTCTAGTTTAATTAGTCATTAATTTTTGTCATTGTGTAGTACATTTAGTCATTTATTTGGTCATGATTTTTTTATCATTTTTACTTGTATATTTAATCGCATTATAAAGCACTACGCAAGTAATATAATAGTATTTGTGGTCATATTTATCTCTAGCTTTATAGTTTTGTATTTTGTTTTATATTCATTTAATTTTTGTTCTTCATTATGATTCAATATAAATATATGATGTGAATAATTTTAAAAATGTCATGAATTTGTATAGTTGTGTCACTGTGCAATAATGGTGCAAATCTAATATAATGAGATTAAATTTATATAAACATGTAAATTTGCATTAAATAAAAATACTATAAATGAGATCAAATATAAACATATATGCTTTGAACCACACACACACACACACATATATAATAAAAGTCAAATTGTACAATATATTCAAATTTCCAACCTAATATCCACTAATATTACATGATCATTGATCCATTATGTTGTGGGAAATTATGCATAAAGGTTTGCAACCTCTCCCACTTTGGGTGAAATCCCTTGAGGTTGTTGACTAGGCCCCATATTTAGAAGTAGAAAGCAAATTTGATAACCCCAAAGTAGATCCTATAAGTATTTTTTAGTGAAATAAAACAAAATAAAAACAAAAATGACTTGAAATAAGCAAAGAGAACAAGAGGGTGCAAACCATAACAAAAATCTAATGCATGAACCACTTTATATTGCCCAATTGTCAAGCAAATACATCTAGTGTCACCTAGGAGGTGAAGGCTTCAAAGGGAAGCCAACAATATCCCTTAGGGAGGCCTATTTTGTCCACACTAAATGCTAGAAAGCTTAAAGAACCAATGGAGAGAAGAACTTGCCCCTTGAAAGAAGAAGGAAAGGGAGCTTGGAGAATGCCAATGAGCATGACAGAGATGAGCTAAGAGGAAGCTCCAATACAATTTCAACAGCATAACCTTGCTCTAGGTTTTTATTCAAAGATGCATGCCCATGGAATATTCCTTTTATAGGCCGAGAGGTGGTCAAGAAACAACTATATCTAAGTGTGAACCCCATCACCTCATGAACTAGATTCAAGGTACACAATGGGGGCTATTGAATGCCAATCCATCACGTTGAGAAGAAAATTTTGAATTTGTGTTAATGATGGGCCTTTATGAGCCTTTAATGTTAAACTGGTTGTTGAGATCTCTCTGTTTTGATAGTCACACAAATATCGAAGGGAAATCTGCGTAGGATTCACGCAAGCACATAACTGGTAATATGCGCACATGTGCACCTAAACAAAGGTGAGGTCACACAGTCCTATCTTTTGACTATTCTTTGGCATTTCTGGACTCATATTGCTTCTTGGATTTGATGAGGATGTCTTTGATGGGTTGCATGCTATATGTTGATGATGCCTTACTATGTGAATTGCAAAAATGTTGCATGTGTGAGATATTTATGCGTTAACAGATTCCCTTTGATGTATGAGGTTCATAGGGTACTGTAGGGCCAACAATGCATCATCATTTCTTTTTTGCTCTCTGGTGTTCTTAAAATATGTGAAGTATGTGTGGACGACTATGGTCCTCCCATGGGGGAGGATTGTTGGTGAAGCCAGAATAAAGAATAGTGCTTTATAGAAATGAGGCAAGCATACCCATGCTCATGGAAATATGACAAAGTGGTTACAAGATGAGTAGACCAAGGGTTCAACTCAATATACTACTAGCACATAGATGAAGGAAGATTAAATCCATGAAATAGTAACTGAACCTGGAAATATTGTTACAAGTGTTGAAATAGTGGCATTACTGATAACCATGATAATCCCATGGGGGTGGGGGACCAGAATATTAGTGAGGGTGTTGAATGTAGGACCTCACCAATCTGCTGCTACCATGATTTATAAATGTGGACACTTTTATCTTCAAAATGTACAACTTTTCCTGATGTGATAGATGTGTTGACATTGATCATAGGAGAGACCACTAAGTTAGGGAGCACTAACGGCTCACCCTACTTAGTTCAAGGAGATCCCATATAGTGATTGAAAGGGGCCCTAAGGTACAAATCCAACCACTGCAACCCTTAGAATATGGTGATTTGATGTCAATGAGAGCTGAAGTATATGATAAGATGAGGGTTGTTTCCAGAGAAACAAGATCGTTTTGTAACCAACTGTTGGACTAACAAAGATGACACAAGACTGGTTGGTAAGCATGAGACTCGTGACTTCCTTTGATCAATGTCAACTTGGGGAGTGATAGATGACATCATTCTTCAAATAAAGGTACAAGTTGCAACAGAGGTAGACAGACTGTAGATGAAGGATTTTATGCAGAGACACAACATAAAGGGTGATAGTGACTGAAAAAACTCACAATGCTAAGAGTAACAAAACTCAATGATGTCGATCAAAGGTGACCAGGGGTTGCTGCCAAAAGAATAGTGATGTTCCCATGGTTTTGAGTGCATTGGGGAACTGTTTGTACGTAAATAATAGATGATGGGGTCTCCATGGTTTTGAGATTGTCGGGGGACCAATTTGATGATGGGTGGGATTCCTGTGGTTTTGGGTGAATCAAGGAATGAATTTGATGATGGGATCAGTTCCCACTGTTTTGAGTGAGTAAGGGAACCTTTTCGATAAGGAAGTGAGGGTTGTTTTGAAAACGCGACGACATGTGCCCCATGAATCAATGCCATGCAGATTGTTCCTACGGGAACAACTGAATAGAATTGGTTGCTTCGGAGGGTGGGGGCCCCATTGGTGCCTTGGAAGGGGTGGTGGTTGAAGAAGATGGAATATGGTAGAGTACTCATGGAGGTATGAGTGGTCAACTTATTTTCTTGATCGTAACATGTGCCAAGGAATTCGATGGCATCGATTGTTGAACGTGGGGGAGTAAATGCACAACTACAAAATGATGAACTATGGGTTGATAATTTCAAGGTGTATCAAATTCCTAGGGCTTGTGGGGGATCAACATCATGGGTGTCATATAATGAATGGGATGCAATGGTGCACACACCCATGGAAGAAAAATGATACCCTCAGTAGGGATATTGATGGGGAGGAGGACCCTATGGTTATCAGTGGGATTATCTGATAAATGCAATGCAAATAGAGGGAAGGCATTTCCTATATGCCGATTTCGAGATGATACCTGCGATATAGTTCTGGCACCATTACTGAGGGGTGAAGTTTTTTATTATAATAGGAAAAAAAAGAAGTAGTTGAGTCTTGGTCGTTTCCCTGCACATACGACGCAAATACCCCATTGTAATAAATAATATGAAAAAGATATTGATGATGTATAATTAATAAGCAACACATAGCGCACCTGCGTTTTGAGCAAGAAAAATAGGTATCAAATGGAAATTTCAGTTCATAGGGTGAGAAGTGTCACTTTGTAGATTTCATTGTGCTAATTGCGGTGGTGTGGATGGTTCATCTAACAGAGCTATGGTTTGGTTATGGATATGGCTTGAAAATTGGGCCAACTTACATAAATAGGCTTGGTGCTCGCTTTTTGAAATCCTTTGTACCATTGGATTTTCAAGCTCTAGAGGGCATGTTTGGTGATTCTAAGAGATCCAGGTATCCGTTCTCCAATCAACAAGAGCTATGTAATCCTAAACCTGAGCCTATTTATTTTCATCTGGGTATTTTTAGGGTTAGGGGGACCTAGTGCTTATACAATTGATTTTTAGAGATAAAAACCAACTACGTGGGTATGCGCAGGATAATCCATTATCACGTGCTACCCTTGTGCGAGATAATGGATATCATCACACAAGGAGTAAGAGATAAGCGCTTCGACCACATGCTAAACCAGTGCGACTATTTAAGGTACAGTTGCAAGGGTTGCACGACCGAAGTGTGTAGTCATCGCACGAAATGGGCAGCGTGGGATAGTCATGCGAAGTATGAATTAATATGTAGTGGAAGTGCGCAACTGCACACTTTTGTAATGGAAAAGCACACGGATGGGGGTTTTGGTAGGTTGGCTAGTTTTAGGTTAAAATATGGACTCTAATGTTTGACCTTGTGTGGTTCTAGGTGGAGGAGGTGGAGGGTGATCTTAGGGGCATGTAGACATTGCATGATGCAAGGCTCTTGAACTTTTTCAGGTGCTCTTTCCTCCACTTGGCAGTGTTTTTGATACAAACAATCATTCGGATGTGGGATCTGGAGATGTCTAAATTTCATTTCGGTGGAGAGGACCTGAGCATCACTGCTCAAGATATATAATTTTTGACTAGGTTGTCTGGTCGTAGAGTATGGGAGTCGACCAAACCATCTATGGAAGGAGGTCATATGATTGAGGGGCTTGTGGATCAGAACTACAAAGGTGAGGATCATGTGATGAACTTAGGGAATATTTTGGTGAGTCACCTCATTAGTCTATGAGTCTAAGTAGTAACGATGGCGGCGCTAAGAGTATTGGGGGTATCCTCCCCTAATGGGATGACAGGTGGTCAGTTACTATTGCTGGAGCATGTGATCACGGGTCACTAGGTGGCATGGGGCCTGATGTTTCTCCATTAGATGATGTATCATCTTATAGATGTGATGGATGAGGGGATTCATAGGACAGTCCATCATGGGAGCGTTCTATACTCCTTTTTTTTTAGAGATTCATGTCTTTGAGACCCCCGGTTGTGGTACCAGCGAGGCGGCCATGGGAGCCCTGGATGGTTTATTGGGGGTAGGTGATGCCTCAGGCTGGTGGTGGTGAGGTGGGACAGATGTTCATGCCAGACTATTTGGAGATGTGGCGGAAGCAAGTAGGGTTGATGGAGTGATATCCATGTAGTGGCATGGATTACACTAGGGATCAAGAGTTTCCCGCGCCTATCCATGGATGGGATGCCATATGTATGCTTTATATTTTAATGATTACATATATTTATGTACATGTTGTGGTTATGCACATACTTTTTTACATATATATTGGTATTGATTTTGGACTCCTATATGTGATGTGGATATTGGGCTGTTGCGACCCTCGCATTAGGCACATCGTTGTCGACACTGTGATGAGGATGCAAAGCCGACAGGATCTGCCGGAGTAGTTGGAATAGATGATGAGGAGTTGTTATAGATTATCCAGCTTCCTACATCATGTGGTTCTAGATGAAAACCATTGATGTGGTAGTTAGCATTGGCATGCAATGTAGCACGATGAGTACAAGGAGGACATGGTCCTCCTGTAGGTAGTAGGCCACTAGTAGGACCACGACCAATGCTAGGAATAGATCCAGGGGTTGCAAGAGGGGAAAAGTGTGAGGTTGTACAAGCGTTAGCTATCATGGGGCCCCATGATCCAACTATTGGTGGAGTAGCCTAAGTGTTAGACACTTTTGTATATGGTTGTGGGCCCAATTTTGTATTTTTGTATAGATGGAGTAGGTGGGAGGCTGATTTTTTATGTATCCCCCATAAGGTAGTCTATTCTTTTTGTATATGGACCATGAGGCCACATTTTGTACATGACACACATTTTTGTTTGACTATATATGTATAATATACCACTTTGGCGACACATGTATGGTCTCATGTATGTATGTGATCTATTGATAGTGGTGTGTGTGATGATGATGTTTACATGTATGTTTTGATATTATCTATGTGTAGTTGTAGGTACTTGTACATGATTTTGATAGTGAGTGACACACATATATACATGCTTTGTTTGTGTATGTAGGGGTCACATATATGGTTGGTGTATCAAATGTTAGTCCAACACCTAGTTTGCGACATGGTCAGGGAACGTATTAGTGTTCCCGGGGACATGCATGAAAGAGATGGTTTCAAACTATTGCACTAGGAGGTGCACTCACAAAAAATTACGTCAAAGGAGTGGGTGAAGGAATCTGAAGACATTATTGAGTTGAGAGACAATGAGTTGGGAATCTAGGTATATGTGCATATGGTGTAATCCAAGGTGGATGGAATCACTTAGGATACCACTGACGACATCGTATTCTGCTTGGTTGTTGGTCAGTTCCCCCAAACAAACTCCTCCGGTGTGGTAGAGAGTTTGCGAGGGGGTATACATATCCCAAGCATCTAATGTGATATTTTTTTACCACCAACTTGTGCCATCTGCGAAGCCAATATAGTCATTTGATCATGAGGAAATTTTCATAAACAAAATATGGTATTATTCTCAATCAAAGGGAGCAAAAATACTAAATAGAAAATGATACATTGCGTAAACGAGACAAGGGAAAAATATTTTTTCTCCCTTCTGGTGGTGAGGAACTTTAAATGTTGGAACTTAGGGTGGTATCGAGGTGGAATCATACTCATCGAAAATTGTGAGTATCCAACAGTTGAAAAGATATCCCATAGTGTTGTTTAGACACCCTATGATGGTTTTGAATGGTCCAAGTATTCATTGGAAGATGAGTAATCATCACTAGTGAGTAAACCAACGAAAGATGAGGTGGCATCAATGGTATTTTGTAGAGGGGGAACAACTTCCTCAACTGGTAAGCCTTATGGGATTGTGCTGAGGTAGGAGAAATGATCTTGGAGGCTCATTAGTTCGGAGTGGGATTTTTGTTTAGTGCATAAAATAGGACACTAGACTGAAAAGCGAGAAGTGTCACTACATGATTGGCATGGGCATGGTACTCGGGCACGGAGAGGTGTCTATTCCGAAAGTGGGTTGGCTTGATAAAGAGTGGTTGTGATGGCCTATGATTCCCATAGGATGAGCATCCATCATGTGGTGTTGTTTTCATAAGATCCGTAGATGGGGTGTCTTGCGGCGTTGTAGGCTCACTAGCAAAAACTGTCGTAACAGCTAGCTCTGAGATAGGAGCAATAGGTGTTGTTGTCGAGGTAGTGACCACATTTATGGAAGTTGTTTCTTGGGTTTGAGGTGAAGGACTCTCATTCACAGGTTGGGTGAGGAGAATAGTCACCAAAGCATCCTAAAAATGAGGGATGTCGGGACAATGACGTGTGTAATTCCCAAACTGGGAACAAATTGAACATGCATGATTGGTACACAATGATTTAGACTTAGGTGTGGGAGAAGATGAGGTCCACCTACGACTATCGGTGGGGCATGAGTCACAGTAATAGGGATGTTGAGTGAATTCCTGAGCTACGGTAAGGTGGGGAACAGGTTGGTTGCGTGGCCTTGTTTCCCAAAGAGAGAACATGGTAGAGTGACCCCCTGTGTGGCAATAATGGTCATTACTGGGCCTTTTAATCGTTGTTTGTTGATGCCCTGTACTTAGGATTAGCGACCACCAATGATGATTAGGGAGCTAGGTTGGGTATTGGGGGTGATTTTAACTTAGGTTGTCTCATGCTCCCATTGGAAGGTTTAGCAACTATCGATGTTGGTTTAGTCATGGATGTTGTAGGTTCGATTTGTGGTACATATGGTGTGACTGGCCTAGAAGGAGCAATAGCCTAGACAAGGAAAAAATCATAGTGGACGACGAATTTTGAATCCATCTCAGGGTATGGTGGTGTAAGGAACCACACATGTATACCGAAGGTCATCCCAGGTAGAGTCAATTGAGCCATCACTAGTGTCCCTTACACTCCCATGGGGGGGTGCAAGAATGGTATTTGGAAAATAGGAGGTACTGAAGGACTCAAGATTTGTTCATTTCCATGAATTAGTGGAGGTGCTGATGATGATGCCAAGGAGGAGGTGGGCACATTTTTCAGCAATGAAAATTGTGCACATGAAGCCATTAGTTGATGTGGGGATCTCGGGTGGCAGACTGGAGTACACCCCTAGAAAGTTAGATTCCTTGTACATTCCTAGGCCAATATCAACATAAGGGGGTTGAATTGTCCTGAGGACAGTGAGAAGTACATTTATTGGATTGGTATTGGTATTGGGTTAGTGGTAGTTTAGTTAGTCGAGGGTGACTATTTTCCCATTAAAGGGGAACATCATGATGTGTAAAACCAAATAGGTGACTGCCTTCATGGAATAAAAGTAATTTTGACCCAAGAGGATGTTGTAGTCGATTCGTGCATCAACTACTTGAATATCGATCATGACCATATTTCCCCCCAGCTCGATAGGCACATTCTGGTACAATCCCTAGCGTTGGGATGGTCTCCCATCGTATGCGCAGAGAGGGATGGACAAGGGGACTAGCTCATGTGATCCTAATCGCTTCCACACATTACAGGACATGATGCATGTTGATTCACCTTCATCAATGATACATCGATTAATCATAATGTTTTTTATGGTAACAGGGACTTGGAATGCGACTAACGAGGGTAGTCACGGTTCACCTTTGTCAATATTAAAATTCAGGAGCCACTAGTTAGAAGGGTCAATGGTTCCAAGTGCATTAAGTAAATCCTTTCTTTGAGTTGGGAAATACTGTATCACTTCTAAAGTGGACATCACAATGGCTGGCTGAGCCAAGTCATCCACAATATTGTAATTGTGGGTAGCTGTCATATGAGGGTTGTTAGGGGTGCACCGAAGTGGTACCTTTAGGATTCATGGGATCTGTTCACCATTTGGGTGTGGTATCTACAAAGGTCCCCCTAAGGGGATAGGTATGTATTCCACTTGGGGGGATTCAGGACTATCATAATCTTTGGCTCTAGTTTGGAGGTTGACATCTAGCGTGTAGATGTTCTAGAGGGAGCCATCGCCAGAGGGTTGAGGTTCCTACTGCTGAGTAATGACCCCTTGATTAGAAAATGGTTATTGTAACACAATAGTTTTGGGTTGTGTAGGGTCAGGTACCTGAGGGGGATTTACCATTGTCTTCTTCTCAAATTCCACCAAATGTTGGCAGTCAGGGATACGAGGGAAATGGTGAGTGCAGTAACCATAATTTATGAAAATGGAGTAGGGGTAATTGGACTTCAAGTTTGTTTTCTTCCCTTTCTTGGGGTGGTTATTATCCCCTCAGTTTGGATTTCCCTGATTCTAGTTTTGTCGGGGAGGGGGGTTTCTCCCTTTCCCCTGCTGCTAGTTCAGTTTGTTCTTTCCCTTCATCTTCCCCTATTTTTGAGGGTTCTGGGGATTTTCTCTATTCAAATGCTCAATTTTTTGAGTTTGTTGTGCAAAAGAAGGTTGAGCTAGATTTATGCCCATGTGAGGTGTGGGGGTTGGACCAGTAGGACATGGAAACAAGTAGTAAGGGTTATACCCCAGCGGTGAGATAAATGCGGTTTGCGTGCCATAGGATGTGGATGTAGGAGAATCTTGTTCCATTTGTGATGTGGATGTATAATAAGTAGGACTATAGGGTACATACTATAACTGACCAAGTGGAGGATTTGTTACAGGAGTAGGGGTTGTTGACATGGGAGGGATGGGTGGGTACTACAATGCCATATTGAATGGAATAGGAGGAGGAGTAGGAAACTTTCCTTGGTGGGAAATGGACCCAATAAGCCCATCCGCTGAGTTTGATGAACCTACAGGTGTAGGATCCAATGATTGATGCCAAGGGGAATCAGGATGGATGGTGTATAAGTAACCGGATTTAGCATAGATAAGATCAAAATGTTGGGCCTTCAAGATGACCTATTCCTCATTTTGTCTCTACATCTTTGTCAATGACCAATTGGAGTGATTTGATGAACCAATCCAACAAAAATGGGATTTGTATTTTAATTTTACACATTTGTTGAAATCTACGCCAGTCATGGATACGGTCTACAATGTGTGTAGATGTGTTTGGTTGAAATTCTATGAGAATTTAGAGGCTAAGGTCACAGTGAATTGGAATATGGAAGTATGTGAGAAATGCGGTGGCCAATGTCACAAAGGTGGTATGGGTCGATCTTGGTCAATTCACATACCATTTGGCTAGTGAGGGTGCACTGAAAGAGGTGAAGCCTCACTGAGACTTCCACTATGTTGTTGGAGGAACACCATAAGTGAAAAGACATGATGTGGTTGGAAGGTTTGTCTCCTTTTTTCCATTCGAATTTAGGTATATCATATGGAAGCCTATCCACCATAGTTGGCCATGTTGGATCATGAACGATAGGGTCATTAATCAACTTGGCCAATTCTAGGAGATGTAGACTAGCCATGAAAGGTAAGTTGGGAGTAGGTCCTGCCATTGTATGTTGTGTGTGGTTTTGACGAGCTAGAGACCGAGGTGGTGTTGAAGATAAATCATGACCTCCTAATAGATATGAGGGATCAAAATGGTCCAAAGGATATATGAGGGGATAAAACAAAGGAGAGCCTCTTCCAAGAGGGGGAGGAGAGGGGGGATTGCCTCTCCCACTATAAGAGGGAAAAAAGGGGTTAATACCTTCTGTGAGAGGATATAATTAATCAATCAACGAGTGGCCTTGCTATGATGATCCTATCAAAGTGTCCTGGGAGCGGCCTCGGCTAGAGTATCTACAACGTGAACCATATGGAGAAAGTGTAAAAACACCCCTCGAGGGAGGGGATAGGCCTCGTAGTCTTCGTGACTTCCTTAGGTGTTTGTTTTGTTCCTGAATGTTGAAAGCTTGGTGCTAAGTGAAAGTATGGTGGAAATAGACACAATTGAACAAATGCAAAAATGGGTGCAATATTGTGAAAAACTATTTAAAAATAAATAATTGAGACAACAGTGCACAAAATGAAGAGACAAGTGCATAATAGCATGGTAAAAACACTCATTGGTGCATAGTAGCGTGATTGCAACTAAAAAACCTCACATGGACAGTGAAAGACCAAAATATGTGGGAAAAAGTATGTTAAATTGCATAGACAATGCAAGTGTCAAAGGTTTGTGTGCAGAAAGAGCGACCAAGGCACCAGGATCTGCACATCTATTGAAACAACTATTACTACCAAGAGGAGGCCGAACTTTTGGAATGAAGGGTATGGACCTCTTCACCTGCAAATAAAAAAATACCATAAATTAGCTATCTAACAATGAACATCCTAGTTAAGAGAAAATCGATAAAAATGAAGTGGAGTCTCCATAGATAATATTGTGGGAAATTATGTACAAAGGTGTGCAACCTCTCCCACTTTGGGTGAAATCCCTGAAGGTTGTTGACCAAGCCCAGTATTTAGAAATAGAAAGCAAATGTGATAACCCCAAAGTAGATTTTGTAAGGATTTGTTAGTGAAATAAAACAAAATAAAAACAAAAATGACTTGAAATAAGAAAAGAGAACAAGAGGGTGCAAACCATAACAAAGAACCAATGCATGAACTACTTTAGATTTCCCAATGGTCAAGAAAATACATGTAGTGCCACCTAGGAGGTGAAGGATTCAAAGGGAATCCAACAATATCCCTTAGGGAGGCCTATTTTTTCCACACTAAATTCTAGAAATCTTAAAGAACCAATGGAGAGAAGCACTTCCCCCTTGAAGGAAGGAGGCAAGGGAGCTTGGAGAATGCCAATGAGTGTGAAAGAGATGGGCTATAAGGAAGATCCAATAAAATTTCAGCATCATAACCTTGCTCTAGGATTCTCTTCTAATATATGGCTTTCTTTTATATGCCAAGAGGTGTCCAAGAAAAAAATAGATCCAAGCATGAACCCCATCACCTCATGAACTATATTCAAGGTACACAATGGGGATTATTGAATTCCAATCCATCATGTTAAGAAGACAAGTTTGAATTTGTGTTGGTGATGGGACTTTATGAGCCTTTAATGAAAAGTTGGTGGTTGAGATCCTACCGTTTTCACAATCCCACAGATATTGAAGGGAAATTCGTGCAGGGGTCATGCATGCACATAACTAATAATATGCGTAGTTGTGCACCTAAACAAAGGTGAGGTTGTGTAGTCCTATATTTTGATTATTCTTTGGTATTTTTGGATTCATATTGCTTCTTGGATCTGATGAGGGTTTCCTCGGTGAGTTGCATGATATATTTTGATGACGTCTTATTGTGTGAATTGCAAAAATGTCACATGTGTGTGAGATTTATGCATTAGCACATTAGTCCATAACAAAAATCATCTCAGACACACTCTCAACAACATCTAATAAAGAACTTATAGTAAGAAAAACCTTCTAATAATCCTTCTTACAATTATTGCTTTCACACTATATCTACTTCATGGGCCTTATTTAATAGAGATAACCTCAATTAATAGAAACCAATCTATATACTTGATGTGGCTAGGGTGGGGAACTAACATGTTCAACCCATTATAAAGAATCATTTTCCTCAAGGATAGAGATTGGGGAATCATTGAAGAGTTGGTGCAAGGTAATGTTGGTCTCTCATGACACATTAGTGGCAATGCAAGCCTTGAAAAAACATAATTTGTTAACTTGGAGGGATGATTCAAGATACTTACACAATTAATTTGAATATCGTGTAAAAAGATGAAATGTAGGAAAACGAATTAGCTTTCGAAATATAAAATTTTTATTTATATAAATTGTGTATAACTAGGTGAAATTTGCTTTTCCCAACATTGGTATGTTAAGTTTCATGCAAAATATAGTGTATATGTGTTTGTTGGTGCAACATTGTAGTACCTAAATGATGGAATGTCACTACAAAATATTGTAGATATGTAGAGAACACATTTATCTAGTGCACAACTATTTTTTCAAAATTTATACTCAATTTTATAATTTTTTTTAAATTAAGAAAGTCATTGTATCATTGAAATGACAAGGCCTTTTATTAGTGTATTATAAAGGGGTTTTAATATTATCAAACAATTTTATTTTTTTAGATCATAGGTATCAGTGTGTTCTAGTTCATTGTATAATTTTGGTAAAAAAATCTTTAGGTGAAAAAACTTCATAGCAAAAACAATGGAGGTATATTTTTCAAATTTAGGTATCCATCAAGCGGAAAATATATTAAAAAGAGTAAACAATATTATTTAAATATATATATATATATATTTAAAATCTACATAGTCTACTCTATATGTTTCTATTGTTTCATTGACAACAGATTTGTCTAGCCTATAGAAAAATAATGGTAGAAACAAAGATATAGAGAGATATTCTGAAAATCATAAGTTTACATGAATTTGCAGTCCAAAGCACCAAGTTTGTCATCCTGATCCTAAATTTGAACCAACCTAGTCAGCAAGCAAGTAATTTTCCCACTTATGAAATTCAAATTTAAAAATGCATGCACTCACTAAAACCTCCCACTCACTAAAGCACACACATGCATTAGAAGAATGCATGTGTTGCTATAGCATGTGCACGATATAGGTAACATGAAAACATTCCTAATGTGTTCCACACTCCTAATTCTATGAAGGACTTATAGATGGAGAAAGAGAATGATATCAGGGGATGGGGAAGTGTGATAATTGAAGGGGGAGGGAGAGAGTGAGTGAGGGAGGGACTTATAAATGGAGTGAGAGAGAGAGAGAGAGAGAGAGAGAGAGAGAGAGAGAGACTTATAGATGGAGAAAGAGAATGATATCAAGGGATGGGGAAGTGTGATAATTGAAGGGGGAGGGAGACAGTGAGTGATGGAGGGAGGGACTTATAAATGGAGAGAGAGAGAGAGAGAGAGAGAGAGAGAGAGAAAGAGAGAGGGATATAATGAGATGGAATTAGGGGGAAGATAGAGAAAGAGAGAGGGAGAGAGAGATAAAGATAAAGTGAGAGAGATAGAGAGAAGATGGGGTAGTATCAAGCTATGCATGAAGAGAGAGAGAGAGAGAGAGAGAGAGAGAGAGAGAGAGAGAGAGACGGGGGAAGAGAGAGAGAGAGTGAGGGAGGAAAAGAGAGGTAGAGTGGGGAAGAGAGAGATTGGGATAGAGTAGAAGGGGGTGGTAGTGAGGGAGGGAGGAAGAAAGAGTGGGAGGTAGAGGAAGGTGATGAAAGAGGGGGAGAGAGTGAATATGGAGTGGGAGAGAGGGAGGGGGGAGGAGATAGGGAATATGGAGTGGGGGAGAGGGATGGGAAGTGAGAGGGGTGGAGGTATGGGGGATAGAGTATGAGAGAGAGGTGTAGAGTAAGAGGTAGAGAGAGCATGAGAGAGTGATGTGGTACAAATATTCAAAGTGGGAGAAAGAGGTAAGGAGAATGAATAGGAGAGGGAGAGCAAAGAGAGGGGGAGATATTGAGGAGTGAGGTAAAGAGGGGGTACAATGGGAGAGAGAAGGTTTAGAGAGAGAGAGTGATATAGGTAGAGAGAAACAAATAGGGTGAGAGAGATATAGGATTCATGAAGAGAGGAAAGGAGAGAGAGAGAGAGAAAGAGTGAGGGAGGGTGGGAGGGAGGGGGAGAGAGAGAAAATGAAGGAGAGGAAGGTTTAGAGTTAGGGTAGAGGAAAGGGAAATAGATGGAAATATGGAAAGACAGAGGGATGGAGGGAGTGAGAGAGAGAGAGAGAGAGAGAGAGAGAGAGAGAGAGAGAGAGAGAGAGAGGAGGGGGTAGTAGAGAGGGTAAGAAGGATACAAAGGAAGACAAAGAGAGAGGATGGTAGAGAATGAGAGGGAGAGAGAATCAGGGGTTGTAGAGAGATATGGGGAAGGAAATAGGGGAATATGGAGGGAGGGAGAGAGAGAGGGAGGTGGAGAGAGAGAAGTTTGTTGGAGAGAGTAGGAGAAAGAGACATATCAAAGAGTGAGAGGGGTAGAGAGAATGCGAGAATGATGGTGGTAGAGAGATTCAAAGAGGGAGAAAGAGAATGAGGTAGGGAGAAAGAAGAGGGAGAGAGAGAGGAGAGAGATGGAGAGATAAATAGGGGATAGCATGTGAGAGAAGGTTTGGAGAGAGATTTGAAGAGTGACAGGGAGAGAGTGACAAAGGTAGAGATAAAGAAAGAGATACAGAGAGATAAAGTAAGAGATGAAGGGTGAGAGAGAGTGAGTGAGTGGAGGATGAGAGAGAGAGTGAGGGAGATAAATGTGTAGAGTAATTGATCTGTATCATGTCTAGGAAGCATGAGGGGGACAATAGTTCAACTGAATGAGTCGGATCTATTATGGCGGAAGCTTAATAAACAAAATGAGCAAAAGCAGGATTACGCAATACATATAACACAAATACACACAAACAATATGCAAGAATGCGAATTGTTCTAGATTGATCAAGATTCCATGTATGTTAAAATAATTTACATGCTTATAAAGAAGTCTGAGATGCTTGGGTGCCTTCCCGTTACATTCAGTTACAAAGAAGAAGTTAGAGCGGTTCACCTGTTCAACCGTTATAGTCGACTGGAAGACAAAGAGATAGTCTGTCGAGGTTCGACAATCACTGGTTGCATGTCGATGTCGCGAACTGTGAGGTCACTGAACATGTCAAAGGTGATGAAGTTGTCAAAGTCATGTCGTGTCGAAACTTGTCGAAGTTGTATCAACCGCGAAGACTAGTCGAGAATGTGTCTAAGTTTGAATCCAACAACAAATTCCAACTGCGATGTGGATCAGACCTCCTTCCTTAAGAACCAATGGACCCCATTGTTTGCTCATGAAGGTGAGGAAACTTGTCGGTCACTTCAGTAGCAGAATACCACTTTCCTTGAGATGGGATCTGGCCAGCTTTGGCAACCTGAAACAAGGGAATTGTGTTCGTCCTTTTAAGGCGTACCTGTCGTCCCACAATTGTGTCACAAGGAAGAGGCTCCTGAATATCTGGGTTGATGTCTGCGGGATCTGCTGTTGAGAAGTCATTTTGTTCCAACAAGGGTGCATGGTATGGTTGGAGTAGATCCACATTGAAGACTCGATGCAGACCCAGGCAAGCAGGAATGTCGAGCTGGAAAGCGTTCGCACCAATCTGTCAAAGAATACTATATGGACCATATCGCAAAGGTTTTAACTTCTTGAAAGGACCTGTGAAGCGTTCCTTCTTAAGATGTAGCCAGACCTTATCCCCAATGAAAAATGTATGAGGAATGCGATGCTTGTCATGTTGGGCCTTAGCTTTCTCATTTTCTCTATGAAACATATCCTGTGCTTGTCGCTGAATGTCACAAATCTGTTCTCAAAACTTGATTGCTTTATCAACTTCTCGCTGACTGCGATCTGTGTCGGAGTTTGGCTATGTCGAGGAGCTGATCAAGTCGATAGGCGCTGAGGGTTGAAATCCGTAACAGACTTCAAAGGGACTCTTTCCTGTAGATCTATGTTGAGCATGATTGTAGCTGTGCTGAATGTATGGAAGACTATCATCCCATGTGTGTCGATGCTGGTGATTGTACATGCGAAGCAGTTGTACTACCAAGCGATTCACAACTTATGTCTATCCATCGGTCTGAGGATGGAAAGCTGTTGACAATGAGAGTTGAGTGTCTAGCTGTTGCCAGAGGGTCTTCCAAAAGATGCTGATGAATCTGGCATCTCGGTCGAAAATGATGGTTGTGGGTAAACCAAAGTGTTTCCAAACATGTGTAAAGAAGAGCTGAGCAGTCTGTTGTGCTGTCGTGGTCTTCTTACATGGTATGAGAATGGCCATCTTGGAAAATCGGTCGACTACTACTAATATCGCATCATGCTGATGTTTGGTAGTAGGATAACCCATCAAGTAGTCCATTGAAATAGATTCCCATGTTCGGCTAGGAACTGGCAGAGGTGTGTACAATCCCTGTCGTCGATTATGCAGTTTAGCAATGGCACAAACCACGCATGATCAAATATACTTGTTGACGTCAGATTTAAGTGTAGGATAGAAGAAATACTTCTGCAGAATAGCAAGTGTCTTTGCTACTCCAAAGTGTCCTGCGGTCTTGCTATAGTGCGCATCCCAAATGAGCTACCGTCGTTGCTCACCGGTTGGTACACAAAGCTGTCTGAGCTTGTATAGCAAGGTATCCTTTAGGAAGTATTCGAAGTTTTAGGTCGATGACTTGTTAGTCTGTAACTGTCGATAGACTACTGAGAATTCATTGTCATCCTCATACAACTGTTGCCAAGTGGTCATGTCATAACCCTGCATACTCATCATTGTTAAGAGGAGAGTAATGGGTGGTCGACTGAGGCAATCTGCAGTGGCATTAACCTTGCCTTTTTGATACTTAATAACCAACTGAAATTTTTGTACATAATTAATCCACTTGAGTTGTCGGTTTGTCTACAAATTTGATTGTGTCGGAGTGAACTGTAGAGGCTTGTGATCAGTAAGAATGATAATTTCCTTGCCAAGGATGTAATGCCTCCATTGCTTGAGAGCTTGCACAATGGCATATAGTTCTTTTTCATATGTTGAGTATCTTCTAACCGTGTCATTAAAAGTCTCGGAATGAAAAGCGACTGGGTGACCAGACTGAGTGATCACTGCACCCAAGGCATAGTCCGATGCGTCCGTCTCAATCTCAAAGGGCTGATGCAAATCAGGTAACACAAGTATTGGTGCAGTGCAGAGCCTATGTTTGAGCTGTTCAAAAGCTGCTTGATGTGTTTCTATCCACTGAAAGACAGTTTTCCCATTTCCTGTCGTCAACTGATTCAAGGGCCAGGCTATGTGACTGAAGCCGATTATGAATCATCGATAGAAATTTTCCAAACCAAGAAAACTTCTTAGTTCTTGAATGCTTCTAGGAATGGGCCAATCTTTGAGGATCTGTACTTTATCTGGATCGATGTGAATGCCTGCAGAGTCAATTACATACCCCAAATATTTGATGTTGGTCATCACAAAAGAGCACTTGTCTATGTTCAAATAGAGCCGATGTTTTTGGAGAGTGTCGAGGACTTGTCGAAGATGTCCGATATGTTCTTCCCATGATCGACTGAAAATCAATATGTCATCGAGATAGACAATAACCCATTTTTCGATGAAAGGTTGGAGAAGGTTATCCATATGTCTCATGAAGGTCGTAGGTGTGTTGGTTAAGTCGAAAGGCATGACTAACCATTCGAACAATCCTTCCTTGGTCTTGAAAGTAGTTTTCCACACATCTGAGGGCTCAATTGGAATCTTATGGTATCCCGACTTGAGGTCGAGCTTAGTAAAGAATTTAGCACCTTTCAGATAGTCGATAAGTTCGTCTATCCATGGTAGAGGGTATCGATTCTTCACCGATATTTTGTTGAGAGCTCTGTAGTCGATGCACATGCGCCAAGTCCCGTCTTTCTTTGGAACTAGAACGACTGGATGTCCACAAGGAGAGGAGCTGGGTTGGATATGACCTTTGTTGATTAATTCTTGGATTTGTCTGCGAATCTCTTCATTTTCGAGAATGGATCTTCTATAAACAGATGCATTAGGCAAAGAAGAACCAGGAACAAGTTCAATGGAGTGTTTTACCTGGCAATGCTGAGGTAGTCCATCTAGGGCTTGAAAGAGGTTCTGGTACTCATCAAGAATATGATCGACTTGATGCTTCTGTCAAGAGATGCATTGGTTGGTGACTCAACTCATTGTTGCAGTCTTCTTAGAATGTTGCGGCTTGATCATGATTAATGCAAATTTCTGAGCTTCTTCGTCTGTTTGAAAGATATTAGTGCAACCGTCGGTGTAGGTTGATGCTCTGGTATGATGAACCATCGATTTCGGATTCTGAAAATCACCTTCTGAGGCCATGACTGATAAATTCCATGTCTATCTTAGAGGTAAGGTTTCCCAAACAAGGCATCGGCTACGGAGAGTGGTGCCACATCACAGAGTACTTCATCTTCAAAAGGTTTTATGAAGTAGGCAAGTTTGCATTATCGAGTGATCCGTAGTTCTTGTCCATCCTTCATCCAATTGATGTTGTAAGGCTGAGGATGCGAAGTGGTAACAAGACCTAATTTCTTCACCAGTTCTTCAGAAATGAAATTCTTTTGGCTCCCGTTGTTCACGATTAGATGTAATGGGTTGCTCTGGACCCATATCCATGTATGGAACAGGCGATCTCGTTCCTCCTCATTGACAATCGTCCCAGCTACTGGAGTTGTCGAGGTCAAAAGAGTCATTGCCTGGATCAGATTCTTCCACCATCTTGTCGAACATGTCGGAGGGAGACACTTCGCCAAAAATGTCTTTCGAGCTTTGCATTCAAACGTATCATGCCAAGATGAGTGGTGGTAATCGCACCATTTTCTGGGTGGTTGTTTGTTACGTTCCCTTTTGTGAAAAGGCTTCTTACCATTTTCAGGCTTTGGCAGTGTCGGCTGAGAAGATCTCAACTTGTCATAATCGGTTGGTGTCTTCTTATCGAGTGGTCTTCCTGATGTTGGCTTTGTCATGAAACGTGCTTTTCCTTTTTGCTTGGTTTCCAATTTGCTGGCATAGTGGAAAGCATCCGCAAGCGTATTGACAGTAAAAAATTCCATCTCCTGCTGGATGTAATGAGACAATGTGCTGGTGTATTTCAGAACAAGCAATTTCTCTTCTTCTTGGATGCCAAGTCTTGCCATGAGTCGGTAGAAATTGTTGGTGTAACTCTGTACTGATTGGTCTTTCCATTGCCTTAGCTATTGCCACTTCTTATACTGCTGCTTGAGGTATTTCGGCGGGTAAAATTCCTTCTGGATGTGTTCGATGAATTTATCCCATGTGTCGATGGGGTCTCCATTTTTCTCCATCTTTGTCAAGAGGTTCTCCCACCAGTAGTGCACAGAGGTTGACATATTTAAGGATGCAATGGTGACTTTTTCAGCTTCGGAGAGTTGATTTACAGCATAATAGGATTCCAATTTTTGCACCCAATTGTCAACAGATTCCACATCAATCTTTCCTTCAAGATTCGGTATATCGAGATTCATTTGCACTTTGAAGGGGCTGATTTTATCGGAGAGTGAGTTCTTGCTGAGGATCCTCCGGATGTCGAAGCGAATCGTAAGAGAATATCATTGAACTAGGCGAACATTTCAGTTCATTGTCGAGCCAGAGCTTGCTCAATAAGCTGTGCTGTCTCGTCGGCTGCATGTCTATCATCTGTTTCTTCTACCATATCTGGAGATCGCGTCTGCTTGGATTGCTGAGATTGCGAGCGATTTTGAACCGACATAAGTTAGGTAACTTCGAGAGAAGTGTATATGTAGAACTTAAGCAAGAAAACTGAGTATGCTCTGATACCAATGATCCGTATCATGTCTAGGAAGCACGAGTGGGACAACAGTTTGACTGAATGAGTTGGCTCTGTTATGGCGGAAGCTTAATAAATAGAATGAGCAAAAGCAGGATTACGCAATATAGATAACACAAATACACACAGAAAATATGCTGGAAGGCGAATTGTTCTAGATTGATCAAGATTCCATGTATGTTATAATAATTTACATGCTTATAAAGAAGTCCGAGACACTTGGGTGCCTGCCTGTTACGTTCAGTTACAAAGAAGAAGTTAGAGCGGTTCAACTGTTCAACCGTTACAGTCGACTGGAATATAGAGAGACAGTCTGTCGAGGTTTGACAGTCGCTAGTCGCATGTCGATGCTGCATGTCGATTTCATGAACTGTGAGGTCACTGAACATGTCGAAGGTGATGAAGTTGTCAAATTCATGTCGCGTCGAAACTTGTCGAAGTTGTATCAACCACAAAGACTAGTCAAGAATGTGTCTAAGTTAGCATCCGACAAAAAATTCCAACTGCGATGTGGATCAGTAACTCTAATATCCCTTTTTAATAATTTTATTAAAATGACCAATTTTCCACATTTTCCCCTTATTTGACCTTTGACTAGTTTTTGGCTCTAGGTCTCCAAATTGCTCCAAATGCTCCCGAATCTTCTAAGAAGGTGCATGGATTATGTTATAACATAAATATGTGTTTCAGGGATGCTTTTGGAACCTTCCAATACTTCTTCAAATCCACTTTCAATTCTGACCAATGTAGGGAACTTTACTAGCAATTTCCCTTTGACTAGTATTGGTCTCTGAGTCTCCAATTGGCTCCAAATGCTACCAAATATTCAGTGAAGGTGTATGAATCATATTTGTACTTGATTCCTATGTTCAGGGATGATTTATGACCATCAAAATACTTTTTAAAACTTGTTTAATATTCTGGACAAAGTATGGAATTTAACTAGCAATTTGAGGTTCAAATCCCCCCAAGGTAAGTTCTGAAAGTGGCTTTCCAAATGCCTCCAAACCCACTCGAAATTATGAAAATAGGTAGCGGATGTCTAAATTATATTATTTATGTCTCATGTGCACCATTAATTAGTTATTAAGTCTGCTATAACCTTCTCCCCAACAACAACAAAAATCACTAATTCGACCCTTGGGGAAATGGCACCAAATCTCTTCCAAATGAAAATAAACTGAGCAGGATGGCTTCAAATGCTTAAGTGTTGAACATGAAACTTGTAAAAATCATAAATGGAAGTCCATACATCATAAATATATCAGAGAAACATTATTCCATTCGAAATCATCATCAATACATTGGCATACATCCAGGTAGTGGGGAAATGGCATTGTTCTTTCATTAAAAATGAGATTTATACATTTCTACTTGGAATTTCGACCTGAAACTTTATGGAGATGAAGAACAGAGTATTTAATTCATATTACAAAATAAATGGGGCATGATAAGCTCCCCCAAAGAGTACAATAGCTCACAAAAAATGCCCTCCCTCAAGGATCAAGAATATGCCATCAAAACTGGAAACGGTTGAGAGAATGTGTTGCACTAGAAGAAACCATGAGATGCTCTATAGATTAAACCTGCAAATAAATACTTCATTAAAGCTCCAAATGAAATTTCTAAATGGCCTTTCCAATTACCAACTTGGATGAGAATCTTTCACCCTCGAAATTGGCTAATGCAAGAACCTAGTCATCCACTAGCTCTCCCTCTACACAAATGCAATGTCAAATTATACAAATGATAAAAAGTTGTGTTATCAGCCAAATTAACCCCCAAGGTTGTGGATAAGGCAATTTGGGGTAACCACTAACCAATCTTTAGACTTAAGCTACTGACCCAACTTAGTCTGAGAGGGATCTCTCTACAAACATATGAAAGACTAGAATAATCAAAGGTGTCAACAATGAAAATATACACTAGCATTCATCATCAAGAATATTCAATTACAACATATAGAAGATTATATTTCTGCTGGAAACAAAATGATTTAAATGTTGCTTCGTTGAAACATATGAATCTCTATTTTGGGCAATGGAGTCACGTTAGGCAAAACTCTGAAAAGTTATTCACAAGGGCTTCACAAATGCATTAACACAGGGGCAAGATAGTAATCAGTTCGTAGTCGAAGTGAATTTAATTGGCGAAACAGAAGAGAAAGAAAACAACCCATTGATGTAAGGCATACAATAATGAATCCTACGTCAACTTTAGTAGAGAAGTAATGGTGAAATACTTGGAAAAAGATAAGCATAACATATTTCTATGAATTCTACTTAACTATCCAACTGCTCCAAGTATTGGAGAATGTCACAGACTGAAATTAACAATGGGAGATGCACAATTAACATAGAAAAGGGAAAAACAGACTACAAGACCAGTTAGACAAGAATCACCAGTAAACATTAGCTCGGCTCTGCACTTTCTATTCAAAATAGCTTAGAAATGTCTTACAGAACAATACATAGAATTCCCATAAAGGTTTTCAACAAGATTATTCAATCCCTTTGTATTTAATTACAATGAATTTATAGTTGTCCTTGAGCTCTAGGCTCGGCTCTCTTTTGAACATAAAATAGTCGCTACTTACTGGACATCTAATTGACAGCTCATTAAGGCGTATTCACCTTTAAAACTTAAAAAAAAACACAGGCGGTATAGGCGTAACCGCTTTATTACATTCACTAGCCTATTTTACTATAGGACTAACTACTTTAACGAAAACAAAATAGAAAATTGACAGCTTCAGCTCGCAGCCTCCATAGCTCGCCTTTTCCCTTAGCTAATGTCTTTGAGTTTTTAACCTGCCTTTTCCACGTCGTCTTTCCAAAAATGGGCTTGCAGGCCATCTGAGCCGCTTTAAAACTTGGGAACCAGAAGTACACTTGTATAGCCAAGCAAACTAAATTGCCAGATGGTGAGATGCAAAGGACGTACGAATACCATCACCCTCTTTCTGAGCTCTCACTTGATCATACAAGCTGAGGAAATCACCCACGTCGAAGGAAGCATTTGTTCGGGTTTTCTTTGGTGGGGAAAAAGGGAGCACCTCTTCAGTAGGGAGGATCAAGTCCTGGATTACGTCTTTACCTTGGGGGATTTTCCACTCCTCTTCCTCATGGGCTTCTCCTCCTCCTTTCTGTTGCCGAAAATTATAACACCCCTATTGTGCCTCGGGCTCTTCCAGCTTGTTGACAGAACTGTCTTCTACCTGGTCGGAAACCATAAGAGGTGGGAGAGTACACTCCTCCACTGTCTCGGATAGTACATGTTTCAATGCAAATATTATCTCGGTCCCTTGATCTCTCTCCATGTCTTCGATACTACCTGCAAAAATAACCAAACAGATGAACTCACCACCCTTTGGAATTCGACATTAGTTGCAGGTCTGGAGAATTAGGCTTATAATGACCAATAGTGACGGCGTCTCCATGCGAATCATGCTATCATGATTCTCTGACTTAGACCTTCCAAATGATTTATCATGATGACTGAGCATAGGACTGATGCAATGCACATTCGACCGTGCATTCCAGATCACACAGAAAAGACTCCTGACGGCGCTAAGGTGGATTAGTTCATGTGGCCATCATTAATCTCTGGAGGAGATGTCCTTTTCTCGTGTGGGAACTGGTGATTGGATTAGGACCGCAGCTTTTCTACTTCCGTGGCTTCCCATTTTTCCGCACATAGTTCCAAATCTGATTGTTGGATGGAATGTTCCTGCCGACCGTGGCGATTTTGGGCTTGGTTAACCTATGGGTGATAAAAATCACCGCCATAGTCCGGGACCATTTATCCATCCCCGATAGATCTGAGCCGTTGCAAAGAGCGCAACGTTTAACCAACCCATGGTGATTTCGAATGCAACCTTTCTCTGCGCATGTTGGATTAGCGCTATCCTTTTCTCGTCGTGGATCTACATTCCCGTTGATCTACACCATTGATTTGTTCTGGAATTTGCCCATGGGTTAACACCTTCTCCTCCTTTGTAACATTTATGTTTAACTTTCACACCATAGGCTTAAGGCCACGGATCTCTGGGGCGACTTACTTTGTGTCATTTTGACATACCTCTGTCTGCTTCCAGCCTATTGGTTTGTCCTTTAGTCCCCCAATCACCTTGGAAGACTGGATCTCCGAATATTCTTTCTACTTTTTCCATATTTGCTGCATCTAGCTCTGATCACTTACCCTAGGGGTGTAGCTTGGGGTTTTTGGTTTCCTTTGAGGAACCATTCCGATCCTGCAAACCCTTTGCTTCATTAAATATTTTCCTTCAAATCTCAGCACATTTTGAGTGCTAACAACTGGCTCCAGCCGGGGATGCTACCTCCCTGCGAGGTAGTAAAGAACTCTGTAGACCAAAGTGCCTGATCCATTAGGCGACATTCCAATCCTTGGACTGAGAAATTCTGCTATAAGCTGAAAATGACACTATACATGTCTCATATCTAGGTTGAACATACGAGAGGAAAAACAATAGCACTTGGCTCTCCTTCTAGACGTTAGGGCCTTCACTTCGGGCTTCAAATCTTCAGGTTTGCCGTTAGAACTTTAAAAACAACTGTTAAAAGAAAAATGAAAATATATGCAGGCTATGGTACATGAGTTACCTGCTTTCTCTAATATAGGTAGTGCTTTAAGAACCTTCCATTTACTGGGCCTCCTGGCCAGGAAGACCCATATTGGTGCTCCAGGATAAAAGAATTTTCTCCTCAGTTTGTTGCAATAATATATGGTCCCATCCACATATGGTCAAACTTTACATGTTTATCTTCCCTCAGAGCATCCCACTTCAGAACCAGGTCATTTATCTGAAATTGATCTTCTTTTGATTTCCTGTCAAAGGCACTCTTTATCTTTTCTTGGTGCCCCTGTACCTTGTCGTAGGCTCTACCCCTTAATTCATTCAACTTGACTATCTGACATACCCTTCTTTGCATGTGGTTTGGTTCTTCTTCTATCCCCTGTAGTAACCTCATGACTGGCAAACCTAGAGATGTTGTAAAAACCACCTCAGCTCCATATACTAGTTGGAAAGGGGACATCCCAATGGCCCTCTTTGTACTTATTCTGTCATCCCACAGGGCATATTTCAGTTTTTTGTGCCAAGCCCTCTTATTATCCTCCAATAGCTTCTTTATGATTCTTACTAGGCTTTTGTTAGATGACTCTACTAGTCCATTTCCCTGGGGATAGTATGCTATGGAATGATTCAGGCTAATATGGTATTTGTGGCAGAAATTTATCATCTTCTTAGAACAAAATGCTGGTGCATTATTTGTCACTCTTCTTTTAGGGCATCCAAATCATGACAGGATATTCTCTTCAAGAAAATTCATGATAACACCTTCGGTTACTTTCTTAGTTGGTATGGCTTCTATCCACTTAGTGAAATAGTCAGTGGCTTTCAATATCCATCTATGTTTTCCTGTCGAGTTAGGATTTATTTCTCCAATAAAGTCTAAACCCCACTGTTGGAAGGGTGCTTCTACTATGACAAGGTGGAGGGGTAGTGAAACTACCTTTCTTTTTCCTTCAAATATTTGACATTGGTGACAAGCAATAGTTGCTTTATATACATCTGAAAACATAGTAGGCCAGTAGAAACCAGCTCTTAGGATTTTGTTGACTGTCACCTTCCAGGAACGATGTCCACCGCAGTCTCCCTTGTGAAACTCTTCCTTTGTGTGTTTAGCCTCTTCCTCAAGCAAGCAATTCAGTAGCACACCTCCAGGGTCCTTCCAGTATAGGAATTGATTCATAATACAGTATTTCGTATCTTTTAGCTTCACAACTCTGGCCCTGCTTTTGCTTAAACTTGTAGGGGCTTGTAAATTTTTCAATACATATACAATGTCAGCATACCAAGGGGATGCAGAGAATTCTGGCCTCACTTGTACCCCTACATCCAGCTGATTTGAATAGCCCTGTAAGAAGTTCAATTGTAGAGAGTCACAGTTGGCCTCGGTCATTAGTTTTGCTAACCCCTGCCCCTTTACCGGTTTGGTGGGTTTTATCTCCAAGTCGTATTCTAATAGTACAACAATCCATTTGGCTCTTCTTCCCTATGGGTATGCTTGGGTGAGGATACCCTTCACAACACTGTTTGAGACATGAGCAATGATGTGTGAATGGAGGATATAAACCCTAAAATCTTTCAGTGACTTGATCAGGGCATAGGCCTACTTTTCCATGATGTCGTATTTTAGTTTTGCATCTCTCATTACCCTACTAAAAAAAGCAATTGGTTGTTCATCGTTCTAGGCATTTTTCTATAACAGTACCCCTGCCACTGTATGCTCAGACGCATAGGAAAAAATCAAAAAATCCTTAGAAAAATCTGGACTGGCTAATACCGGGGCTTTGTTGATGGCATTCTTGATTCCCTTAAATGAATCTCTTGCTTCCTTAGTCCATTTCACCAGATTTTCCTTTCTTAACATATTTGTAATACTCATCATAATTTCTGCAAAACTGGGAATGAATCTTCTCATAAAACCCACTTGCCCAATGAAAGATTGCACCTCCTTTTTGCTTCTTGGCTCTCCAACTTTTCGGATGGCGCTGACCCTCTCAGGATCGATCTTGATACCTCCCTTGGAAATAATATGACCTAAGAGATTAGATTATTCTAAATCAAAATATGATTTCTTAGGATTAAGGGAGATACCATATTTTATACACTTCTTAAAAACTTGTTCCAAATGCTTCAGGTGTTCTTCATCAGATTTTGAATACACTGTTATGTCATCCATGTAGACAACCACAAAATTGTCTTTCTCTTCAGCGAACGCTATATCCATCACCCGATGGAAGGTAGCCCCTGCGTTCATCAGCCCAAAAGGCATCTTAGCATACATGAAAGTACCCCAAGGATTGGTAAAAGCAGTCTTCTCTAGGTCTTCAGGGCAGACCTTGATTTGATTGTATCCGGAGAAACCATCCATAGTAGAGATCCTTTCAGCCCCTACTACCTTCTGTAATATATGCTCCATCTTATGCAGGGGGTAATTTTCCTTTAGTGAAGCCTTGTTCAAGTTCCTGAAATCTATACAGATTCTAATTTCACCATTCTTCTTTCTTACAGGAACCATATTTGCTATCCACTGAGAGAATCTCAAAGTGACAATGATTTTTGCATTGAATAGTCTTCTAATTTCTTTTTCTATCACTGGCACTAATTTTGGGTTTATCCTCCTTAACTTTTTCTTGAAAGGTTTCTCTCCTGGTTTAATTGGAATGGAATGTTGTATTATAGAGGTATCGTACTCCTTCAGTTCTTCATAGCTCCATGCAAACACAATGGCATATTTCTTCATCAATTCTACATATCGCTCCTTTTTAGCAAGTGTTAAGATTTAATATGCTAAGACAGAAAATAGCAGCATTACATTCCATTTCACAATAATAGCATATACAGGATCACTGAAGAAACAACAAGCATAGCATAAACACAAGAGACAGAGATTTATCCTGGGAAACCCTCATGGGGTAGAAAACCCAGCAAAGCTTCCTCAATATAGATGACCAGCAATATACAAAGATGAAACCCTGAGACATGATTTTCTCCTCCACAATAGCAGACCTCTCCTCCACAAGTGCGCTATCCTCAAGTGAGTGAATGTATCAAATGAGGAACACACCTCCTCTATTTATACACTACTCTGATATGTATTTTACACAAGTACATGTAGGCTCGTATTTAACGATTAGGTTAAATACCCCATTATAACTGACTGGGCCGACCCCCACATGGTGGGTCTAATAACCCTAGTTACCACACCCAACTCGGAGGAATAAACATCTCCGGATTTATAATATAATCACATCGGAGGTATGGAACATCTCCGAAATAAATAATATACAAATATAATATTCTTTGAAGTTACAATATTTCAACACTCCCCCTTAACGAGAAGGATATTATAACAGTATCTGCACGAGCAAGGAGTCATCAACATCATACATGATACATCTATAAATCATTGGAAGCTTTCTCAACATCATCAGTAACTCAAGCAGTTACTGGAACATCTTCAATACTGGAACATCAACATCTTCAGTACTGAGTCTTTATCTTCTGCAGCACTCGAACAACTACAACAACATCAACATCTGGATCCTCACGATCATCAGTATCGTCATCACACGATCATCAGCATCGTCATCACACGATCATCAGCATCATCATCTCACGATCATCAGCATCGTCATCACACGATCATCAGCATCGTCATCTCACGATCATCAGCATCGTCATCACACAATCATCAGCATCGTCATCACACGATCGTCAGCATCGTCATCAACACAGGTATCCATAACAATACAAGTATCCACATCATTAGTACAATTATTCATGCCAATACAAGTATACATATCATCAATACAAGTATCCATACCGATACAAGTAACCACGTCATCAATACTAGTATCCTACCGATACAAGTAACCACATCATCAATACAAGTATCCTACCGATACAAGTAACCACATCATCAATACAAGTATCCTACCGATACAAGTAACCACATCATCAATACAAGTATCCATACCGATACAAGTAACCACATCATCAATACAAGTATCCATACCGATACAAGTAACCACATCATCAATACAAGTATCCATACCGATACAAGTAACCACATCATCAATACAAGTATCCATACTGATACAAGTAACCACATCATCAATACAAGTATCCATACCGATACAAGTAACCACATCATTATAAAAAAAATCACTTTCTCGGAGACCATTCGTCTACGGATCAATTCAGGGACCAAAGTCCGGGGATGATACAATCCCCACTTCTCGGAGACCACACGTCTACGGATCAATTCAGGGACCGAAGTCCGGGGATGATACAATCCCCACTTCTCGGAGACCACACGTCTACGGATCAATTCAGGGACCGAAGTCCGGGGATGATACAATCCCCACTTCTCGGAGACCACACGTCTACGGATCAATTCAGGGACCGAAGTCCGGGGATGATACAATCCCCACTTCTCGGAGACCACACGTCTACGGATCAATTCAGGGACCGAAGTCCGGGGATGATACAATCCCCACTTCTCGGAGACCATACGTCTATGGATCAATTCAGGGACCGAAGTCCGGGGATGATACAATCCCCTTCCTGTTCATTCAGGACTTCATTATCGGAGACCCAGTCTACGGCTCTATTCTGGGACCTTAGTCCGGGGATGATGCAATCCCCTGCCTGTTCATTCAGGAATTCATTATCGAAGACCTCACGTCTACGACTCTATTCTGGGACCTCAGTCCGGGGACGATGCAATCCCCTTCCTGTTCATTCAGGACTTCATTATCGGAGACCTCACGTCTACGGCTCTCTTTAGGACTGAAAATCCAGGGATGATCCAATCCCCTCAACTGTCCACTAAGGACTTCATTCTTAGAGACCTCACGTCTACGGCTCTCTTTAGGACTGAAAGTCCAGGGATGATCCAATCCCCTCAAATATCCACTAAGGACTTCATTCTTGGAGACCTCACGTCTACGGCTCTCTTTAGGACTGAAAGTCCAGGGATGATCCAATCCCCTCAACTGTCCACTAAGGACTTCATTCTCGGAGACCTCACGTCTACGGCTCTCTTTAGGACTGAAAGTCCAGGGATGATCCAATCCCCTCAACTGTCCACTAAGGACTTCATTCTCGGAGACCTCACGTCCACGACTCTCTTTAGGACTGAAAGTCCAGGGATGATCCAATCCCCTCAACTGTCCACTAAGGACTTCATTCTCAGAGACCTCACATCTACGGCTCTCTTTAGGACTGAAAGTCCAGGGATGATCCAATCCCCTCAACTGTCCACTAAGGACTTCATTCTCGGAGACCTCACGTCTACGGCTCTTTTTAGGACTGAAAGTCCAGGGATGATCCAATCCCCTCAACTGTCCATTAAGGACTTCATTTTCGGAGACCATACGTCTACGGATCAATTCAGGGACCAAAGTCTGGGGATGATACAATCCCCACTTCTCGGAGACCATACATCTACGGCTCTCTTTAGAACAAGTGTTCAAGGATGATACAATCCCCACATGTATTCTCATCAATACAAGTACAAGTATCCTCAACCATACAAGTACATTAATCAATACATGTGTCATCAAAAGTATGTATTCTTACCAATACATATATCATCAAAAGCATGTAAAACAAAGTATTCTAAGCATAAGAGTCCTAAATCTAAATATTTCTAAGTATCTAGTTGTAGAGAACAGGTTACCTCATCATCGACCTTGTTGTTCGATGATACAATCTCATCATCAGTGACTATACTACTCCCCCTTTCGAGGAGGGTCCTTTTGAGCTATACCAAGCTTGTCTCGGAAGTATTCAAATTTCACTCAAGACAGAGGTTTGGTTAGTATGTTAGTAACTTCTTCACTTGAGGTAGAGATTTGGTTAGTACATCGGTAACCTGTTACAAATTCAAACTTTAGTTCCTTCTGCATCATATCTTATTAGATCCCTATGTTCTTTGACTTATCATGGAACACTAGATTCTTTGTCATCTTCATACAACTCTATTTGTCACATAGGATCACAGTTGGTTCTATCTCTAATTCAAACCAATCCTGAAGCCAAGCTTCTTCACAACTAGCAGAGCAAGCAGCCATATATTCTGCTTGTGCTGAGAGAGCCACACTAGACTGCTTCCAGCTAAACCACGAGATCATGGTTAATCCCAGACAATAACATCCTCTTGATGTGTTCTTCCTGTCTGATACACTTTCTTCCCAACCAGCATCTGATTAGCCATCTAAAGTCATGATCTCCAAGATAGCATAGATCAAAGTCTATCGTATCCTTTATGTACCTCATCACATGCTTTGCAACTATCGGGTGAACACATCTAGTTTCCACTAGATACTGACTCAAGGTGTTCACAACAAAGCATATATCTAACCTAGTATATGTTAGATACATCAATGACCCAATAATTTGACTGTACAGAGTTATATCCACTAACTCTGATGAGTCATCTCCTAACAGCTTCAAGTTGGAATCCATAAGAGTGGCCATTCCAACATATCAAGTCTTCTCAAGATTTCTCAGCATACTTTCTCTGGTTGAGAGAGATTCCTTCTGAGACTTTCCATACTTTTAGACCTAGAAAGTAATGCATCAATCTGAGATCTTTCAATTTCATTTCTACAGTCATCTATCTGTGCCATCTCTCATCAGATGGGTCTATTGATATGAGCCTCAATATCATTCGAACTCTGTGGTGAGTTCCTTCTTGCATCCATGTCATATGTGTATAGAAATCATATTCAACTTTGTAGCAAAGGTTGAGATCCACATCACCCATGGTGATCATTAAGCTTATCAATTTATTATCGATCCTAGGTACCTATACAGAACCTGATTCACACTTCTTCTTTAATTACACCATACTTGGAGCAAACATCTTGTTGTGATTCTCTTCCCCTTTCTAAGAGAATCTTCTAGCCATGAGCCTTCTATATTTTGTTTGATTTGTAAATCTTCTTGTTTGAACATCCACCACTTGTACGGTGTCCATCATTCTTCATGACCTTTCCTACAAATCAAAATTAAGTACATGATTAGTGATAACCTATTATGCATACAGATATCATTTACATAGTGATGCAACTATTTTGACCAATACTTTGGCACAACACTTTCCCATATCCTGTATGCATATAGTGGCTATCTAGATGCCTTCCATCTCTACCAGAACATACTATCGAGAGTGTGCACAACTCTCAGCATGTCAGCAAAGAGGTTTCATTCTAGACAAACAACAATGGAATGTTTGTCCAACTTACCAATCATATGCATATTAGTAGTATACTGTTCAATGTTCTATGAATATTTACACTCAGCATGATATATTATAGGAATACAAATATGCATACAACCTATTACCGGCAATATCATTTAGTATTTCAAATAACAACTCAAATACTTATCTTTTATGTTTGTGTGGTTGCCTCCCGCTTGATCTTCTGTATGTCTTTTGAACTTCTATTCATTCTGTACCACTGTGCATGTTCAAGTGTCATCCTCATGATCTCATACACAAACATACACCCATTAGTATGTTCTAAATGTTATCAAAACATTATAGTTCTAAATTCTTGAAAATGTATAGTCATGATTATAGTTAATAAACATTAGTATTCAAGATTTCAGGGAAGTATTCTTTTACTCATGCATATCATCAATCAAGATAAAAGACATAATATGCATAATCCTTTGATTACTAACTTTATGAATAAGCATAACCAATCATACCAAGTATACTTATATAAGGGATCCTAACACAAGGTAAGATTCATGGGAAACATACCTGGATTAGTATACCTACTTAGTTATGTACAACATACCTAAACAATCTCTTCAATGATTTAGAGATCCTGAGCTAGAACCTGCATGTCTCATAGGTTAAGCATAATATAACAAAGTCATACATACCTTGTAAGTAGAACAAAGATTATGGATGAGTCTTTGTCTTCATGTTTTCATGGTCATGGAACCTGATTTGTCTTTTGTGATGTACCTGTATCTTGTTAGCAGACAACATCAACCTCACACAACATCATAATGCATTAGTACAATCATATAGCCCTAATCAATGAATGTATTTGATCATTCACATGCATTCATACTGTTACTAGGGTGATAAGCCAATTCTCACATTAATCAAGATTGTACTAATAAATAATATGAAGACAAACACATCATGAACTTAATCAAGAATTAGATTTCAAGACATACCTGAGCCTCCTTAAGTCATACCTGTCGAGACTTCTTGTAGTCTTCTTATGTAAGGCCTTAGCCTCAACTCCCCCTGAAACTTGATCTGGAGCTGGATATGGGTTTGTCAGAGAAACCCCAAAAATTCAAACTTTGAATTTCAAACTTCCGAAAGGATATAAATATGCGCCTTGATGAGCTGATCAAACTGATATATTCAGAATTTGAAAACTGCAAAGTTTCACTCCTCAATTTTGCCTTTGAAACTTCCGGATTCACTGGACGTGACCCTGAACTGGGGTTTGATGAATCCCACTCTTCTTCCCAATCAAAATGTTTGATCCAAAGCTCTAAGCTTCTAGTTTTCTGAGGAGCTTCCAGCCATGGTCACAGATTTCAAAAATTCCCATTTTTACATACGCCCTAATTTTCCACTTTTCTGATCAAAGTCCCAAACTAGGGTTTGATCAAGCCCGACCTTCTGCCCAACCAAAAAATCTTATCTTGGTCTCTAAATTTCTATTTTGATGAGTAGCATTCAGCTGTGGTCTCCGTTTACAAAAATTCCAACTTTCTTCAAAGCCCTAAATTCCGGAAGCCATGAATGAAGGTACTCAAAAATAATTCTGTTTTGACAGAAATATGTACCTGATTGTTTCTGGTGTAACTCCAAACTTTTCAATCCATAGGGTCTGAAAAAGTTTTCTAAGATATCCTGACCTGTTATCTTTCCATCCTGACAGGTCTGACCTCAATTGGATTCTCTGAGAGAGAGTTATGTCAAATGTCGCAATGTGACCTGTTTTGGGATAAAACAAAAGAGCGAACTTGTAGGGCGTGCCACGTGTCACTGTTTGAACTTCGGCCTATGAAAAACTTTCCTGATGTATCTCGGCCTGTTATCTTTCCATCCTGACAGGTCTGACCTCAATTGGACTCTCTGAGAGAGAGTTATGCCAAGTGTCGCAACATGACCTGTTTATGGGATAATACAGGAGGGAGAACTTGTACGGAGTTCCACGTGTCACTGGTTCAACTTCGGCCTCTGAAAAAGTTTTTTGAGATAGTACAGACTGTGTAATACCTATCACTTTTTACGAAATTTCATTTGGAGCTTCCTAGCCCAAGATATGACATTTTTCCCAAGGTCACCGGATTTTGACTCAGATCTGGAAGAGGCAGAAACCCTATATTGTACAGATCATAAATCACAAAGTACAACGAATTAGAGGTTGTCCTTTTGACACAAGGTACCTGGAGATTTAATCTTCGTCTTGTAACAATTTCAGATCCGAAAACTTCTCCAAAACGGATTTATAGCGAAAGTGCTATGATGACTGGTTTTTGCTATGTAAAACCCTAACCTTCAAATTGTCGTAAGTAAGGCAAGTGTCGTTAGTGCCATACCTTGTCTTCCTTCAGGTTAGCTCTGATACCATGTTAAGATTTAATATGCTAAGACAGAAAATAGCAGCATTACATTATATTTCACAATAATAGCATATACAGGATCACTGAAGAAACAACAAGCACAGCATAAACACAAGAGACAGAGATTTATCCTGGGAAACCCTCATGGGGTAGAAAACCCAGCAAAGCTTCCTCAATATAGATGACCAGCAATATACAAAGATGAAACCCTGAGACATGATCTCCTCCTCCACAATAGCAGACCTCTCCTCCACAAGTGCGCTATCCTCAAGTGAGTGAATGTATCAAATGAGGAACACACCTCCTCTATTTATACACTACTCTGATATGTATTTTACACAAGTACATGTAGGCTCGTATTTAACCATTAGGTTAAATACCCCATTATAACTGACTGGGCCGACCCCCACATGGTGGGTCTAATAACCCTAGTTACCACACCCAACTCGGAGGAATAAACATCTCCGGATTTATAGTATAATCACATCGGAGGTATGGAACATCTCCGAAATAAATAATATACAAATATAATATTCTTTGAAGTTACAATATTTCAACAGCAAGCAGCTTCTTAGATAAGTTTACCATCATAGGTGCTTCTTTAGTACCCAAGTTTTGGTCTTCTACTGCCTCTTTGGGGGGTTCAAACTTCGTATTTTTTGCTACATCATTCTGGTCAAACAACCTTTCTAGGGGTATCAGTCCCTTGGGGATATAATTTCTTTTTAATTGAACGATATCTTTGCCACCCAACATGTTCTTCCACCCTCTGCTTTCATTCTCTTCATTTTCAGACTGTTCTTGGTCTATGGATCCTTCTATATTCTCATTTTCAGCATCAATCTAAACATTGGCAAACTCATCACAAAATTCCAAAAATATTTTAATTTGTAAATCATCTTCAAATACCTACTAGTATTTAGCATTTTCTGGAATAGAAGGCCTATTCACCACCTCTACCTCGTATTTTTCTTGAGAGAAAACTAGAGTTTTAAAACCACTGGCGGTGGTGGCTAAAGAATCTGCCACCTGATTTTCAAATGTAGGGATCACCCAGATCTTGTGTTCGGTGAAAAAGTTCCCGAACATATCCCAGACTTCATTTCTATAGGCTCTCATCCTGGGATGTTTTGCTTGATAACTGTCATTTACTTGATTGACCACCAATTCTGAATATCCAAAAACATGTATCCTTTTTGCTCCCAAATCCTTCAAATCTCTTAGTCCCAGGAGTAAAGCTTCATACTAAGCCACATTATTAGTACACTCGAAAGCTAGCTTGTATGATAAGGCTCTAGACTCTTGGCCGGGAGGTATGATCCAAACTCCGACACCAGCACCATTCTTGCTCAGTGATCCATCAAAGTACATCTTCCACAGTCCTTCCTCATTTTTCTGCCTCTCGGATGCCTCATGCCTTACTGCAAACTCTTTGTCTTCCTCAACTTCGTGGAAAAAAGGGGGTACAGGATCAGTATGTGGACCATCATTGAAAAGAATAGAGGAACCTATGCCTGTGTCTATAGCATATATGGGGTGATTTTCAGGTTTGTCATCACTGCTGACCACATAAGCCATTCTTTTCTCTCTGTACAACTTTCTATTGGCTCCAAAAAGGGGTATACTGGCATAAGACAAGTCCATCTGCATGGTCCCCTCAACTTTTTTACCCATGACCTTGATAGCAGCATCCCAAATTTAGCAGGAAAATTAGCCACTACTATGTCCATCATGATGCTCTTCGCTGGGATCTGGGCAAGGGTTACTACCACGTCTTTAATTAAACCCAAACATGGTACCTTTCTGGAATCAAAAGAATATAGGTCTTTGTAGGGTCTAGTGACTTCTAATCCCAACTGGTCCACCACTGACTTTGGCATCAAGTTGTGTGAAGCCCCAGAATCTATCAGGGCGTTGTGTAATAACTTACCATGGATATTCAAACTCAAATAAAAAGGAGGGACTTCTTCATCATTTGTCTCTTCCAGCTTGGAACCAAATATTATAGTGGGGGCATCATTCGCCACTTCCAACATGTCCTGCGTGCTTTCTGTGTAATGTCCCCAGTTTGGCCCCATGGCATTAACATTATAAATGATGTAATATTGTTAGGAAATCATGGTGAGGAGCTCAAGGCCAAGGCCCCGCCATCGATTTCGTGATGCATATGGTTTGCGTGCTAGCAATGCACAGTGGAAATTCAAATATCATGTAATATGCATTTTTATAAAAATACCCACAACTAGCTATGCAATGCAACAAAGAGATGGGGGCATGATTTCACAAGGAATTGGGAGGGAAAACATTCAAACCTTTGAGCCAATAGAGTCAAGCCAAGTGTCAATGAGGGAACCCATCAAACCCTCAACTACCCATGTTGACTTTTGTACCCAACCATTGATTTCTCCCTAGAGTTGGTTGGGGAAGTTATTGCCTTGGGAATGGGAAGGTATGGCTATCCAAAATCGGGTATGGGCAAGCCACCCTTCATGGAAAAACGTGTTGGTCATTTTGGGCAAGAATAGAGCCACGAAATGGCTGCCTAAGCCATTATTCAGCATGGCCTTGCTCTCTCACGCAGCTCTAGCTGCCTGGGCATTTTCCTCCCTTGTTTTTCTATGTTTCCCTTCATCTTTTAGATGGGAAGGGGCGTTTTTGTGCTGGTTACCAGTGGGGAAGAGAGCAGAACGTTTTGGATCTTCCTGGAGGTCGTTTAGGCCATTGGAAGGGATCCTAACCAGTGGAGAGAAATCGTTTTTCTCCCTGGGGTTGAAATTGAAATTCCACAGTTCGCTTGGGTGAATCCATGAGTTGGGAGAGCCAATGTAGACCCCGTTTTGTGAACACCTCTGTTGTAAATGTGTAACCCTGTCGATAATCGTTTTTGCTGTGAGAAAGAAGAGTATGATGGGTATGGGTGATGGGTAATCCCTTGTTCTGGATTGAGATTGGGAATGAGCATCCATTGTGCAAGTGTGGCCTGATAAACCCAGTTAGACTGGCTTGGCTACAATAAAATGGTTAATAGACTGTGTGCGAGCGTGAATGTCCCCTTTGTCCTTGTGAGAATCATGCCTGGCTCGGGGGTGGCCTTCGGACGGACTCAGTATAAGCTATCGAAGAGCCTATGGTTGGGCGGAACGTTGCAGCGACATAGCTAGTTGCTTGGGACAATTGAAATGAAGATAAGTGTTCCTGTCTATGTATTTATTTCTGAAACGTTTTTATTAATGTCCGAAATTAACATGTTGAATGCGTATGAAGATTGTGTGGATGTTGTTTCCGCTGTGCATAATTGATTGTTTTACATCTGCACACCCTATTATCATTTTTGTGAATCTAGTAATGGGCTGAGATCATGTAAAAGCCCTGATTGTGGCATCATGTTTCCTGCCTTATATTGTCCAGCAGGCGGGTACATGACATTCTGCTTGCCCCTTTACTAGGCTATTTATCTCTTCCCTATATTCATTGTTTCTTAACAGCTCATTTAAGGGGATAGAGATCTTTACCTTAGACAATTCAGGCTTCAGAATGAATGTTGAAGTTGGCTTCCATACTTTAGTGACCTCTGGCTTCCTACCTTCTTTAGACTACTGCCCCTTATCTTCTGAGGTTTTCTGGGTAGCAACCTCTAGTTGTTTTTCTTTGAATTTCTCCATATTCTATTGAGTCTTGGGGAATTGAATATGGGGGGCCTTCCCTTCACTTATCGCTATCTCCTTGCTCCTTAACTTCATCTTTCTTTGGATATCATCTACAACATTCATGTAACCCATTTGGTACTGCTCAGAACCAAATTCAGTGACTTTACCAACATTCCCCATGTTGAAAAAGTCATGCTCCCTTTGGGTTAAATGTACTTCATGGTATAGGGTGTCAAAGAGATGGATTTGGTCTCCAGCAGGCTCCTCAGATCCTTCCTCATCCACTAATTTTTTAGGGAAAAGAGGCCTCATCTGGTGGTCTTCCTGATTTCTGGGATTTCTTGGAGGGGGTGGTCTTCTAAAGTTAGTATTTCTTACATAGTTTTCAGGATGTTCCCTAGCAGGAGGTTTATTTTCCATGGCTAACCTATCCATCATATTTTCTATGGTTTTCATCATAGTATCAAACTTGGCATCACTAGAAGAGGAGGAGGCAGGGGTTTGGGTTTCTTGCTTCTATTTTTCCCTTCATTTTCCCTGAAGCCATCATGTTGGCTTCCACTTCTACTACATCTTTCAGCATAGTAGGCAGGGTGGAAGATTTCCTCTCTCTTAACGTGCATGAGAAGTCTCCATCAAAGGCATCTACGTAATGGAGCTTTGCAGCACCTACTGAGGGTTTTAGGTCATCTGGAATAGAATTATAGGCTTTCATAAACCTAATAGAAAACTCATGAATTGATTCAAAACCTCATTTCTTACAGGTGGTTATACTGGGAAAACACTAGGGTGGGGCTCCCAATCATTTCCCATCTCTCTAAGGACAGGGTCTTAAAGGCTTCAAAATCATTTATAGAAGCATTCGGCAATTGTATGAACCATTTCTTGGGTTCTCCAAACAAACTTTGAGCAAAAAACCTCATCTTAACATCATCATGGTCTACTTCTTCCAAATCAATAAAATCTTCAAATCTGTCTACATGCTGCTTGGCAGAAAAACCTCCCTCTCCATCATAAGAGACAATTCTCTGGGCGTAGTTCTGAGGGAGGTCATGCAAAGGGGTTGGCAGGGCCAATGGTGCGAATCTAGCAGCCATGGGTCTAGGTGGATTTTGAGCTTGGGGATGGATATTCTGGGCAGAATTACCTACAGGAATTATGGTATGGGACTGAGGGATATGAGAACTAGCTATAGCTCTTTCTACTTTGATAATTTTTTGCACTGAAGCTAGACAGGATCTAACAAATAAGATTCAGGGGCATTCAAACCTTCTTCACCCAAGCTTAGATAAGATTCAGATCTTGATCTTGCCAAAGGCTTCCTGATATCTATCTCTATATCCGATTCTTGTAAAACATGTAACTCTTCTTTAGACCCAGTTCCTTTAAGGATGGAAGTATTAGCTTTATCCTTTCTAGTCTTATGTCTAATTAATATTTCTGTATTTTCCACACTTAACAAGATTTTGGAAATAGGATTACCTCTTGTATGGATCCTTCTCGAGGCCAGGATGCCTTTATCTTGAGATTTCTTCGAAAATGAACTTGGATCGCCGATCTTCCCCAGTGGAGTCTTTCTTGGATGTGGATTTTTACGAGTGGAGTCGCCAGGGAAAAATTGCTCAACCCTTGAGGAATTTGGAAATCTCTATTCGCCTGCAGGGATCTCTCTTCTCTTTAAATCTTCAGAATTCTTTGTCGTTCTTCCAGGGATAATAAAAAAATCACTTCTTGGCAATGACGCCAATTTGTTATCACCCAATTAACCCCCAAGGTTGTGGAGAAGGCAATTCAGGGTAACCACTAACCAATCTTTAGACTTAAGCTACTGACCTAGCTTAGTTTGAGAGGGCTCTCTCTACAAACATATGAAAGACTGGAATAATCAAAGGTGTCAGCAATGAAAATATACATTAGCATTCATCATCAAGAATATTCAATTACAACATACAGAAGATCAGATTTCTGCTGGAAACAAAATGATTTAAACGTTGCTTGGCTGAAACATATGAATCTCTATTTTGGGCAATGGAGTCACGTTAGGAAAAACTATGAAAAGTTATTCACAAGGGCTTCACAAATGCATTAACACAGGGACGAGATAGTAATTATCTCATAGTCGAAGTGAATTTAATTGGTGAAACATAAGAGAAAGAAAAAAACCCATTGATGTAAGGCATACAATAATGAATCCTACGTCAACTTTAGCAGAGAAGTAATGGTGAAATACTTGGAAAAATATAAGCAGAGCATAATTCTATGAATTCTACTTAACTATCACATTGCTCCAAGTATTGAAGAATGTCACAGACTGAAATTAACAATGAGCGATGCACAATTAACATAGAAAAAGGAAAAACAGACTACAAAACCAGTTACACAAGAATCCCTGTAAACATTAGCTTGGCTCTACACTTTCTATTCATAATAGCTCAGAAATGTCTTACAGAACAATACACAAAATTACCATAAAGGTTTTCAACAAGATTTTTCAACCCCTCTGTCTTTAATTACAATGAATTTATAGATTCCCTCAAGCTCTAGGCTCAGCTCTCTTCTGAACATAAAACAATTGCTACTTACTGGACATCTAATTGACAGCTCATTAAGGCATATTCACCATTACAACTTAAAAACAAACATAGGCGGTATAGGCCTAACCACTTTATTACATTCACTAGCCTATTTTACTATAGGACTAACTACTTTAATGAAAACAAAACAAAAAATTGATAGCTTCAGCTCGCGGCCTCCATAGCTCGTCTTTTCCCTTAGATGATGTCTTTGAGTTTTTAACCTTCCTTTTCCACATTTTCTTTCCAAAAATGGGCTTGCAGGCCACTTGAGCCGCTTGAAAACTTGGAAACCAAGAGTACACTTGTATAGCCAAGAAAATTGAATTGCCGGATGGTGAGATGCAAAGGACGTACGAATACCATCACCTTATTTCTGAGCTCTCACCTGATCATACCAGCTGAGGAAATCACCCATGTCGAAGGAAGCATTTATTCGGGTTTCCTTTTGTGGGGAAAAAGGGAGCACCTCTTCAGTAGGGAGGATCAAGTCCTAGATTACATCTTTACCCTGGGGGATTTTCCGCTCCTCTTCCTCATGGGCTTCTCCTCCTCCTTTCTATTGCTGAAAATTCCAAGACCCTTGTTGTGCCTCGGGCTCTTCCGGCTCGTTGACAAAACTGTCTTCTACCTGGTTGAAAACCATAAAAGGTGGGAGAGTACACTCCTCCACTGTCTCGGATAGTACATGTTCTGGTGCAAATATTATATCGGTCCCTTGATCTCTCTCCATGTCTTCGATACTGCCTGCAAAAATAACCAAATAGATGAACTCACCACCCTTTGGAATTCGACGTAAGCTGCAGGTTTGGAGAATTAGGCTTATAATGACCAACAGTGATGGCATCTCCATGTGAATCATGCTGTCATGATTCTCTAACTTAGACCTTCCAAATGATTTATCATGATGACTGAGCATAGGACTGATGCAACGCACGTTCGACCGTGCATTTCGGATCACACAGAAAAGAATCCTAACATCGTTGAGGTGGATTAGCCCATGTGGCCATAATTAATCTCTAGAGGAGATGTCCTTTTCTCGTGTGGGAACTGGTGATTGGATTAGGACCGCAGCTTTTCTGCTTCCGTGGCTTCCCATTTTACTGCACATAGTTCCAAATCTGACTGTTGGATGGAACGTTCCTGCCGACCGCGGTGATTTTGGGCTTGGTTAACCTACGGGCGATAAAAATCACAACCACAGTCCTGAACCATTTATCCATCCCCGATAGATCTGAGCCGTTGCAAAGAGCGCAACGTTTAACCCACCCACGGTGATTTTGAATGCAACCTTTCTCTACACATGTTGGATTAGCGCTATCCTTTTCTCGCCGTGGATCTACGTTCCCGTTGATCTACATCATCGATTTGTTCCAGAATTTTCCCATGGGTTAACACCTTCTCTACCTTTGTAACATTTATGTTTAACTTTCGCACCAAAGGCTTAAGGCTGTGGATCTCTGGGGCGACTTACTTCGTGTCATTCCGACATACCTCTGTCTGCTTGCGGCCTATTGGCTTTCCCTTTAGTCCCCCAATCACCCTGGAATACTGGATCTCTAAATATTCTTTCTCCTTTTTTTGTATCCGCTGCATCTAGCTCTAATCACTTACCCTGGGGGCGCAACTTGGGGTTTTCGGTTTCCTTTGAGGAACCATTCCGATCCTGCAAACCCTTTGCTTCATAAAATATTTTCCTTCAAAGATCAGCACATTTTGAGTGCTAACAAGCTGGTTTAATTCTTTTTTATTGACATTTATAAACTTTTAATGTCATCCATGGGTTGAATTCCTTCCAAGATACTCATTCCAACTCAAGTTGGGAAGAGATTCCAAAGAACGCCACTTGTACAACAATTCCTAGCCTCCCACTTTCACCAAATCACATGTAGAAGCATCTTAGCTTCCCTAAATCCCTTGAGCACCCTCTTGGAGGCTATGTTTAGTCCTGACATGTCATATATGTCATATGTCAGCATTCAAGTCTGATTTGTGTCAGATGTGTCATAGCATCTTCATCATTGTTGTCATAGAGCTAGGGAATCTAGCCCAAGTGTCCCACTGGCTCCAAATTGCCTCTTCCTCTTCCATGGGAGTTACTCTTCTTCTATATTTCGACCTTGGATGAGTCATTCCATGAATAATACCCTTTGAACCCCCCCAAGTATGTTACGATTCACCTTGAATTCGAATTGGTGAGAAAGTGATGCCAAGTGTAGTGGGGGAAATCTAGCCATATGTGGGTCCACTTCCTCCATGTGTCTTCATGATCAAATGCCACTTTGATTTTCACTTGTATACATTTATTTATCTCCTTTATTAAATATTTATTTCATTTTAATGTTAAAACATCATTTATTATCCCCCTTATTCCAAATCCCAAAGCTTCCACCTCAAACCTAGGAAACTAGTAATTTTCCTCCTTGGCAATTATTTGACCTTTAGCATCAATTTGACAAACTCTAATGAATATGGCCAATTTGCTTAGGCCATTGTGGCCCAATGCCAAATTTGGGACATGAAAAATCCTCCCTTCCCACTATTGCTTGTCCTCAAGCAATTTCAAACATGGGTGTTGAAGAACCTACTTTCTGTATAATTCTTTGAAGTTGTCATTGAATTGCCCAACCTTGAGTCTTTGAGTTTCCATGAATAATTTAGAGAGGAACCACCTTGCTTGCTATTGAAATAATCTGATAAAAATTACTTTATTAAGTGGTAAATCCATCTCCCATATTGTTTGTTTCCCCCCAAAAAATGAAACCAATGAGACAAAAATTATTCCAGTATCCCATTGCTTGTATTGCACCCCAACAATCAAGAGTGCTCTCCAACCCATACCATCAGATAAGAGGATTCTTGGATCTCATTTTCTTGTATGCATTCTTCCAAACATCATGAGTAAAAAATATATATCATCAAAGTACATAACAACATAATGAAAATGTACATCAAGGAGATGCTTCATCAAAGAGTCATGAAAGTGCTTATACCATCAAGCACATAGACCACCATTTTCCAGGTGCATACAATCTTCAAGTGTCCAATCAAATATGATCCAATGACATAGGTGAGGATCCCTTGTCCAATAATGCTACTCAAAAAGTATGTGATATGCATCAAAATATTCATCCATGTATTCTTTCATCCAAGAAGTGAATGAAGAATCTCCACTAAAATCTGAACCGAATAATGAGTAGAAAAAACAAGGAGACTTCAAAGGACTCAAAGAAGTCTCACCCATACATCCATGAATGTGAGAATCATAAAGATATAACAAAGTATGTGGCTGCCAAAAAAAATATTCTTCAAGCATAAATCCATTCACCCTAGTTTTGGATGAAGTTCCTCCAACATCAAATGAACCAAGTGTTGAGCGAGAAAAACCATGAGTCTTCAAGTGACTCGAATGCATATCATAGGTGCATCCATGTAGATGTGCATCATCATAAAGTAACAAAGGATGTTGCTGCAAATGTGAATAAGAATGTGCTCCAACCATGTCATCATAAAAATTAAATCTAGGAGTTCCATACTCCTCATGTGGCACGATAAAAAAAAAACCTTTCACCCATACTTCATTGAGACTAATGCTGCAAAACATGGAATTGTAGGATGTAGGAGAATGAACTAACTCACCCAAATGATCAAAAAGTGTAGAAGTTTCATCATGGGAAGGATCCATATGGGTAGTATCATGCAGCTCCTTCAAAGATGTGAAACCTTTGTCATAGATTGGTTCCATTGTAGATGAATCATGCTCTTCTTTAAAAATTGCATAACCTTCATCAAGAGACAATTCAAGTTCCTCTTCCACCACATCAAGTGTTTGGATCTCTAAATGATCTTCAATATTTTCAATACAATCTTCTTCATGCTCATGTGATGTCTCTTCATCTTTTTCAGAGTCACTTGGGAGTGAATTTCGATCCTCTTCATGCACTGCTTCTTCTACTTCACCTATTTCAGAACTAGGTGGTTCATGGGTCTCCTCCTTTTTCTCCTTCAAGCAAACTGATGCATTTTTCCCCTTGGTTTTCTAAAAATCAATAATTTTTCTCTCAAGTTAGATAGCTAACAATTTGAATCCTTCCTTAAGTTGCTTGATCATATCTTCAACAATTGTTTTCATGATTTTTATATGCTCCTCACCATCATATGAGGTTCCCTTTTCATCCCTAGTCATAGTTTCCTCAAAAAAATTGCTCTTCTTCTCCTACTTTTTTTTTCCTCTTCAACAAAAGCACTTTTGGTTTCAATATCTAATGGTGGTACCTGACTTCTTGTCCTCATGAATATCAGACCACATCAGGTGCCAAGATCATGCTCTGATACCACTGTAATATCCCTTTTTAATAATTTTATTAAAATGACCAATTTTCCACTTTTTCCCCTTATTTTACCTTTGACTAGTTTTTTGCTCTAGGTCTCCAAATTGCTCCAAATGCTCCCGAATATTCTAAGAAGGTGTATTAATGATGTTAGAACATAAATATGTGTTTCAAAGATTCTTTTGGAACCTTCCAATACTTCTTGAAATCCACTTTCAATTCTGACCAATGTAGGGAACTTTACTAGCAATTTCCCTTTGACTAGTATTGGTCTCTAGGTCTCCAATTGGCTCCAAATGCTACCAAATATTCAATGAAGGTGTATGAATGATATTTGTACTTTATTTTGATGTCCAGGGATGATTTTTTACCATAAAAATACTTCTGCAAACTTGTTTAATATTCTGGACAAAGTATGGAATTTAACTAGCAATTTGAGGTTCAAATCCCCCCAGGGTAAGTTCTGAAAATGGCTCTCCAAATTCCTCCAAACCCACTTGAAATTATGAAGAGAGGTAGGGGATGTCTAAATTATATTATTTATGTCTCATGTGCACCATTAATTATTTATTAAGTCTTTTCTAACCTTCTCCCAAACAACAAAAAAAATCACTATTTCGACCCTTGGGGAAATGGCAACAAATCTCTTCCAAATGAAAATAAATTGAGCAAGATGGCTTCAAATGCTTAAGTTTTGAACATGAAACTTGTAAAAATCATAAATGGAAGTCCATACATCATAAATATATCAGAGAAACATTATTCCATTCGAAATCATCATCAATACATTGGCATACATCCAGGTAGTGGGGAAATGGCACTGTTCTTTCATTAAAAATGAGATTTATACATTTCTACTTGGAATTTCGACCTAAAAATTTCTGGATATGAATAAGATAGTATTTAATTCATATTAAAAAATAAATGGGGCATGATAATCTCCCCCAAAGAGTACAATATCTCACCAAAAACGCCCTCCCTCAAGGATCAAGAATATGCCATCAAAACTGGAAACGGTTGAGAGAATGTGTTGCACTAGAAGAAACCATGAGCTTCCCTGTAGATTAAACCTACAAATAAATACTCCATTAAAGGTCCAAATGAAAGGTCTGAATGGCCTTTCCAATTACCAACTTGGATGGGAATCTTTCACCCTCGAAATTGGCTAAGGTAAGAAACTAGTCATCCACTAGCTCTCCCTCTACACAAATGCAATTTGCAAATTATAAAAATGATCAAAATCTGGTTTAATTATTTGTTATTGAAATTTATAAACTTCTAATGTCCTCCATGGGTCGAATTCCTTCCAAGAGACTCATGCCAACTCAAATTGGGAAGAGATTCCAAAGAACGCCACTTGTACAACAATTCCTAGTCTCCCACTTCCACCACTAACACATTTGACCATTTTTGCCATGCAACCTTGTTGCTATTGCAACACCTTTTCGTGGCTATAGCAACGAACAAGATTCTCATTTTTCATCACACTAATTTCATGGCTATAGCGACACGTTAAAACTATCATCGCTATAGCCACGAGATATGGACGACACATGTTGGCTATAGATGTACTTTCAGAAGACTCGAAGTTCTCGCTCTAGTGACACTTTGCGGTGGCTATAGCGACGCCCATACTTGAGATTTTTTCGTGCTATTGCTAAGGAACCGTCGCAATAGCGACACACAACCATCGCTATAGAGACACTCCAACGTCGCTATAGAAACGAACATACTTCTACTTTTTCCTTTGTTTTGCTAAGGAATCATCACTATAGAGACGCATAGCGGTCACTATAGCCATGCAAATATATTTGCTTGTTTCATTTTGTTTCTAAGAAAGGGTATCTCTAGCGACATGGCCTAACAATGTGGTGTCGCTATAGTGACAGTTGGCCTAGCAAATGGCGACAAATTTGCTATACTAGCGACGGAATTCACTATGACATCTCCGTCGCTAGTATAGCAAATTCAACTCCATTTGCTAGGCCATTTGTCACTATAGAGACGACCATCTCTATTTAAAAAAAATAATAATAAATGAAAATGGTGGTTGACTAGGAGAAAACTTGGTTACCATCAATGACAGCTTCAAGATAGCACATCATAGATTCCCAGATGTCTTTTCAGCCAAATATGGGCATCAAATACTTCCAATAATACCACTGTGTCAATGTATCATTTGCATTCAACAATAACTCTGAAAAATGTCCAGAAATCATCAGTTCATTAAGTCAGAGTTTCTCAAGAAAAACATTATTTTTTCGGATTGCTTTGGAAATATCCGAAAATCGTTAGTTCAGTCTGTCAGTTCCGTATTCCTAATTCTCCTTTTTATATTCTTATGCCATCTAAGATTCAGAGTTGCCCAAGAGAAATTAGCCTGACATGATAGACTGACAGTTCCAAAACCAATAGTGAAAGCGAGGTCTCATCTATGTAGTTAAAATGAATGGACCATTAACCAAGTATCTACTTTTGATTAGGATTCTGAAGATAGCATCAATGTATCCTAACGTCAAATGAAATAAAAATCACTTATAATAATTGCTCAATAGATCAATAATGAAATGAGCGAAGCATTAGATCTTTATTAAATCACATGATAAGTAATTGTATAAGATCAATCCAATGAACTATAAGATGCCAATACTTGTAGCAATTCCTATTATCATAATGACACTATGTCTTAGTACCAAGAGATATTGCTTATGCTTAAGATGAAAGTCATTCATATCATCGATATATTCAATGACATAACTCAAACTTTAGTGATTAGAGGTATCACACTTGTATGGCTCTTAACATAATCAACACATTTGCCATCATAAATCCTTACTGCATTCACTTATAGTAAAAGAAATATTACCCATCAAATCTTCCCATCTAGTGTTACTTGTAGCTTATAGCATTTAGCTTTGATTTTTATTATCAATAACATTTCAAGGCATCCAATCAATACTTATGAGGAAACTTCACAATAGCATTAGGTCTGTATCAATTCGTCAGGGTAAAGAGCCATACCTAGATAGTCAAATACTGCAAAATTGCAAATCAAATCCCTTATGCCTGAGTAATTCATATGACAGTGAAATCCATCCCACAAATGTGAATTGATCAATTAATTTGAGCTCCTATAAGTGCAAATTAACTGAAGTATTAGGCTACAAGCAATGAAATCCAAGTACCAGAAAATGATCCAACTTTGAAGATTAAATAAAAGAGATTTAGTTTGTAGTTAATATCACCATAAATTACCTTAAAGATACTTTGGATGTTTTACTAGTTTTAATGTCACAAATGTACCATCAGGCTAGTAATCTAAAAGATCTATAATAGTGAGCAATGATCCCACTAGTTTATGATTCCGATAACCAATGTATGATCAACAAATTACAATGTTTATGGAATTAAATGATGATAACAGTGACTAGCAATACGATCCTACTCAAACCCTCTTACTATCTATCACATTTGAAGTACATAACAGTCCTAGTAACAATAGTAATTTGGTCTTAGTTATGTAATTTAGGGTCTGTAGGATTATGTAACATCAAGTGGTATAGGACAGCCAACAAGACAATGAATACAGTGATCAATTAATCCACAAACAAGTGTGCTAAATACTTATGTGATCCTGCAAATTGTTCAACGATTGTAATGTGAAGTTGATTGATGGACTGTCATATATTATGCCGATAAGATAGTGATTTAGGGTTGTGTAAAGGATGTCTTATGACAGCCAACAGAACAATGATAACATTGATCACTTAGTCCACAAAACGAACTACCCTCATTACCGATTTGATCTCAATAGATCAATGAATGTATGAGCAGTATGAGGAGACAAAATAGTGATGAAGATGACCAACAAAGTGTGATTTTTGTAGCAATATAACAGTGTATATATTGATGGTTGACATTCCTTGTAGCAGAGTATATTAGCAGCCCCAACAATAGAGATGATTAACAATCAATACAAATCAATACATATAACCATAGATTAAGAGAGAAACAAGACCTAGCTCTTAGCACATAAATATGTAAGCATAAATTAGAGATTTAGGGCAGATTGAAGTTGATTTAGTGTTGAGTATTAGGTGTTTTACCAACCATAGTATGCACCTAGACTAGTGCCTTGAGGGAAACAGCTAGTTGGGCCAATGGGGTCAAGAATGAGACGAGTAATGGATGTAATATTCAAGGAATCTTACATGGAATTGTAGGATGTAGGAGAATGAACTAACTCACCTAAATGATCAAAAAGTGCAGAAGTTTCATCATGGGAAGGATCTTCAAGGTTTGGTTCTCCATCAAGGTTTTGAATTCCTTGAACTTATCAAATACTTCATCTTTGTTCTTCAAGAAGTAAACCCAAGTCTTCTTGGAGAAGGCATCAATGAAAGAGACATAGTAAACATACCCACTCAGAGAACTGGATGACATCGGACCGCATACATTAGAGTGGATGATTTCCAAGATACTTTTAGCCTTTCTTTCACTACTTGGAAATGCCTTCTTTATGTTCTTTCCTTTTGCACATCCTTTGCAAACACCTTCATGCTTGGTCTTGATTTCAGGAAGACCTTCTACAGCTTTACTTGCAATTGGTAAAGCTCTGTAGTGCATATGTGCAAGTCTTCTATGCCAAAGTTCACTTGGCTCCATGGAATCATGCACCATGGCATGTTAAGGTTGTGCCTTCAATTTATACAAACCTCCCTCTTGCTCTCCAATCACCACTGCATCATCTATGGTCTTTCCCTTTGGCCACATTAGGACTTGGCCATCCACAAATGAAACCCTCATGCCTTTTGCATCCAATGCGGAGATGGAGAGTAGGTTCTTCTTGAGCCCAGTCACATAAAGCACTTCTTTCATCTTCAAAGACTTTCCAGAATCTAGGTTGTAGGAGGCTTTGCCACTTCCTTTGATGGGGTATTGATAATCATCCCCAAGTTTCATCTTATGGGTTGATTCATGTTCAGATAAATTTACAAAAGATTCTTTAAACCTAGTCATGTGTTTGGAAGCCCCATTTTCAATAAGCCAATCATTACAACCATGAGAAATAGTACCTGTGAGGGCAGAGATTAGAACATACTCTTCTTCACTTGATGAATCATCATCACTTTCTGCTCTAGCCTTCTTCTTTGTAGGTTCATCATCCTCAGCAGCATGAGCATGGTACCTTCTTTTGCTGCCCTTCTTCTTCTTGTTGAAGTTGTTTTTGTCCCTTTTGTTATTGGGACATTCTGAAGCAAAGTGACCATTCTCATTGCATGTGAAGCACCTTAGATCCTTCTTATTCTTTTGGTGATAGTGAGTGGATCTCTTCTACTGAGAGTGCTCCCTTTTAGGCTTGCTTCTTTTGGTGTGAGCTACGAGAGCTTGGTCTTCACTTCCCATCTTTTCTTCTCGAGCTACAAGCCTAGCCTCTTCTTGTGAACATTCCTCCCATAGTTTACTGAAGGAGATCAACTTCTTTCTTGCACAGATCCCTTGAATAAAGGAATCCCATGACCTAGTTAGGCCATTCAGAGTGGTCATCACAATTTCTCCATTCTCCACCATTTCATCTACAGCTTCAAGTTGTTCCTTGATCTGAGAGACTTTGGAGAAATAAGATTGAATGGTTTCCCCATTCAACATCTTGACCCCTTTCAATTGATTCCGCAGAGTCATCTTCCGATTTATGTTCTTCCGTTCAAATAGCTTGGTCAGGGAGTCAAACATAGCCTTGGGTGTCTTTAGAGAAGACACATGTGGAATGAGATGGTCTTTGATAGAATTAGCAATGATTCTCTTTGCCTTGACCAAGTTCTTCTTATGCAATATCTTAGCCTCTTCATCCTCTGGGATAGGGACCTCTTCTTTTATGTATGAGTCCAACTCATTGTCTTCCAGGATTATCCCAATCCTATACTTCCAGGCTCGGAAGTTATCGGCCCCTTCATGTTTATCCTCAAGCTTGGTGTGGTGAGAGATCTTAAAGAGTACTTCAAATGGAAATAGAGAAGATTTAGGTCTTACAACTTGATTTGCTGAAAACTGGATCTGGTCTTGGATTAGGGTTTGTCAGAGAAAACCCAAAAATTCAAAATGTGAATTTCAACTTTCTGAAAGGATAGAAAGATGTGCCTTGACGAGCTGATCAGCCTGGTATACTCAAAATTTGAGTTTTGCAAAGTTTAACCCTTCAGAAATGCCTTGAGTCTTTTCGGATTCACTCAGGAGGACCCTGAATTAAGGTTTGAGTTTCCCGGAGTTCTGTTCGGATATCCATCATCTATTTCGGGATACATATCTATTTCAGGATCATCTATTTCGGGATACATATCTACTTCAGGATCTTGCATGATCTATTTCAGGATATGCAGTCCAGTCACCAGTTTGATGCCTCCAGCACCTTATCCACCTTCTTCTAGCACCCGGGAGCCACTTTCCACAGAGTTTTAGCCCTCCTAAGCTGAAAGGCGCCCTCTTCTCACCTACTGACAGAGAAGGGCGCACTTGTTCACCTACCACTGCAGATTCACTCCAGTTACATTCAGTTAGCTCCGATTCTGATTGATTTCACTCCGATTTCACTCCTGACTGACTGTTTCACCTCCGATTGACCTCCAGTTCGATTAGGTGACTTGCTCTGACTCCAGTTAGCCTCCCATGCGCCCCCACTGAGCCTCCAGATCCTATATCAGTGCTACACACTTCAGTTACATTTATTATGATCAGTTAGACTCAGCTTGACACCTGGATGACTGTTTGTTGTGATTGATGAGCAACACCGATGATTGATGAGGACTCCTAGATAGAGTCAAGCTACTCCATTCAGTGATTCGAATGACCTCCTTAGGCAATTCGAATTGCTCTGTTCATTGTGACAGTTTGTATTGTAATTCATTCACCCTTTCTGGGATAGAGAGCACTGCTGCATGTTTTGCACAGTTTTGCACCATATTTTCTATGTTCATCTGTTGTGATTGATTTACTTGTTCATTAGATATGCTGTGACTAATTTTACATGGTATCAGAGCCATTGCAGGGACAAGATCTCTTTTCTACAGGTGTTTATACAAGAAGATTTGACTGAATTGCTAAAAATTGCAAAAAGTTTGGCATGAGATATCTCAAGGGCATTCGCTCATGTGCATGCAAAGCTTGAAAAATACTCCAATACCACTCCAGAAGCTTGAGTTACCACATAATTCCTGGATCTGATACATTGGACCTATTCAACATTGCTTGAAATCCAATCCCAGGTGTGATGCAACTCTCAAAGGGTGGATTGTTCGACCTTATTGTGTTTGTTCTTATGTGATTTGCAGGTTAATTATCTCCTCCAAGTGCACTCGCTACATTCTGCATGCAAGCTTCCCTACAGCATTTCCATTCGCTATAGTCTGCATGCAAGCTTCTTCTTCATCATTTGACTCGCTCCTAGCAATGGAACACTCTTCTTCAAAGCCTATCCTCACCCCATTCAATTATTTTGATTGGAAAGATGATATGGAGATCATATTACGTTCAAAAGGATACTACCGAGTCACTCTTGGTCTTGAATTGGAGCCAAACAATGTGGCAGAAAGAACCAAACACTACAATAAGCTTGATGAAGCTTACGGTCTTCTTTGTCTCTCCATCTCCAAAGATCTTCACTTCCATCTCAGCGGATTGAAGACTCCAAAGGCCATATGGGAGCAACTTGAGACACTATTCGGCAAGCAGGATGAGCTTAGGGCTTTTCAATTAGAGAATGAATTGATTGGCCTTAATCCTGAGAATTTCGAGAGCATCAATGAATTCTTCACAAAATTCAAGAACTTGAACTTGCAATTGAAGAACAGTGGTGTTATCAAAGAGGATAAACAGTTGATCCTCTCCATTCTAAGCAAACTTGGGAAAGATTATTCGGTATTTGTCTCCACTTTCAATTCCGGTCGGCTAACTACCCCGAATTGGAAGATGCCTACCTTGAATGCCTTCATTGAGTCCGTTACGAAAGAGCATGACAAGCTGATTCAAATGGGGTCCATAAGCTCCAAAGATTCAGCCCTATTTGTTCAAGGACCCAAGATCTCGAATGGTAAAGGAAAGCTAAAGAAGGAGAAGCCCAAATTCGAGCCTCACAAGCAAAAAGACAAAGGCAAGCAAACGGATGCACCATCCAGTTCGAAATCCAAGCAAAAGGGCAAAGAAGGTAACCAAAAATCTAAATGTACTTATTGTAACCGTGGCTTTCATCCCGAAAGTTCATGTATGAAGAAGACTATAGATCAAATGGCCCTCCTTTTGGAAAAGAACAACATAACCCTTCCTGACGGTGCAAGGAAGAAGGATCGGAATGACGATCATGAAAGAGGACAAGCACTCATGGCAACGGTTTCGAAGCCCACTCTCTTGATAGATTCGGGTGCATCAAATCATATGGCTGCAAATATTGATTCTTTTTCCTCATTCGATCCAAACAGCTCCATCCCCATCCATTTGGGAGATGACTCAAAAATTTCTTCAAAGGGCAAAGGTACGATTCATGTAGATCATGGATGCTTTCAGAATGTTCTCTATGTGCCTTCCTTAGCTTCGAATCTCCTTTCTGTGTATCAAATGACACATACTGGTGATCCAAAGAAAGTCACATTCAGCCCTAATACAGTTGAAATTTCTGATATCAAAAGTGGAAGACTAGTTGCGGTTGGAAAGGCAAACCACACTGCAAAATGTTATGAGTTTTCGCACTTTATTCCGCTTGCAAAGCCCACTGCTCTTCGCACACATGGTAATGAGGTTAGTAGGCTTTGGCATGAAATATTTGGACATCTAAATTATAAGTATTTGCTGCTGCTATCAAATAAATCCATGGTTGATGGGCTTCCACAACTCCGTTCCTCGAAGGGAATATGCTCCGGTTGCATTATTGGGAAGCACCCCGAGCACAGATTCGACCACGGCAAGGCTAGCAGAGCCTCTACTATTTTGGGATTGATCCATTCTGATATCAGCGGTCCGCTGCCCCATATGTCATTAAATGGTTCAAGGTATGTTTTGACATTTATTGATGATTATTCTCGCTTTACATGGGTATTCTTTCTCAAAAACAAGTCAGAAGTGCTTGGAAAATTCAAGGATTTTAAGGCTTCTGTTGAGACCACCACTGAGAGCAAGATCAAAGCTCTTAGATCTGATAATGGTGGGGAATATATCAAGTCCGAGTTGCTGCAACTTTGTGCCCAAAGCGGAATCAAGATCCAACATACAGTTCCCTACACACCCCAGCAGAACGGTGTAGCGGAAAGGAAAAACCGGTCACTGAAAGAGATGGCTACATGCATGATTGAATCTAAAGGTTTGGCTGCAAATCTTTGGGCTGAAGCAATCAATGTTGCTGCATATATACAGAACCGAGTTCCACATTCATCCGTGAAAGGTATGACTCCTTTCGAAGCATTCTTTGGTCACAAACCGGATGTGTCAAATTTGAGAGTTTTTGGCTCTACTGCATGGGCTAGAATTCCTTCTGAGAAGAGACGAGCTTTGGATCCACAAAGTATCGAGTGCATATTGATAGGATATGGGGAAGAATAAAAAGCATATAAACTCATGGATATCAGATCTAAAAAGATATTCATAGAGCGCAGTGTGCAGTTTGAAGAACCGCTTCAAGAATTGCAACTAGTTGAGGAGAAAACTGCCGATTCACCGCCTTCACCAGAAGAAGATTCGAGCAGCGATAATGAAGGTATGAGTTCTGATATTTCTGATATTGTATCAGAATATGATGATCATGACATATCAGGTTCGGAATCCGACCATTCAGATCCCCCTCAGTTACCAAAGTGGGCCCAAAATACTCTACAATCTGCTGGTTCTAGTCTTGGAAATCCTGCTGATCCGAGACGAACAAGAGGAGACTTTCAAAGGGCAGGTATGGCTCTTTCTATTGCTGATCCATTTCTTCCTGAGATTTGTTATTTGATGGCTGGTTCAGATCCCCAATCATACTATTCATCCCATCGAGATCCGAGATGGAAAGATGCCATGGATGAAGAGTACAGTTCTCTTCAAAAGAACAATACATGGGAGCTAGTTTCTCTTCCACCTGGAAGAAAATTAGTGAAGTGTAAATGGGTCTACCGTACTAAAGTTGCTGCTGATGGCACTATCAGCAAATATAAAGCAAGGTTGGTGGCAAAAGGTTTTTCCCAAGTCCAAGGAGTGGACTACACAGAGACCTTTGCACCGGTTGCAAAGATGGATTCCATCCGCCTTGTTTTAGCTATTGCCGCATCCAAGCACTGGGAGGTGCATCACATGGATGTGAAGAGTGCATTTCTACATGGAGACCTTGCTGAAGAGGTCTATATGCAGCAGCCATAGGGTTATACATCAGATCCATCATTGGTTTGTAGATTGAAGAAGTCTTTGTACGGGTTAAAACAGGCCCCAAGAGCTTGGTACGCAAAGATGGACTCCTTCCTTCTTTCTCAGAATTTCCAAAGATGCAAATCTGATCCGAATGTCTATCTTCAGCGAGTTAAAGGTAATTTGTTGGTTATTGTACTTTATGTTGATGATCTGCTTATTACTGGTAGCACACTTACTTCAATAAACAAGCTAAAATCTGCCTTAAATCTAGCTTTTGACATGAGCGATTTGGGCTTGCTGAGTCACTTTTTGGGCTTGGAGATAGCTCAAAATTTTGATGGGATCACTATATATCAGCAAAAATATGCTTCCGACCTGTTATTGAAGTTTAATATGGCTGAATGTAAGGCAGCCCCGTTCCCATTCCTCTCAGGAATCAGTCTTGAGGAGGGAGATTCCACACCGCTTGCAGATTGCAGTATGTATCGACAGTTGATTGGTTCACTACTTTATTTGACACATTCACGGCCTGATATCTCATATGCCGTGAGTGCCGTGTCAAGATATATGCAGCAGCCACATGAGCTTCATTGGCGAGCAGCCAAGCGGATCTTGCAGTATGTGCAAGGTACGAGACAGTTTGGCATACATTATGCTGCAGATTCTGAGCTAGATTTCATTGGTTTTACTGATTCAGATTGGGCAGGTGATAGCATTGATCGGAAGTCCACTTCCGGTTATGTTTTCATGATTGGTCATGGTGCTATTTGCTGGTCCAGCAAAAAGCAAGCAGCCATTGCACTTTCTTCAGCAGAGGCAGAGTATCGAGGGGCAGTCAATGCCTGCATTCAGGCAGTTTGGTTGCAGGGTATTCTTTCCGAGTTTGGTTTTGGTGGCACTACTTTGACTGTCCTATTTTGTGACAATCAAAGTGCTATCAAGATCTCCACAGATCCAGTTCAGCGGCAGAGGACCAAGCACATTGAGATTCATATGCATTACATTCGACAGTTGGTGCATGACCGCACCATCATTCTGCAATATTGCCCTACTGATGAGCAAATTGCAGACATCTTCACCAAGAGCTTCACTGAGAAGAAGTTCTCTTACCTCCGTTCACTATTGGGGGTGAGTTCCATCATGGTGGAGACAGATTGATTCATTATTATGCTTTAGACTTGAGGGGGGGCTTTCTTCCCACTGGGTTTTCCCTCTTTCCTCACTTAGTTTATTTTTCAGCATTTTTGGATTATTGTATTGGGGTGACCTTTGGTCTTAGTTACCAGGGCCCCACATTATTTTAGTTGGCACATCATAGTCTAGCTTGAGGGGGGGTGTTCGGATATCCATCATCTATTTCGGGATACATATCTATTTCAGGATCATCTATTTCGGGATACATATCTACTTCAGGATCTTGCATGATCTATTTCAGGATATGCAGTCCAGTCACCAGTTTGATGCCTCCAGCACCTTATCCACCTTCTTCTAGCACCCGGGAGCCACTTTCCACAGAGTTTTAGCCCTCCTAAGCTGAAAGGAGCCCTCTTCTCACCTACTGACAGAGAAGGGCGCACTTGTTCACCTACCACTGCAGATTCACTCCAGTTACATTCAGTTAGCTCCGATTCTGATTGATTTCACTCCGATTTCACTCCTGACTGACTGTTTCACCTCCGATTGACCTCCAGTTCGATTAGGTGCCTTGCTCTGACTCCAGTTAGCCTCCCATGCGCCCCCACTGAGCCTCCAGATCCTATATCAGTGCTACACACTTCAGTTACATTTATTATGATCAGTTAGACTCAGCTTGACACCTGGATGACTGTTTGTTGTGATTGATGAGCAACACCGATGATTGATGAGGACTCCTAGATAGAGTCAAGCTACTCCATTCAGTGATTCGAATGACCTCCTTAGGCAATTCGAATTGCTCTGTTCATTGTGACAGTTTGTATTGTAATTCATTCACCCTTTCTGGGATAGAGAGCACTGCTGCATGTTTTGCACAGTTTTGCACCATATTTTCTATGTTCATCTGTTGTGATTGATTTACTTGTTCATTAGATCTGCTGTGACTAATTTTACAAGTTCTACCCAGCCAAAAATCTCGATCCAAAGCTCTAAACTTCGATTTTTCCAAGGAGCTTCCAACTGTGTCTTCAGATTCCAGAAATTCCTATTTTTTAGGAAACCCTAATTTTTAGGGCCAAAACTGAAAGTGCTCAGAATTGAATTCTGATTGGATAGATAGATTCTCCTTTATGAGTAGAGTCAATATACTATACAGGGGCATCATTTGCAAAAACCATTACAGTTATATAGATATAAGTGCGTAGTTATTATTGATATACATTTTTCATTATTTTCAATTTCATTACAATTATCTTTCCCTGCTGGCTGACTAGCCGAGTCAATTGGAGTGTTCATTGCCTCTACCATTTGTTCCTCTCTCGACTCAGCATGAGAAGGTACATGGTCTGCCATTCATAGAAAAATTTTAATTAGTAAACATCATCATATTGAATACATCTGTTTTATAGCATACATACCTAAATGGCTAGGCAGCTCACCACCATCTTGTGGTACCGGTTCGGTACCACTAGCCTCGCTGCTTTTGTTGGTCTCACACTAAAAACAAAAAAAGACACTCATTTTTTGATGTAATCATTCATGGATAGATTACGCAAGTTCATTTTAATGGTGTCCTTATTGATTTTATTTACCCCAGAGTCAATCGATGGGGAAATTGGGGTTCGCCCCATGCTTTTTCGACATTCCAGCACATGGTGATAACCGTACTTGAAGCCGAGCTTCAAGTCTTCCTCAGTGGCTTCATCAAAGAAATCATTTCCTTGCAATGCATAACACCATGTAAAGTGCTTGTTAGAAAAATCAATTAATTGTTGGCTACAGATAATGATCAAATGATTCTTACAATTCGTGCCCTTAGCTTTTGATATCCACCCTGGCCCAATTTGTGCTGCCCATGTTTTTCCATTCTTGCATTTGTTGCTTTAGATGTGTCGGGGAGCCTATGAAAGGTTGAAAATACATTAGATATTGCAACTTAAATATATTTGGAAGTTTAAAAAAAATATGATATGTGCCATACCTTCTTGAACCGATTGTCTTAGTCTTTCCTTGTTTTCTCGCTGCCTGCTCCTTTGCATCCTCCATGAGCGCCTTCCACTCCTTTTCTGGAACCATCAGAGGATGCTCATACTTGTGGTTAGTTTGTAGATTGTCCCTATAATCTGCCCTGACATATTTCAAGTTTAATCCAGCTGCTGCGGTGACACCTTTTTTGTTGAATCTTTCACCAAACAAACTGACCATGTGGTTTAGCAAATCATCTTTCAATTTGTCATTTTGGGCATTCCACCGTGTACGAATGGTGGGCCCAAAAATCTCTAAAGCCTTTTCATGCAGGTTCTTATAAAAGACATTATTTCCTGCAAAAAACATATGATCATTAATTAAAACTAGGTTGAGTAATGTGGCTTAGAATTACATGAATAAAAAACACATAATAAATTAAATAATACCTGCAATCTTCGGTATCTTGATTGGAATACACTCGCCGTCCACCAAGAAGCTAACGGGCAATGATCCCTTGCTAACCACACGCATTGAGCCAGGATAGCAACTATCACAATCGGTGCTACTGTCCTCTCTATCATCATGTGGAGTAGTGGTGTTTGAAGGGCCATCTTCACCTCCAACATCCATTGAGGGCATGGCATCTAAAGTGCGCTCTTCTATAGGAGGAAAATAGCCTCGTTGATATGGTAGATCTACGAAGTGTTGAAGCATCGCTACTAACTATACAGCCCTTTGCAGTATCTTCTTCACACACTTGTTTTGGATCCAAATAACTCTAAGGAATCCAACTTTAATTGATTAGAACATATCAAAAAAAGAGGACTAAAATATCATAAATGAATATACATAGTTCGTAAAAACTTTCAAAGACGCCACTTATCGCGTATTTTTTTTTATCTTTTTCTCCAATTCATCAATTTTTGCTTGTATTTCTTCAGTCATTGGATCATTAAAATCAGTTCAAAAAGTTCGTCATTGCACTTATTCAAAGCCATTTTCACAGTGAGCATTGGGTCAGTTGAATAACATATCCCTACTTCATCACCTTGATGTGGTGTGCTTTGCGAATGTCAATAAAAAAATATTGTAAAAAATATATAATGCATATAATAACAAAAAAAAGTACTATAATCATGTTTAGGTACTATTACGCTATCATTTACCTGATGTGACGACATTGGTGCCTTCCCATGGTCACCCTGCCACAATACAATAAGCAAGACATATTAATATCGATAACTAAAAATTGAACCATGTATAATAAACTTTTTTAATATAAAAAAACTTTATTGTTACTATGAGAGTCAACTTTACCTGTCCTGAAGCTCTGGGTGTGCACATAGTACCGACCACCTACCACAATACAATAAGAATGATATCATATTGAAATTTTGAGCTCAATATAAAAAAAAATGTCAAATGTTAACAAATGTAATATAATCATGAGTTGTGGTTACTATTACATTGATGGTATTAGGTACTATTAAACTAACATTTACCTCATCCATCACCATTGGTGACTTTCCATGGCCAGCTTGTGGCATATGGCCACGATCACCTTGCCACAATATAAGAATTAAGACATATTAAAAATGAAAATTACATATATAACAATCTATGTTAAACGTGATTAATGAAAAGCATGACATATAATTAGCCATATGCATATTATAAAAAGCATTACATATAATTAACCATGTGTATATTATAAAAAGCATGACATATAATTAACCATGTGTATATTATAAAAAGCATGACATAAATAAACTTGATGAAAGATAAAAATAACAAGTCATCAATCAAAGGTTGAGTTAAATGTTGTATCATAAACTTACCCCCATAATAGCAACCCCCACATCTGTTCGATTCAAACCGTAATCGATCAACAACTCTTCACCTGCAGCTATTGATTTTGTTGCACATACGAATACACGATTTCCTTCACGCCCCTCAAATAAGCAATTGGGTAGCTTATGTGTTGACCCTGGTCGTGTGCTATTTATAAACCCTGCAATATTCCCTGAAGCTTTTGGCCTTCCATCAATATACACAGTTGCTCCTTTGTGCAAACTATTGTCCAGTAGTTGACAATAATTGGCTGCCACTCCGTATGTCTGCATACTTCTTGTATATCGGACCAACAACAACCAGTCATTGTATTTGTAGCATGGACCAACATACTCCATCAATTCAATTTCACTGCCATATGACACCTTTATGCCATCCATGGAAAATAGCCCTAGTCCATGTAAAGAGGATGGAGCAATGCGATAAGTCCTCCCATCGAGGAAGAAATAAATGTCCACTTGGGGTAGCTCCTTGGGTAGGCATCATTTGACAAGATGTATATACCTTAGGGGAAACTCAATGTCATCTATGCGCTCGTTATCATAACCACATGATCCTCCTTTAGAAACAAAAATTTCCATGCGTCTACGAAATTTTCTCCTTACCTTTTCACCTCTAGTTGATCTTGACCTATTAGATCTTGTATTAGACGTCTCGCTTTCAACCTCTTCTAGTCTATCTTCCTCACTTGATGAAGATAGATCTGACAAGTACCTATTTGGTGGTACCTACAATCATTGAAATGATACAATGTGTTGTAATTGAATTTTCAATACCGAAAACATCATTCATGGCTCATGGTTTCTAGCAAGCATGGTTTCAATACTTGGAACGCAATCATGCAACTTTCTTTCCCTGGTAATGCATATAGATATTTCAGATGGCTATAACTAGGTCATACAATTTTGGAATGGGGCCAACGAGGTATCAGGAGTGGATTGTTGATTATGTAGCTATTCAACACATGAAAAACATAAACACATTATAGCAAGAGTGGATTGTTGGTTCATGGCTACTTGCACTAACCCTGGAGGATAATCATTGACATTTGTTAATGAAAGGAAACAAGTGGAGTTTTTGAACCTTGGAGGACAATTATTGAGAATTATAGAAAAGAGAAAAGAGAAGCATTGATGAGGCAAGCTAATGAAGAAAACAACCAAGAAGGGAATCAAAAAGTCAAGTGGGTCATTTGAACAATTAAGAAGGGGAGCCAAAGTGATTCTTAAACCCTAGCTAAGTGATTAGTATAGGTCCACATTTTATTGTTAGAATTATGGTTGCATTTAGGATTTGGATATTTGTAATTTAAAATCATTTATCTTTTAGCAATCGGGTCAACATACTAGAGAAGTTTTGTATCCCAAAAAGAGAAGAGTTTAATTGGGCCTTAAGTTTCCTTGAGTTGGTTATATTTTCTTTTTCTCTTTGTTATAAGAGTTAGAGGTTATATTTACTTTGTTCTTTTCTCTAAGAGTTAGAGAATATTTTCCCCTTCTTGTGCTACCACTAATCTCCATCCCAACACTCCTCTTACCATTCTATCAAAAAATCTGCTCAAACTTGACGACATAACAATAACTAACTCCCAATGAAGAGGGCTAGAAAATCCGTTTATGTTTGATTCCTCAAAATAAAGGAAGATCAAAATTAAGTTCTACCTTAAAGGCTACCATTCCTCTAAAGTGAATTCTTCTCAAGGTGCCTTCATCATTTTTGGGAGTTTGCAAAGGATCTCGGTGAAATAATGTGTCATATCGTTCATCTATCACTCTAGGAGATTTTTGAGAAACATCATGTCCTCAAAGGAGGCCAGCAATGGTAAGATTCTTGAATTCTCAGTTGCATGTTGTTTAGGACAGTCTGGGTGTATTGTGTGCCCTCAAACAACAATATAGTTATACAGATCTGATTTAGTCTTTGAAAGTCAATTTACATTAATCAAATGGTGAATAACACTAAATATCCATAGCAACACACTATGGCCAGAAAGATGGTATCTCATCTCTGAGAAAAGATGTTGTAGTTATGCTCATTCACATATCCCCATAAAAAGATATTGAAACTACATTTATAAGGTTGTTAATAAAACCTTAGAAAAAAATAACATAAAATGCAAGATCCCTAACCCTAGCATGAATAGCGTTGAGAGGGAATGCTACACTAGATGAACTCGAGATATATATAAAAAAAGAGAGGACCCTTATCAAGATAAAAAATAAAAAATAAAAATAAAAATAATCACTCTATGCTCATCTTGGGTCTTCTTTAGCTCGTTGGAAAGAACATTTGTATACTAAGTTGGGTTACCATCTTTCTGCATGACTATCCCCAAAAGTACATATGAAGCGGAAAAAAAATTGTGAGAAAGAAATTGTTGGTATCAAGGCCATTTTCCAGATGGACTCAGATGGCCATATGGACCAGAGGATGTATTTACCAAGGGAGAGGTGCATGCTAGATTTATATGGGACTTCAACCAAAAGTTCAACTCATGAAAATCTCTTGACATGATGTAGAGATGTACAAAGATAGCCATGAGGTGGCCAAATAGTTTGCCTATGACATAAGGATGCATAAATAATATGTACCTATCCATTATAGCAATGATTTGGTGGTTGAATTGCTATTTGGACTATCTACTATAGTGATTATGGATATGACCTAGTTACCTTGATTTAGCGCAATGAATGGACAAACTTGGGAGCTAGATGATCCAACATTTCTCTACTAGGATGAGGTTAGTGGGGAAGTATTAGCTTCCTTCCCTTCACGCCACTAAGCATAATAACCTCATGCAATTAATTTAGGTAGGACATGTTGACTAGGGATCCCAAAGTTAGGCACTTCTAGGCACAATGTGGAGTAGTATGGAGACAACTAAGGGTAGTTGTTTCTCTAACCATGAGCGATTTTTTGTTGTTGTCATTTCCTTTATCTTGGCATGAACTAATGATTTTGTAGTTAACAAATATGGTTGGGCATGCCTTGGTCACCTAAGCTCAGTGCAACATTGAGATGGACCATATCAAGTTAACAAGGAAGGTAGTTTGGGATGGACAATCAACAAGTTGAGGTATGCGAGTTATTTGACTTTTTTGTGTTTTTTCGACATGTATGTATAGCACCTTGGGTGTTGTAATTGGATGAACTTTAACTAGATGAGATGTACCATGCATGAAAATAGTAGTTATGCTAGCACTAGATGAAGTGTTTTACACTATACATCTATTGAATTTTCTTGTGTCATTGTTTCACTCGAAAATTAGCTTTCATGAGTTCTGGGCCAAATTTGAATGTTAAATTTCATTTCTGGGCATAGGAAGCAGTGGTAAGATTCTTGAATTCCCAGTTGCATGTTGTTTAGGACAGTCTGGGTGTATTGTGTTCCCTCAAACAACAATATAATTATACATAACTGATTTAGTCTTTGAAAGTCAATTTATATTAATGAAATGGTTAATAACACTAAATATCCATAGCAACACACTATGGCTAGAAAGATGGTATCTGAACTCTAAGAAAAGATGTTGCAGATATGCTCATTCACATATTCCCCATAAAAAGACATCGAAACTACATTTATAATGTTGCTAACCAAACCTTAGAAAAAAATAACATAAAATGCAAGATCCCTAACCCTAGCATTAATAGGGTTGAGAGGGAATGCTACACTAGATGAACTCGAGATATATATAAAAAAAGAGAGGACCCTTATCAAGATAAAAAATAAAAATAAAAATAATCACTCTATGCTCATTTTGATTCTTCTTTATCTCGTTGGAAAGAACATTTGTATACTAAGTTGGGTTACCATCTTTCTGCATGACTATCCCCAAAAATACATATGGAGCGGCAAAAAAAATGTGACAAAGAAATTGTTGGTATCAAGGCCATTTTCCAGATGGACTCAGATGGCCACATGGACCAGAGGATGTATTTACCAAGGGAGAGGTGCATGCTAGATTTATATGGGACTTCAACCAAAAGTTCAACTCATGAAAATCTCTTGACATGATGTAGAGATGTACAAAGACAACCATGAGGTGGCCAAATAGTTGGCCTATGACATAAGGATGCATAAATAATATGTACCTATCCATTATAGCAATGATTTGGTGGTTGAATTGCTATTTCCTATCTACTATAGTGATTATGGATATGACCTAGTTACCTTGATTTACTAGCGCAATGAATGGACAAACTTGGGAGCTAGATGATCCAACATTTCTCTACTAGGATGAGGTTAGTGGGGAAGTATTAGCTTCCTTCCCTTCACACCACTAGGCATAATAATCTAGGTTTCCAATTCACAGAAGAAAACCAAGATGAATTCAAACCTAGGTTTCCAATTCACAGAAAAAAAACAAAGATGAATTCAAACCTAGGTTTCCAATTCACAGAAGAAAACCAAATCATGTTTTTATTGAAAATAATGCCAAATAGAGGAAGAGGGTATGGCTTATCGAAGACATCGTGCCCCTTTTATGTCTCTGTCAGTATCCTCACAATATTTTCTATAAATCCCTTATGGTTTTTGCTCCTTGCAGTGTGCTCTCTGCGACCAACTCTGTCAAATCCCTGTGCTCCTCGCAGCGTCTTTGCTCCTCGTGGCAGTGTGCTTTTCATATACCAGAGAATGTGGGTGCTCTGGAAATACCTCCAAGTCTACTCCTCATGGCACTATGCTATCTGTATACCAAATCCGAAAGCGAATGTGGTTCTACTCCTCGCGGTCCTTAGCCGAAAGAGAATGTGGGTCTACTACTCGCAGTCTACTGCTCATAGGGTCACAATGAATGGTGGCTTCACATGACGATGGCTCTACTTCCAAAAGTGGTATTGGTGGCCATGACTTGCTCTGAGCTATCTCCCACAATGCGGCTCGAGCTATCTCCCACAATGTCAACAAACGCCCTCACGATTTCTTTAATTCATGGATAGGATTTGACTTTCCCTTTTTATCTGCTATCAAGTTTTGTGTAATATCATAAGGTCTTAGTGCACATTAGAATGGGAATGAACTCGAATCATCCTTTACCATTTTTTTAATACTATAGCAAGTACTATGGGAATTAACTCATATTGGTAGGTAAATTTATGCATAAAACTTTTTAGGGTGATAATTGCTAGGTAATTACATAATATTGGCATTTATGTTATATTGCAAATCATGATATAGTATAGTGCTACTAATGGATTCAAGGTCAAATCAGTACCTTATTATAATTATAAAATAAATTGTTAAAATATGGTTTGATAAAACATATGTAGGTGACAAATACTTCTAGGTGGTAGACCTGTTCTGAAGTGGGATAAACTACTTGAATTGAAAGGAAAACATACAACATAACCTTGTAAGCTATTTAAGGCACTGCTTCACAAAACTTCTTGATTACAATATTTTGTGGGGCATCTAATAAAACACCACTTTGATTTGAATACAAACTTACACCCCTATGTAGGTCGCATTTGACCCAAATGGCACTATCATTAAACCCAACATTAGTTTCATTACCATCTGACCTTTAGTTCATATTATTATTATTCTTCCATTAGATTGTTGGTTAATTTTTTGGGTTTGTTGAGCCAAATTCCGACTAAATTGAGAAGGAGGAAGTTGAACCAAGTTAACATTGGATGAAGGAAATGGATTAGAGTTGTAAGGTGCCCCTTGATAAGATGTGGATGCCTATGAAACACTTAGAGAATATTGGGCATTTGGAGACAAAGGGTGATGACGATGACAACAATGATGATGATGATGAATCCGATGACCTTGCCATACCACCGATGACAAGAGACATCGGATATCAGATGATGATGATGAGGATGATGATGAAGATGATGAGGATTAGGATGAGGATGAGGATGAGGATGATGACGATGAATGTGACAATGATGATGATGATGATGGTGGTGACGATGACGACGATGATGATGTGTCAGATATCATACAACGATGATGATCATGATGAAGATGATCATAATGATCGAGCATGCCATTTGGGTTAGCATGATAAATGTGCATTTCCTTACTAAGATTCTCTCTGTTTCGAGAATAATTTAATATTATCTACTAAACAGGGCCAACCACGTGAAGGTGGAAGCTCTTATGGCCCCTCCCCCCCCTCACATCACTCTCAATTCCCCCTAACCCGACAAAATCTATCTAAAAAAGCATCTATCTAAACATACAGGAAAATGTAAATAACAATAAAAACAAACCTCCTAGATTCCAACATTGCTACAATGTCCTTCAGATTCTTCTTCATCTAATGCAACATCTATATCATCATCTAGTTTTGAATCGCTATCGTTGAAAAGATCGCTCATATCAGGATCATGATCAATGTCATTTTCGGTTAGATATTCATCATCAATGTCAATTTCATTGTCTGCTACATCATTTGGATGATCAACATCTTGATCGGATTCTTCATCTGACACATCTATGTCGACGACCAACTGCTCCTGATTTGCATCACCTTCTTCTTCAACATTGTCTTCTTCCTCTACTGCATTATACTTGATCGGTCTTCCTCTTGGATCATATCTAACAACGTATGACCAACCTGCTTTACTTGGAACCTTTGAGTAAAATACATGCTCACATTGACTTGGAAGAACATAAGGCTCTATACCTAGTTCGAGTGATCTTGTATTAACCATGGTAAATCCATTGGCATGCTCAATAACAGTTCTTTCGAGATCACGTTCATTCATTCGTAGCCTGTACCAATTGACCTCAAACAGGACTGCTTTAAAGGAATTAAAGTCACACTCAATTATATCTTCCAAATAACCATAGTACCTATTTTCAGATACTTCTGGATGCCTATCACTTCTAGAGGAAACATTAGTGACTTGAAAAACTGCAGTTATCCCACAATCAAATGTTTTCCTCTTGTCATCCAACTTTTTGATGCGAAATTTACGACCATTGCACCACATAGCATTACGATGTATCAGCTACATCATTCATGACTCAGTAAGTAAATATATAAGAAGACATAAACGAGATAAATATTTTGATATAATGCGAAACAACAAAAAAATGAGCAGGGTAAATATACTTTCCTTTTTATCTTTTAAACCGCATGCTAAATCAATTTCACATTGTGTAAGATCGGGATATTCTTCTCGATGACGATGCACTATTTTAATCATTTTACTAACCCCTTCCCATGACAAGGTACCATAGTATTCTGTACATTGTTCAATCCATTCCTTCATCCAATCATGATTGTTTGCAATGTATAAATGTATTGCATCCCACACACGGCCAACTATATGAAAAAATAACAACTAAGAATTAATGTAAGTTAGCTATCATTAAAGGCAATTAAGTTTACCTTTAATTAAAATACTGCTAGAATAATAAAAATTACATCAATTGAAAACTTAATTGTATAATAAATAAAATGTACACCATTCAATTACCTTTCACTTTCCTCTTTCTACCTTTCCCCAACAGGACCTCCCCTTCAAATTTGTTGATGGAGTCGACATGCCAAATGCGAGGCAGATTGATATTTTTTGATAAATTTGGAAGATACTAACTAATGTACACCATGGATTGATATAGCATATATCCCTGCACCATAGAACCCTCAGGGCGTGCTCTTTGTCTAACAAAATCCTTCAATGCCTTCAAATGCCTTTCCACCATCCACATTGACCTTGAGTTTACAGGTCCACTCAATTCAATCTCCTCAGCTTGGTGTATGAGATAGTGTTCTTGTGCATTGAAAAATGCCGGAGGTAAATACTTCTGCATTTCACACATTAGACGAGGAATTTCTCTCTTCCAATACCTAATATCTTCTTTATGGATTTCTTTAGATGAAAGCCACCTACAAAAGATGCAAAAAAATAACATCAATATTGATCAACCAGATTAATGAGGCATATAATATATAATAAAGTTCCAAGCTGTAAAACACAATACGTCAATAAGCAATGCAACCAAAAGAACGAACATTTTTCATGCATATAAAATTGTTACTTACCTCATGTATTTACCAAGATCATATATAACTTGTTTTATGTTTTCGTCAAAGCTATCTAGGAGAGCCAGAGGTAGAACATACCGTAGCAAAAAGCAAATCATTATCTAATGTTTCCAAATAGTAGAGAACTATTACTAAAAGGATTTAATTAATGGATATTATATACGTAAATAATTACCTTAATGAATGTATGCCAATCATGAGTTTTAACACTGCCAAAATCACCTTTTTTGGTTAAGATATTTTGTATGTTCGACGCAAACCCCGTCGGAAACCTTATTTTCTGAATGACCTCTTTTATAGCATTGCTTTGATTCTCCGTCAATAACCATGGAAGACTAATATTCCGGTTCCCATTTCCGGCATTGGAAATAATTACACTTTGCAATGCGTGATTGGCTTCTGCAATGTCACTACAAATTTTTCCAATTTTATCTTTGCCTGACCTTCCATCTAATGTCCGCCATACCATTTCTGTTACATTCTTCCCGATATGCATTGTATCAAACAAATGAGCTATCTGTAGGTGCTCGTAGTAAGGCAACCTACTGAATTGTATGGGATAACTCTTCATTCCTCGTGGAATCCCATTCATGCCTTAAATACAATCATTAAACATAAACGAAAACACATTAACAATAATTCATGACATCCCATGGTAGAGAAAATTCAGCAAAAATATAAAAATCATAATATAACGTGAACATGATATTGTATGCTGCATATACAATTTGCATACCTTGACGATTTCTGTTATATTCCAACTTCCATAGGTGAGGTGTCATTCTTCGTGGTTTCTTTGAATTCCCTTCTTTACCATTGAATTTTGTTTTTTCAATAGTTCGGTACCTATGGTTCTTAGGGAGGAAGTGCCTGTACTCATCGAACACCTCCTTTGCTAAACTTTTTGAATGACGAGATTTTATCCTAGGACCACATATTGGACATGCAAATTTTCCCTTTGTTTGAAGAACTACGAGATATATGTATCAATGTTATAGCATCAAAAGATTATTAATTCAAACAAAAAATGCATGTTTTGTACCTTAAAAACATATAATTTTAACGTCGAACTGCAACATAAAGTTACATACCACAAAAATGTGTTAATCCGGGAGCGTCATGAATTGTCCATGCAAGAATTCCATGGAACTGAAATTGTTTCTCCCCTATTGGTCTAGAGATGTCATACATAGTGATTCCAGCCCATAACTTCAATAGCTCATCGATAAGAGGCTCAATATATATATTCATATCTTTAACTTGGTACTTACCTAATAGATCAATAAACATACAATAGTGCTATTTAGTTATCCGTCCAAATATATAAAAGGTGTTCTCATGCAGTAATTAAACAAATAACTTTATGGAATAATATAATTACAACTTTCAAAAAAATACTTGGAATAATCATTGCCAATATTGTGTGCTCTCTCTTAATTGTCATCCAAGGAGGTAGGTTATTGTTTATGACGAAAACAGGCCACACTGAGTAAGTAGAACGAAGATCACCAAATGGATTGAAACCATCAGATGACAATGAAAGTCTAACATTACGAGGTTCGTCTTTAAAAATTGGCCATTTTTCTTCGATGTTCTTCAATGCAGAACCATCTGCAGGCATTCGAAGTACACCATCTTCACTTATGTTCTTCGCATGGTAATCCATAAATTGTGCTATACTTTGGCACCTGAATAGTCGTTGGAAACATGGAATTATGGGAATATAACGAAGAACTTTGCGAGGGACCTCTTTTATTAATTGATCAGTTCGATATCTACTAATTTCACATTGTGGGCATTTGTTTTCTGATGCATACTGCCCATCATATAATATGATCATTACGACATGCATCAATAGATTGATACTCCACTCCAATTTCTTTCATAATCAAGAATATCTCTCGACTTGTGCGTAGTAAATTGTTTGATGGTGGTAATAGAAATTCACCCAACAATCTGCAACATTGACAAAAAGTGAAATGTAAACAATATACGTCATAAATATTTCATATCCCTAATTTACGAATTGATAAACACTAAAAAAATATGAAAATAATCAACTTCACATACCTTCGGAGCTGTGTGAAAAAAGTGTTTGATAAACCATTCAAAACCTTCAAGTTCACCAACAACAATATAGCAGATAGAATATTGGTTGTTGAGCCTTCATAAAGAGGTTCTTGGGACTTCTCGAGAAGAGGAACATCATGAAAATCATGGAGGTTGTCCTCATCCAATGGAGCAAATGTGTCTTGCAGCAATCTATTTATCTCATCTTCACCATGAGTATAAATAACGTCATCTTCGTCCATAGGATCATTAAGAACTCGATCTTCAATAGCATGATCTCCATGCTCGTCGTCTTGTAAAGTAGTATTTCTACTATTATGTGGCAAATGGTTCTCTGGCAGTCGACATCTTGGGGGCATTGTCTTTATATTTACAAACAATGCAATAATATTAGTGTATAATATACAACACATATATTTAAACTGATAAAAAAATTGCGAATACATTATCAATACTATTACAAGAAGTACAATCTGTAATGAATAACGTCTTACCAACGGATGATATTCATACCCCCCTTCAGCATGCCCCTTCTCCTTACAATGTTTTTGAGCTGATGTTCTTAAAATTCTTCTGGTTTGCAAACCTCTACAATCATTGCAAGGGAAATAACACTTTTTATCACCCTTCACCTCCAATGCTGCCTTAGCCTCAGCATACCTCCTATTGTTTTCTTCCCAGGTATATTTATTTGACATTCTGATAAGCTACAACAACAAAAAAAAACTCATTAATCAATATATAACGTACGTCTAAATTGAATAGAGTATATATATATATATATATATAAGGAGACCGAAAACCCATGTAATCAAAACCCCATAATGAATTATCAATTAACTATTGACTAAAAAAGATTTAACGATAAAGATGAGATTGATTGTGGCTTAAAAAATAAATACACACATGTTTATGGCTACTATAGAAAATTATATACATTGTCCCCCATTGAGATGTTGTCCTTAATAAGAAGGATGTTTGTGCATCCATTGAATCTCCTTATATGAATCATATGTGCCACACCGCACAAATATATTTAAGCAATGGAAATGACATTTATATTTTGTGTGTCCCCCTTGGAATTAAATCGAGGATTCAACCATTAGTGGAAACCTATTAGCACATGAGTTTTACATTTAATTTGGTTCATTTTTCATAGTTCATGGACTATTGTGTATGAATTATCACTTGATCTCTTACACCTTTGTATTTAGAATATTTTATATGCATGATTTAGTCGAGATGAGTTGTGATTCTTTATATAATTGTACATACATTAATGAGTTGAGCATGGCATATAAATCCACTTGGTCGAGAGAGTATATATGTGATACTACACATTACACTAAATATATTCCTAGTGAAATACTCATAGGGTCTAATCTCCTAGTGAAATCTACTAATGCTTTATTGACACTACTAGATTTGGTGTTAAAGTAACTCAAAATAAATCAATTCATGAACTTATAAATTTTAATGAACACACCGTTGTTGGTTACTATTTTGATACCTATTTTTCCTTATAAATCCTTCAAGCTATCCCCATTATCCTTCATATTTTGCCATAAATCCTCATTCTCATCCATAGAACCTTGAAATTCGATTGTCTAAGGTATAAATTGTTGTTGTTTTTAAATAAATTGAATTATGTTGTTTTTAAAGCATTTAAATTGAGATTTTAAATAAATTACAGGATTAATTGACTTCCCATAATTGCTCCTAGATTGGATACTTGCAGGCCAACTGGGCACGAACTGAAAGATGGAATAGGATCCTCAATGTCCAAGGATGGATAAATTTCTAACATATTCATGAAACAGGTTCTACAAGTGTTGAGTCAATGCCAATCAAAGCGAGCCTCCATCGTTGCCACTTAGCACAAAAACAAGACAATTTCATATTGTTAAAACTATGCCTAAAAAGTGCATCCTACAGGCAAGTTTGCATTTTATACAAGAAATGAAGAAAAATGATAAAAGAGTATGAAGGTGGAATAAAGGTACGTGAAAGAACTCAGGGCCAGTTTACAAAATGATTACACCAGGAAGAGAGAAATCATTGAAACTCACCCCCACGAATTCTGCCTATACATAGGGAGGCTCACTCTTCCAATTTAAATTTCAGAGTGTTTTCATTTCTTCCAACTGCCTTTGTTCAAATCCCAGGATTCACTTCCACGATGGTTGAAGGAGTGAACGCAGCTTGTTAACTGGTTAACTCGGGAATTTTTCTCCATCATCTTCAGCAAGAGTCTTCCACGTGGTTCGATGAAGTAAAACCCCAGTTGCAAGCAGCCATTGAAGTGTTTATCTCAGACCGGTGCAGGAAGGAGTCACCAGAAGCAAAGTAAATTTGAATTTCGACTTCGAGGTTTTGCTAGACAGAGAAACCATTAAGAATAGATTTTTTTTCAGAAGTTTAGAATTTTAAAGCTAGGGTTTAGTTTTGCTTGTATGTTTTGTTTTCATAAAAGGATTCTTCCTGTACAAATTACAACATGGTGTCTAGATTAGAACTAGAGAAATTTGATCCCACTGTAATTCATGAAAGATGTATGGAAATTTTTGAGAAGAAACAATGGGTTCCCTTCTTTGAAAAGTTTGATGGACAGAATGACAATGCTAGCCTAGATTTTACTGGTTCATTTGATGGAGAGAGGGCTACAGTAGGAAATTTAACTTTCAGACTATCTGAAGATATTATGGCTCAGATCACTGGCTTACCTCAGTAGGGAGAGAGGTTCTTTAAAACAAAACAACTTGATGAGAAAGCATGGACACCCTTCTTATGTAGGTCAAGAGTAGGTTTAGTAAAATGGAAGAATGGAATCCCAAGGAGTTGGTTGATTCATCATTGGGATGAAATAGCATACATCATTCAGAGATTCATCACTTGTGAGGGAAGATTCATCATTATATATATCTATCATATCAAGTTATTTCAGCATTTGAGGGGTGACCGTGAGATGAAAATGCCTCATTTTCTATTGCAGAGCCTTTCTAAGATGGCTAAAGTTGTTCAAAAACGTGATGAAGACAAGTTAACAAGCCTTTTTCATTCTGGGCTCATTAAGATAATCATCATACATGAGTTACAGAAACAATCCTTGACATGGTAGCAATTTATCATTTATAATGAGTTTGAAGAACCAAAAGAAATACCTGAAGAAGGAGCACTCATAATAGCAGGCACTGAAGTTGAAGAAGATAACCCGAAGGCAGCAAGCTCAAAACCACCTAAGGGAGGAATGGAAGAGGATGAATTGCTAATGATAGCAGGCATTGAAGTTGAATAGGATAACCCTAATGCAACAAGCTCAAAACCGCCTAAGGGAGGAAAGGGAGAAGATGAAGTGTTGATTATAGCAGATAATGAAGATGACTCTAAGGAAACAAGCCCAAAACAGCCTGAGAAAAGAATGAGAACAAGGAGCATGGTGAAAGAAGAGAAGAAATTCCAAGAGAAAGATAAAATCTTCAGCACTTATGAGAAGAAATCAAGAAAACACCAGCAAGCTAAGAAGAAGCAAACAATGGAAAATGATTGTGAAGCACAACAAAAACATTATGAATACATTCAATCTTTGGAAGGTCAAGAAGAAAGTCCAGCAGCTGAGATTGGACAACATGATGAAGAGGTAAATATCATCTCTGAACAACAAACTATAGAAGAAATTATAGAGAAAGATGTTCAAACAATTGAAATGACTCCAACTGACAAAGAAGAGCAAGATAATGAGGATGCAGCCATCATTTCTCCAGTCTTTGAGCACCAAGTCATAGAGAAAGATGAGGATGCAGCCATCATTTCTCCAGTCTTTGAACAGCAAGTTACAGAAAAAGAAGGAAAAGAGTATCCAGGGCAGGAGAATGAAGAAGAGGAAGTTGGAGGGGATACTGTCTCTGAGCAGCCTTCAATAGAGATAAAAGAAAAGAAAAAATATTCCAAGAATAGAAAAAAGATTAAGAGGTTAAAATTGAAGGTGAAGGAATTAGAGCTTCAGAATGAGAAATTAAAGAAGAAAAATAGAAAACTTCAAGTTCAAAAGACGAAAATCTCTAAACATTCATACAGATGGTATCGGCAGAAGAAAGTGTTCAAGACAAAATATCAAAATTTGAAGGTCCTTTTTGCAGCTCGAGTTAGTACAGATGCATCTTCACAAACAGGGGATATGTCAGAGGATTAGTGGTAGCAGTACAACAACAATTTTGTGCATGGGAATATGCAGAGTCAGTTTTGGAGACAGTTTTGTGCATGAGGACATGCAATAGCTTCCTCTTGGGGGAGATGTTGGTCACTATTTTGATACCTATTTTTCCTTATAAATCCTTCAAGCTATCCCCATTATCCTTCATATTTTGCCACAAATCCTCATTCTCATCCATAGAACCTTGAAATTCGATTCTCTAAGGTATAAATTGTTTTTGTTTTTAAATAAATTGAATTATGTTGTTTTTAAAGCATTTAAATTGAGATTTTAAATAAATTACAGGATTAATTGACTTCCTGTAATTGCTCCTAGATTGGATACTTGCAGGCCAGCTGGGAAAGAACTGAAAGATGGACTAGGATCCTCGATTTCCAAGGATGGATAAATTTCCAACAAATTCATGAAACAGGTTCTACAAGTGTCGAGTCAATGCCAGTCAAAGCGAGCCTCCAGTGCTGCCACTTAGCACAAACAGGACAATTTCAATTTTTTATCTGATGGACAATCTCGAGGATAGTCGAAGTGCCTATAGCGTTTTCAGTTTTAAAAACAATTTGTATAAGTATTTGAATTTGAGATGTAACCAACCCCGGATGGTGAACTTATGCTAAAGAAATAAAGACTTCGAATTCCAAATATCTTTGTGTTTGTTCATTCTTATGCTGTGAATGCGATTCTAGTGTTGAGAACTCCGTGATTACTTATGCGTGTGTGAGTGAAGCAGTGGAGGGCCCCCTCTGCCGATCCTGCACACCTAATTTCCTTACTGATACGTATTGGTATGTGTTTTTCAGTTTCTATAGAATTCAACTTAATTATCAATCTGCGTTTTAAATCAAATTTGTTCTCACATGCTGCAAGTAGGGTTTCACTCTAGAATAGGGTTAAGTGTTTTTATTTTGATTGATCAATCACTGTAGATGGTTTTTAGTTTCATTTTTCATTAGAATATACCTTGAATTGTTGAGGAATTCCAAATACTTTGTGAGCTGACTTCTTGTAAAAGAACTCAATGTATTCCTGCACTCAACTATAGAGTTTTTACTGTTCTAATTTGATTTCATGATTTTGCTATTGCAAATATTTAAGTGCTGAAAGATTGAAGGATTCAAATGAGTACACTTCTGTAAGGGAGTTTTTGCATTCCTTAAGTTTACAGTATTTAAGTAGCTTTAAGTTCATTTCCATATCTTAAGTAGTTTTAGATTCATTTTTAGAAATAGTTTTAGAGTATTCCATAAATGAATTGTTGATTATATTAAGAAATCAAATGAAGGTACTTCTGTAAGGAAAGTTTTGTGTTTCTTATTTACAACATTCTAGTATCCATTAGATTTATTTCATAGCAAACTGAATTCTCAGCTAAGTCTAGGTGAATCTCTATATTTGGGATATGCCTCTAAGTCTAACAAATTCCATATTGACATAAATATAAACTCATAATCATTTAATCATAATAATAATTACTTTTATTCTATTCCTAAATATAATCATTTAATCATATACAATCAACTTCCCCATAAGTGCATCCAATTGAATACTCTTTGTATTCCAAATCAAGCCTCGTAATCTTCAATATCTAAACTAGTTATTTTATTGTCATCCATTGAAATGGGTTTGACAACAATGGATGTGTTGTGACTTATTTTTTCACTAATTGAATGTGATGATTGAGTTTAATCCAACAAAGTAGTGTCTTTGGGTCTAACTGTTAGGCTAAAATGATGCCATGGGATACCTATGATCTTATTTCATGGGAATTTCTTTTCTAAGTATGATCGTTTAGTGTTTTCTTGGAAAATAGGTGATAAGGAGGAAATGATATAGACTACGAGGGATTACATGCCAATAAGGGAGCATCACCGGAAACACGGGGGGTTCACTCAATGAACTTGTTACATAGCACCATCGTTCGCAGGATATTAAAGAATATCCCTAATTTCACTAAAAATTGGAAAATCCCTCCTAAAATTGTATTGTTGAACCCCCCTCCCAATATACCTTTCCAATTAAGAAAACCCCTATTTTCACCAGATATTGTAGGTATCCATTTTTATCAACCCATTTTTAATACCCCCTTTATATCATATTATCAAGGTGTAACAAACAGGATCCTAATGCATCTTAGTATAACCAAACAAGATGCTAAAGAAAGTAGTAGTATAATGCTAACAATGATCCCACTAAGATTGTAGGGGCGACTGATAAATTTGTAGCATTGGATAGTGGAAGACCCAATGAAATAGTAATGGGGAAGGTAAAATGAGTAAAAGGAAACCCGTTAAGAGATCAATGTAACAAAGAAAGTAAAAGATAGATAGTCCAATAGTCAATGCAATGCTTATAAAAGATGATAATTACAGATGTTTCAAACCACAACCTACCAATCTACCAATTTTATATCATGTAAATACAAATATAGCCTTAGAGAGCTCATGTTTTTTATAAGCTTAATAAAATAAACTCCACAAAAATACAAAATTGAAACCCTTTCGTGGATGGACTTCCCTACCTTCCTATCAAAACAATCATCATTGATGTTTGAACCCAAATGAACATAGAAAAATTCCTCTTACTTTCCAATAACACCATATGATCATGTGCATATCTTGGATTTGGGTCATTCACAAGATTCAATGAATTACCTCTACTTCCTCTACATATATTCTTGCAATCAAGGGAATTAGAAACATTTAGTTACCTTTTCGTGGGTTAATATATCTAATTCTTTTTATCTTTAAGGGAGAGGAAAAAATATCCATTGTTAAGTTTCAATCATGCAATAGATATAAAGATACACAGATGGTGAAACTTATATGATACTAATTCATGGTAATAATAACATATAATGTATGTAAACAAGGATTTAGATTTTCACCTATGTTCATGTCAGTTCCAATACAATATTAAGAAGGATGCCTTGCATATAAGAATTGAAATTTCAATTATGAATGTGCCAAATATAACTCAATCTAATAACTATTCTTAACTGGAAATGTGAAAATGTTAAAGAAGAATACAAAAAGTTGAAAGAAATTATTAGTCAAGAAAGATTGATCTAACTTTTCTTGGTTCCAGTGATCCAAGAACGATTGATCTCACTTTTCTTTCTTGTCATGGAACAAGGTCTAATTGAATCTCAATACCCACCTAAACCCCAACCTAAAAAATGAAGAGTTAGATCTTTTACTAGAATTCCTACAAAAATTACATTATAATTGTTCAACTCCAGAATTCTCGATTAGCTACATCTCTTAACCTTGGAGTTGACAAGGAACCAAAAGCACACTCAAACATACTGAACAGTTTCATAGGCTACAACGTGACTTATAGCTAGAAAAGAAACACACTTTGGAAATTGGCCTCATATAGAACAACAAAAGGTATAATGTTACAAGATTTACTCACTTTTAACACTAGAAAACTCAACCTCAATTACAAAGAAAGTGTAAAATCTTGCATACATATTCATAAGTGGTAACATTGACCTTTTGGACATCACATCAATAACATTCTACATAAAAAAAAAAAAAAAATACTACCACCATGGTTATCTCAGTGCCACAAAATTCTAATATTGTAATGCATGCTATTCCAAGAATCATACCTCATATCTAAATAACTTCGCCAAGCAACAAAAAGAGTAACCCCACAAAAATAAAACATAGAGCAGAGTTAATAGTAATAGTTGCAATATTATCGAAATTTTAAAAATCCAAATACATTGCAGAATTTGCTCTGAGATATTTACAAAGACATTCAAGTCTTTGCTGGAAGAAGAAAGGATGAAAAAAATTAACTAACACATAAATCCATAAAGTTTAAATTAATTATAAACATTCACATATATTTTTATTAAGCAAAACAGAAGATATGATAAATCAAAATCATTGTTAAATCAAGACTATTAGTTTATCTTATAGATATGATGCTATGTATGATATAAATTGTACTCAAAAGAGTCACCTTCTCCATTTCTAGTACTTAAAAACTACTAAAAGTTTAAAGAGGGCATTGCCCTGAATTTTGAAAACATGTAAATATAAAGTATTTGATCAAATGATCTTGACATCAGCTCTAAATGACCACTAGTATAGAGGAAAGCAAGTTATCCAACTTCCAAAATGTCAATTTGCTTGATTGAAAACCTTCCAACACCTTTAGCCTTGATTTTTAAATCTCGTTGACATGAGGTTGACATCATGAATGACACATGAATTTGCATCAACCCGGGTACCCGTAACAATCAAATCATCATGTGAAATCCAAATCTGTATTGAAATCCGATTTAAAATCATAAGATGGATGGTTACACTAGCACAATATCTATCTTGAAAGCTGAAATACAACTACAAAAGATGAATGGTCAAAGAAACTTACACAAAAAAGTAGGTGGAAAAAATTAGGTTCGTTTATCCCAAAATTCACCATTCGAAGGGTTCACTGCACCTGAGGCCAAAAAATATAAAATCAAGATGGCATTACTACATGAAATCAACAAAAATACAACCAATAATTATTTATAAATTATCTATTAAATGGGAATGAATAAGGAAAAATAAATTACAATAAACTTTAAATTAACCTTGTTGAGATTTCTGACAAAATCAGAAAAAACTTTGTAATCTCTTTCTTCTAATTTGTATGTGTCATTCCTATTGTTGTATGATAAGTTGGCCATTGCTATAACAGATTCAAGTTGTACAAAAAGATGATATGTCAAATCATACTTGTACAAGTGTTTCCCTTTTATTTTATTGTACCAACAAAACTGAAGCTCAACACCTTCTGACCTATCCAAAAGATCAATGTCATTATGGTAATCAAACACCCTATTTCCATCCTTCTTTCTTATTCTTTGAACCCTTCCAATGTTCCAAGTTCCACAAGAAACACCTTCTTTGGTACTTTGAGAAACACCTTTTCTCGTGGCACGTTCAACTATAGGTATTGAGTTGCTCTCAAACAACACCCCGCAGTCCGATCCAATTCCAAAGCCGATTGAAACACCCTTTTTTGAAGCCCTTTCATCTCGCCTAAAGTAGACCCCATTTCTCACTCTAGTCAACCTATCTTTGGATAATGTTGGATTTCCATTCAAATGACTAACAAAAAAAGATTTGAACATATCCTTACCATCAAGCTCTACCACTGGTTTGGTAGTTGTGTTCACATTATCATCAGTGGTATCTAAAATTTCATCCAACTCATGCCTCCACTCACTTTCCATTGTTTGCAATTCACTAACATTGAGTATGGATGAAGATGAAGATTGGAATATTGAGTTGGAGTTATTCAGTGTAGAACCATCAACTACTTCATCCACTACTTCATCCACTGCTTGGAATGTTGGATAGTTTTGATCCTCTGTCCATGGTTTAAACCACCAAGAAGATTGTGTGTGTCTTTCTGGTTGCATGCCAAATCTTGATAAAAGGTTTTGTGCATCATTCAATCCTACTTTCAGAGCTTCTATAATTTTATCATCTGCAGATATTGGACCATAATGAGATAATACATCATGATTCTCTGTTGTTTGTTGGTGCAATTTATTCCAGATGCTTTCTTGTTTTTTATGAGATTTATTAAAGGGAAGCCCTTGTGGATTTGATTCTTCTTCGGCAACTCTATTAAGTGTTCCAACAGCATGAAGCAAGTCAGTGAAATCATAGGCCCTCTCTGATCCAACCATCCCACCAACTTTGCTAAAGAAGTTCTCACACACATCTGACCCAGTCAAGTGCAATACACATGGCAAGTTAGAGTAGTGTTCTCGAAACAATCTCATCAATAAAACCGCAAAGTGGCACGAAATTTTCACATCCTGATATGCCTCTCTACTAATGAAATTTATGTTGGCATTAACATGAGATTGTTTCCGTACCCAACATAACCATAACAAAAAGAAATGTTGAACTCTTGAAGCATTTCGCACTCTTTCCCAAAGATTCAAACTATGAGACATAAAAATGTCAATGTAGTCAGCAACAATCATTAGATAAATCTCTGTACCTAGTGTTCTCTCTGCCCTACCACTTGTTGTACTTCTCATCTCTTTTAAACACCTTTGAACATGCCTTGAAGCAATGCGTTGTGCTGAACCCCAATTTTTTCGATCCATCCTCTCTATATCTTCAATTTTAAGCTTGTGATCATCCACTTTAAAAGTGTTATAAACCATTCTGACATGATTAAAACTTACCAACTCTTCTCCAAGGATCAAATCTCATCGGCCACTAAACAAAGGATTGATTAGCTTTTTCCCGTTGTGTATGTAATCCTGGTCATGTAGTCCTATTACGTTGCCACCATCATGCAACCCAAATAGCCTCCACCCTTCCCAAGGGATTTGATATTGAATACCTTTTGTTGAAGAATAAGCCTTCAACATAAGTTGTCTTCTTCTACTATCCCCATCATATGAATGACCAATAATAGGTCCCAAACAATTTTCCACGTGTTTCCTCCACATAACTTCTATTTTTTCTCATTGCTTGGCAACAAAATTTGCATCGAACCTATTGCATGTTGGATGAACAACCACAACCAAACGGGGAAGCTTTTCATGTAAAGGGTTTGCAATAATGACACGTGCATAATGACCAATTACACTGTTCTTAAAAGTGTCTGTAATAACATCATAGCCTGCAGCTCCCTTGCCCACAGTCACTAAGAAATGTGATTGGCATTGATGATTTTCTTTATTACCACAAAAACCAACCAAAGTATCACTTTTTGCTACCCACATAACATATTTTTTCACAACGGTCTCATCTTCAGCAAGGCATACAGGAATCGGACCCTCTATACCATGTTTGGATTTATAATAAGCATAAACCTTTCCAAGTGCCTCAAAAATGTACTCATGCTCCCCTGGGATATATGACAGTGATTTTCTCACTTGCCTTAAAGTTGTAGATATTGAAGGACCATCTAAATTCAAGCTAATGAAGCTATGCAATCTAGGACCCCCCCATAACTTAATCATCTCATAAATGGATTTAGTGGATGCACCATACCTTCTCCCTGCTTTTGGACGTGTCAGGTTGTGAAAGATATCTTTGACAAATTCCCAAACGACATCTTTACCTTGTAATTTTCCTTGTCTATGTGCCTCACACACATCCTTGCAAAACCTAAATACATCTTTCCTTTCTGTAGATTCGAACAACTTGTCCTTTAGGGACCTTATTCTAATAGAGAGTATAGCAACCTTTGTCCTCTCCCACCAAAGAGCCCTCATTGTTGATCTATAGCTAGTATTTGTAACCCTTGCAACATTTCTGAGCTCAGTTTGAGTCAAAAAGTCTAATCTTCTCCCTTTCCTTGTATCTCGCCCATGTATTTTAATGGGCTCCTTGATTCACAATATAAACACATCCTAAAGTCATCATAGTCTGGAATCAACTTACAAAACTTGCATGTCAATGATTCAAAAGGTATCCCTGTTTCAGAAGCCCTCTGACAATGAATATGCCTATATGTACCATCAATACGGCATTATGTACCATGATAACATAGCATCCTCTTGGCATGCTTCTCTATGGCCCATAATTTCCCACCCCTTTGATCATCCATTAGGATTTTTGTGTTCAATCTCTCCCCATTTCTATCAATATATGGATACCAATACCCCCAACATTGTAGTATCAAGGGAGATAAATGATCTACAATAATACAATAAAAGCAAATAAATTTGAAGATAAAAAATAAAATTATGTTCAATGTCATATTCAAATTAAATAAGCTTGTGAAATTAACATACCTGAAGTAGAAGGATTTGCACTTGTAGAACCCCTATGTGATAGTGGTGTTGATGATGGGACCAAGAACCTAGTCAAACTTTGTTGGGACTTATCATTGGTAGGCTTCTTGGGTCTCCCAACTATGCCAGTCCTCAACCCAATTGTATTATGTGAAGCCTCATTTGTAGTATAAATGTGCTTTTTTGATTTCATATGTTCATTTAGAGAACTAACAATATTACCACTTGCTGGTACTAAATAAAACCATTTATTGCACCGTGTACATTCCACTTTTACTTTTCTCTTGTCCTCGTATCCTGCAAGTGTTGCCTCCACCACTTTGAACAAATTTGGATCTTGTGTCTTGTTGAAATCATCTAGTATTTTGATGGCTTTATCAATCTCAATTCGATCTCCAACCATTGATGTCTTCCTTTCTATGTTACATGAAGGAGTTTCACTACTTCCCACCCTTGAAATGTTACGTTGATGGGCCTTTGTTTTCATGTGATTGTTTTTGAAGTTGCGAAGTGTCCGTGCTGCCAAAGATATTTCCCCTGTTCCATAATCAATACCACAACTTTCACAACGTATCTTTATTTTAGATGTTCCATTTTCTGAATATGCTTTAAGAGTAACCTTCTCCTCAACAAACTCTTCCATTAAACTATTCACTTTTTGTTCCCAAGATGCCAATATAGTAGAATCAACACCTATGTTTTGTTCTATCGAATCACACTCAACTTCAACTCTTGCTTGTTTATGCATAGGTTCCTCCATGTTCTCTTCGATGATTTCAACATTTGGTGTTCTTTCCATTACATTTGATTGCAACGCTTCAGTATCCAATGTGTCTAGTTTCCTCTTGATGCCTATAGGTGTTTTTGTAGCTTTCCATCTTTTCTCTTGTGTTGCATTTAAAGTATATCCTTGATTGTTGGTAAACTCAAAAGGATATCCAATGATATTATCAAGCACAATTTCTTGATGGATTTCTGCAAAAGTAGCATCTGATTGACACCTAACTATGCCAAGGGTAGAATGTTCTTCACCAGTTACAATTACAAAGTCAAAATCATTGTCTGGATTCATCTGCATTTCCATCCACGTGTACCTTTTAAATAGATAAAAATGGATAAAGATGTAGAAACATTTTTCAAAAGATTGGATATAACATACATTTGTCAAAGTGGTGTTGAAACATTCAAACTAAAATTGAATTTATATAGAAGGAAATTCAATGAACTAGAAAAACTGAGAAATATTTAGTTTATTCAATAGACAATCAACTGCCTCTTTTAGATATTAAATAACAGTCCCAATAGACCCACTAGACATTCAACAAATGGGATTTATGTGATTGGATGGTGGACTTACTTATTTTTTCTTCGCTCACTCTGCTTTACAACATGAAGGGCTTGGTCAACGTGGGATTGATTGGAATCACATGCAAATTGGATTATTAAATATAGGGGCAGCTTCTCATAGGGGGAAAGGTTAATGGTCTTGCAACTTATAGTGTGCCAATGGATTGTTGCACTGAATAAGGAGCCAAGGATGTTAGATGGCTATAAAGCTAATGGTTGGTTGAGGTCTTTGTCTTGTAATTTTGTTGGATGAGATTACAGTTAGAAATTAAAGAAGTTAAAAATGTAAAAGGAAAAAGAAAAGCTACTGTAACTTTGATTAATGGTCTCTAATTTTTTTTAATATGTTGTCATAACAAAAATACATGTATGAAAGAGAGTTGGTTCCCAGCCAACACCTCTCTCCATCACAAATACGATGATGAACATTCTGGTTCCGATCGTTGTAATATTCAGCTGTGTGAATAACCATATCTACAGCCTATATTGTTTACAATAGCTATGATAGTACATAATAAAGGGGAAGAAGCATTGATCCCTTCTATTGCAGGATTCTTACCTTCTAATGATCGAGTAGCGATTGCTGCTGATTATAAGGGGATTCAATAGCTTATTAAGCAACAAGGAGGGTGGTATACTTTTAAAATAAATTATGAACTCAGGTATAAAGAACTAACTGAAATGGGCATATTAGTGCCCCTACGAAGAGGATAGGAGCAACACTTTGCATATTTTTTTAATGGGGACCTCTATTATCGCATTGCTTAAATAAAGGCCAATTGAGAACATTGGAAAGCGTAATCATAAATGCAACAGGAGAACTAAAGCCATCAAATGCCCCTTTTAATTTGTTCTTGGGGCTAACAATAGTCATTGGAGTTATACCAAAGATCTTCCTCCTAGAAACGCACCATGTCTGCTGTAATAATAATGCTCAAGAAAATTCAGTTTCCACAAGACCCACAATCCATTGTGAACTTTGTTGCCAAACAATACTGCCATGATGCTCCTATTTTGGTATTCAAAGTAAGAGCTGCAAGACCACATCAGAATTTAACCCAGAAACACTGAAAATACCCACTGTAAAAGAGCCCAAATATTACTGCTTAGCAGTGCAAAGCGAGCAATTCCTCTTTGTAGCGGTAGAGAAATTGCCAGAAAGAATGCATCTTCTCATTCAGTCATCAAAACAAAGCAAACAAAATATCCCGAACTCAGTGACCTTCATCTAGTCAATTTATCAATCACATGCACGTCACACAGGGACTTAGCTTTGGAGCTGGAGATTGGAATGAGACTTGGATCACGCGTACGATCTAGAACTCCATTGTAGGATTAGAGGTTTAGAGGGAGGGACACGCATGAGGATGCAACTTTGAATACCTACAGAGAAGATGAAGGGGATAGAACGTCTAGCATGAAGCTCACTACACAATTCTCAACTTTAACCTGACCGAGGGAATGAGCTAGTGCACCTTACCCTGACATTATGTATCCTATTTTTTTGTGGGGGGCATGCACCATTAGAGTTCCTATCATAGAACAGGGTAAGAAGCTGAGGTAAGATTGATAAAAGATGTCACAACACATTTGACCCAAGTTCGAATACTGGGTTCGTCACTAAACTCAACTATTGACTACAAGGAACAAATAGATTGATGCGCAATATCGCTTTTTCCGTAGTAGACTACTATAAATATATCTCATTAAGATAGGTCTTTCTCCAGTTTTGGTTCTTACGATAGGTCTCATTAAGATGGGCTGCAAAATTTTTAAACTGGTTGGCCTCTCCTCACACTCAGGTAGTCTTCCTCAGGCAGAGCTTCCAACAGGACTTTATCTATTATACTAGCTTATAACATGTCTTTATCACTTCCAACCCACGACCTTAGAATATAATTCTTTTCTTCATGCTGGTAGAATGTGTGATCTTTTTTTTTTCAACTCCAACAATCACATTGCACTTGAGGTCTATGGCTATTCCTCTGACCTCATTGGCTATTCCTCTGCCCTCATCGGCTAGAAGAATGTATTCACCAAAACAACTGACAACAAGGCATGATCACCTAACATTCCTTTTAAATGATTTTATATCCAATTCTCAAAACTTTATTTAAACAAGTTTTGGCCAACTTTAACGAATAGCATCCCTTTCTCTAACAATAGACAGTGATAAATCTGCTATTTCAGTGATGGAAGGATGCAGCAGCTCTTCCAACTCTGCTTTATGCGTCCTCTGCACTACAGCTCCATGGAATCAAGGTAATATCCCTTAATTTCTATTACTTTCAAGAATTTAAAATTCAATTCCGATGCCGGTGTATGCAATTGTGAAAATGCGTAGTTTGACTTTCTAGATAAGGAGGCAAGTTGCATTTACGTGATTATAAAAAACTATAGGATTCACGCTGACAGTAGCCAGGTGACCACTCATTTGGAAGCTCTTGTGCTAAACTTTGGAATTTATGTAGTTTCTGGGCCCCACATAGCTATAAAGGAAGATCGAATCTTCCCAACCCACTTTATAAACTCAAGTTTCAAAATGGCTGTAGGCTTCTTGGCCAATCTTGTCACCTCGGGCCAAACTATTTTGGAGGTAAATTTTAAAACGACGTCGAAGAACTCTTTTTCGAGTTCCGAACTCGTCACGGAAATAAGTTTGAATACCCCACCGAAGCCGAGTTTCAAATCTTCTTCGAACAATCTAAAGAATGCTGAAAGGGTGAGTTGATGTTTGTAGGAAAGGAGTACGAAGACATTAATATTTTTCTAATTGTTGGGGACATGGCCAATGTATTCCACTAAAGCTTGGGTAAACACCATAAAACATCTTTGTGAGCTTGAAAATAAAACCCACTTGGCCTGTAGTTGAAAACGCATTACTTTAAGTTTCACTTGGTTTCGGGCAGCATGTAACGTGATGTTTGGTTCTGAACTGCAAGCTCAGTATTTAAAAATCTTTGGTGACTATTCGAGCTCGGGGAGAATGCTCTTGGAGATTGCTTCAAGCATCTTGAGATAGTCAGAGATCAAAATTGATAAGAGAGCAAACAAGAAGCCTAAAAAAGAACAGGGAGCGAATCCATAGTAACGATAACCATGATAGAGATGAAACATACAACTATTTTAGGAGTCACCATTATTTTGATGAGAAGTTGTTCATGAGGAAACAATTTGTCGGCCTCCATAATTCCATGGATCGAGGTCACTATTTCCGTAGTAGAATACTATAAATGGATCCCACCTTTTAACTTCTGTTTATCTGGATTTTTTTCTGTTTCTTTTGCTTTACAACATAACAGGGGACAAACAGAACGCCCACACCTACTGCTATGCTTAGACCTACTTAAGACACCTATATCGCCCAACTTACTAACATTATATATGTATTAAAGTTAAACACCTCCCCTAAAAAAACAAATGAAATAAACAGAATTTGATTTGAACCCATCGTTGAAGTTGTTTTCACATATATTAGGGTTTTACAAATAAAACGTTATTTAGCCCCAATCAACAAGAATACGAAATTCTCTAATAAATATATTAATTGATCGTCATAAGCATCTACAGGAAGCCAATCAATCGAGAGAGTTTACCTAAAGCATAAATACAGAGATTTATTAATGAATTTGTGAGATTAGCAGTGTTTATTTCAGCTACAACAAACATGTAACAGAGCAAGTAGCATATAATTTATTTGGGTCCTATGAGTGTGGCAGTGTTTATTTCAACTCCAACAAACATTTTTGCAAAAAAAGCAACAACCATGTATGCAAAGAAACCAAGAGAACTTATAGAGTTTCCCAATGAAATTAAATAACAGGGCTTACACAAGTTTATCCACTCGAATTTTAGCAGGGCCAAATCCAGAACATACCTAACGGATGTTAATGAGCCGACCGTATCAATAGCTATGGAATTGGAGTGCCAAGAAACCAAACGGCTATCTTCTAGAATTATTAAACTCCGGTGTTCCCGAAAATTGGACCAAGAATGCAAGTGTGAACTGGAAACAAATGTGAATTGCAAAAGGAGGCAGAGGTATGCACACAAAGATTTGTTGAACCCTCTGTAAACCGCCTCTCCGAAGAGTTGAGTTGAGAATGCACGGCATCAACAATGTCGATAGGCCAAGCAAAAAAGATATTCTCTAGATCTACACTGAGAAAAGATATTATGTAGATTTGCAGAACGATTGCAAGCAAGTTCATTGAAGGCGCGGAAGTGAAATATCTGGCACAACGATCTTGGCATTGAAAGAAGTGCACAAAGATCGACGGCCAGAATGGCCCAGATGGTCGTCTAACTCAATCGAAGGGATGAAAATGCACAATAAGCCCAAACAAAACATAGCATTTTTCAAATAGAAACCACAAGTTCATTGAAAGCACGAAGTGAAATCTCTAGCACAACGATCTTGGCATTGAAAGAAGTGCATTGAAAAAAGTGCACAAAAATAGAGGATCGACGACCCAGATGTGCAAAAAGATAGAGGATCAACATTCTTCAAATAGAAAACGCTAGAGGATCGACTACCTAGATGGTTCTCTAACTCAATAGAAGGGATGAAAATGCACAATAAGCCAAAAAAACATAGCATTGTTCAAATAGAAAACGACGGCATAAAGATATGTGACTTATTATTCACATGTGTGAGGAGTGAGTTTGACTTTTAGGGTTGCAAACCAATATACGAGTTTGTGGATTTAAGGTAAATTGACGATAATGGTACGTGATCGATTACATGTCTTATAGGTTTAGCTTAGGGAATTTTCATTTGCAACTATAATTCTCAAATATAATTCTATTGTGAGAGGAAAATATATGAACATTTTTATATTTGATTCATTATGAGCATTAGACCAAAGGTGAAAAGTATGTATCTATTATTGTGTGCGATGTAGATGATGTTATTCAATTTATGGAGAAGAGAGGGGCTTCGGTTTGCAAACAACATCATATAGTTTTCAAATTATGATTTAATTATTATATTTAGAGCAAGTGCTAGGAATTTATAGTGAATGTTTCTTTTTTGCAAGTCTAGGAGAGATTGTGTAGGAAAAAGATTGCTCAATCCTTATGTAAATAATATAAGAGTTCAAATCAAGCTCAAGTTAAGTGGATCTTATTTTGGTGAGTAAATGAATTAAAAAGAACACTGTTATTATAAATGATGTGGTATTATAAGTTTAAGCACCTCTTTAATATAGCATCCTCTTATTTATTGGACATGTGAACAATACCCAATGGAAGAGGTGGAGAGTGCTTAATATAATAAATGGAAGCACCAACAAACACAGGCTCAACTATAGGTTTATCTTATCGAGATTATATGATCGATTACTCGTCTTATTTTATCTTTTATTAATTTTATTCAAACTTTAGGGGCGTCTCGGTTGATTTCATTTTCACTAATTTCTTAAAAAAAGACATGCCTTATAGATTTATCTTTATCAAACTGTATCTAAATATCAACATGACTTATGAGGGTGTGAGTAAAGCTAGTTATTATTATTTTAAATTAATGATTCACTATATTTATGTATTTAAGAGAGGTAACCAATTTTAATTATTAATTAATAAGTTCTTATTAATGAAGTAGTGATTAAAGATGTTAATTATTTTTATTGAATAAGAATAATTATCTTGGACAAATATTTCATTTTTATAATGAAATAAAGTGGTACTAAATTTCATAGGTATTTACTATTGTTGAATGAATTATTAAGGTGATAGTGAAGTTTTATAAGAGTTACTATTAATATGATAGTGGATGATTCAAGCTAGATTGTGTATGCATAAAAATCTAAAAATTCTTTTGCATCTAATATGTAGTAAGCTTGTGGAGAATCCAAGTTGTTTAGAGCTCTAAGTTGTGCTTGCATTGAGGTTCAAATTTACTTCGATGTTTGTTTTTTCATTGTAGTTGGAAATTGAGCTACTACTAGATTTAATGCCTTGACAGTGTTCAATTCAACCTTTGTTAATTTTGCACCTACATATAAATATAAAAAATTCTTTTCAATTCAATATGTGATAAACCACCTTACTTAAGTGAGGTATTAACCTAAATGGACAATGTATGATGAAGGGGTATCAACTTCTTCTATGTATGCTTAACCTTTATCTATGTGATATGGTCCTAATCTATCAAAGCATTAAATTTTGGATTGATGTCAATCTATGGCTCTAGTTATAGTGTTGACTCGTCTAATAATGTTGTGTTATAAGGTCATAGTAGTTCCACATTGAAAATAGGATGAAGTTCCAAGTATGATAATAGATCCAACTAAAATGCATACTTACCAATTGACTTGGTCATGGCATGTGGACCATATCATAGTGGAAACAATTTTTTGTTTGACCTTTGAATCACTCTTTATTACTGTGTAACTAGCTTTGGTAATTACCTTTGTAACAATGGAGTGTGAGGTGTTGATTTTGACATTTCTTATATGTGTGTGTCTTTGTGTCATATGCAAGATACCATGAGTTCATCATTGAACATTATGAACTTACTTAATAAACTTGATTACTTTGTTAGCTCCCTTAATTGTTAAATTCAAATTGCTTATAGTAGTTGGCACAGGGTAAGCCACATCAATCATGGTGCAAGTTGGAAGTCAATGCAAAATTTTAATTGGTTAATATGCCCCATAGAGTTGTGTTAAGCTTTATTACAGTTTTTCTAAGTATGATTACATTAGTCTTATTATCCATGTAGAAGGTCGAGAGATATTAATTCAAAAATCAAAATATTAAGGAGATTCCTCTGTGCATGGTGGGATTGGTTTGTTTTGTGTGTGCCCCATGCTCTAGATGTCGATCAACCATGGTTAAAGGAAAGAAAATTAGTAAAAGAGAAATGGAATGAATAAAACCATTTAAAAGGAGGAAATTCAGTATAATGTAACGTGTCTCAAAAAAGAAAAAGTTGAAACCTGCAAATCTCAACCATCAATGCAGATTCACATTCTTTTATTGGCCAACCATATTTATTTTCAAGGGAGATGCCACTAGTTTCATAGATTCCAGATACCACGGATTTGGGTTTCATGTGCGTTACGCAATACACCTATCACGCTTATGCTCGGCTCATGAGAGGGTGAGCACTTAGAAAGTAAAGAAAAGAATTTTATGAGGACTCACTTCCATATAATTTGTGCATCATACATATGCACTCATAAATATAAACACATGTATGCTCACGAGGCACTTGTAGGATTGAATTTGATATATCCTAGGTGAATTATAATGCAATATGTCATTGCAACAAAGTGATATAGGGAACCAACAATGAGACACAAAACACTTGACCTCCTCTCAGAGGGAAATTGTGAGTTTGTCTCGGCTTCCTGGTGAAGGAGAGAGTTGTTCATGTTGACCTCTACCAATTGCTCACTGCTTTGCGCAAATAGCTCTTCCCTTAGCTAATAGCTTCTTCTCATTCCTTTTATAGCATATGTTCCCTCACAACAGGAAGGTGACAATGTCAGGGACATTGCCACCTCATGGCTCTTGTATTGCAGTGCATCCCATGCTATACTTATTATGTAGAATGAAACCATTACAATATAATGTGACAAAGTTTGTGCAAGATTCCAAGGATTGAATTGAGAGTATAAAACATTAACGCCAATATGTCTAGAAGGACTCGAGTCCATAACCATCGACTAATGTTTTTACTTAGGATTATTATTATCCATGCAACGTAGTTCCTGGACTACTAAAGTGATAACTTTTAGAATGTTTTCATTTTTATTACATCCCATCTAAGACATCAAATTAATACTTGGGATATCATCCTAACTATTGTATTTACAATATTTTCCCTCCGCCACCCCTCCACTGCTTCTACGCGAAATTTAATAAAATATACCCTTAATATTTGTATTGTCATATATCATAATTAATCCCCCTTGGCCCCTTAATATAGGGCAATATATTTTAGCGTTTTTGTATCATAGTTTACTCCCCAATATGAATGGACGTGATAGGATATTGCCTACCAACTGACCCCCCCCCCCCCCCCGTGACCGGAAACAACCCCCTTTGAGGGTACATTCCTAGATCTCAAGCTGCAATAATTGATAGTTAGTTGCATACTTTCATCCCTTGAGCTTCATGCATTTGCATTGTTTACAATTTCTTTCAACCTTCGAGTTGGATGCAACTAGTCTAATATTTATTCTAGTTTTCAACTATGTGCAATTAGTTAAGTATTTATGTGGAACCATTGTAAAATCTATAAAAATTCCTTTTGGCGAAGTGAATATGAACACACTAGGGCACTTTAGATGATTTAAGTGAATCTAGATTAATATTTCCTCCAATTTTGAACAATTTGCACAAGTAGTTAAGTATTTATTTGTGGAAGCTTTGTAGACTCTATAATGTTGTTTTTTGGCCAAGTGAATGTGAATGCACCAATGCACCTAAATTAAAACTATGTTCTCAAGTGGTGAAACAAATGTTTTATAAGCGTGTTGCAATAAAGCACAACAATGTAAATATCAAATGTAAAATATTTTGTACTATGATTTAAGAAAAAAGAAAGGAATTATTCTAAGATCCTAATTAATAAACTTCCTTTTAAATCATGTATAGTAATTTGGCCTTCTAGTCACTCCAAAAAATGGAGATGAAGTCCACCAGAGGAGAGGGTATAGGTATGGTAGAGTATTTATTGCCATGGCCACTAGGGCCAACTCCTGGAAAATGAAAAAATATCTATCTCAGGTTCCTACCCAATCTCATGGAATCCAACTTATAAGAACCTATGATTGGGAACTCAAACATGATGCTCAATAAAAACATACGACACTAAATTATATATTGCATCAAACTCTATGTATTTCTAAAAAATGAACCATGTCATTTTAACTTCAAGTTGTTGGGTGTAGCTTCTTGGAGGAGAAAGGAATTTGTGGGGGCACTCAACAAGATAAGGGAAGGGATATCTATGGAGCATCCTAAAAAATATTGGCTTCCAAGTAACGTTTTTGCCATGCAACTCCTATTTTTTTTAATTTCTACATATAAATCAATATGTGAATTGGGTTTTGGATATGAAGTTTGATTTTTTGAATGTGGAACTTGAGTCAATAAAGATGATGGTTTTTGGATATGGGAGATGGGATTTTGCATATAATATTAAAAAGTGAAAAAAAGTAGATAAAAGGATTACATTTTCCTCTTCCTTCCTCATCTTCTCATTCATTTTCTACTCTTCTCCTTCCTCCTCCTTGTAGGTCTTGGACCCTACTTATCCTTCCTCCTCCTTGTAGATATTGGACCCTACTTGCATGATAATTAGATTTTTAACTAAGATGTCACCTAACCATATCTCCTTATCCTCACATGGACTTTTTTTCAATAAAATCCGATTTGATTTCCTTTTTATATCTTCTTATATTTTAATTTATCCCATTTCATTCTTATTCTTTTATTAATTCACGCTCTAAATAGTTTCAAGTATTTGAGTAACCAACTTTGGGTATTGCATCATGTTGTAGATTATGCTCATACTAGTCTATATTTACTAACCCAACCCTCTCTCCCAAAGGACCTATTTCCCTTACCCATTTCTCTTACATCGGTCCATGTCCATATAATAAGTAATTTGGGAAAGTCTCATCTGTCTTGCATGATATACAAACTTGCCAAAACATCAAGCATATAAGCATTTAAAATTATGAAACAATGCAGAGTCCTAATATCCTCCTCGATATTAAATTAGAGCATGGTGTTATTATCTCAATATTATCACAAAATATCAATCTACAAATTAGTTTAAAATACATTTATATACAATATCATCACAAACCTCTCTAAAATTGCATACACAACTCCTAACCAATTGTTGAAATTGTGGAGAATCAACTCTCTCACTACACATGTCTACATGTGTCAAATAATCCAATAAAACATACATAGCATCAATCATGCTCCCATGGATAAGATTATAACAACATCATGCATAAAGACATAAAAACATATTTACATAGACATAACCTGTTTTTCAATTAGCACATTTCCATAAACATCACATCATCAAATGATTTCATATGTTTGATTAGTTTCTCTAGTTAACCCCTTGGCATTTGTGATTGAATTGATAGAATATATACTACCATTTTGAAACTTATTTTAGTTAGTAAATAAAAGTGTAGACATTACATACACCCACCCTTTAGGAAAATCCATCCCGGAGTTATGGTTAGTCCTTAGGTCTCTAGCCATCCAAGATCCTAACCGACTTCCTAAATCGTAAAAACTATTTTAGCTTCCAAGCCTCACATACCTAGGGATATTAGAATATAAAGTTCACAAACACCTAGATAAAGAACCACGATGCTATGTGGGTATGATACCTCAAGAATGAAACAAATTTTTCATGAATAATATTTTCATTTTTCCTTGAAGGGAAAATGAAAAACAAATAACATCTCCTATAAGAAGAGGAACTAAATGGAACATAAAGGGAGCAACAAAAAAAAAGACTATTGCATTGCAGTCAAACTAACCTGGAAAAGGAATGAGATAAAAAATTCGATGTGTCAAACCAGTACCGGAGTCTTGAAATTGCAGAACGAATAACCAATAGAAAGATCACTGTAACTCTAGCAAATTATTCTGGAAATATGACTTAAGAACATGTATTTATAGATCAATGAGGGTCGTGGTTCCGGAAAAAATGCACAATGGTCAAATTAAAAAAAAAAAAGTCAATGACTGTAAAAAAAAAACAAAAACAAGCTCTTTTTTTTACTTTCATCGCTCTAGCGACGGTAGGGATAGTTCGTTGCTATAGCAACGAACTGTTGTCTCTATAGAAACTAAATGTCCATCACGTCACTATAGCGATGAACGTCAGGGTAATTTTCATTTATTCCCAAAAATTTAAACTATTGTTCCACTAAAACATAGATTTTAACTGTTTCGTGGAAAACTTTCGTGGGACTTTTGAGCTATATGTAGTAGTGCACCAAATCACATGTGGAAGCATCTTAGCTTCCCTAACTCCCTTAAGCACCCTCTTGGAGGATATTTTTAGCCCTGACATGTCATATATGTCATATCTCAACCTTCAAGTCTGATTTGTGTCATATGTGTCATAGCATCTTCATCATTGTTGTCATTGAGCTAGGGAATCTATCCCAAGTGTCCCACTGGCTCCAAATTGCCTCTTCCTCTTCCATGGGAGTTACTCTTCCTCTATATTTCGACTTTGGATGAGTCATTCCATGAATAATACCCTTTTAAATCCCCAAAGTATGTTACCATTCACCTTGAATTCGAATTGGTGAGAAAGTGATGCCAAGTGTAGTGGGGGGAATCTAGCCATATGTGGGTCCCACTTCCTCCATGTGTCTTCATGATCAAATGCCACTTTGATTTTCACTTGTATATATTTATTTATCTCCTTTATTAAATATTTATGCCATTCTAATGTTAAAACATCATTTATTATCCCCCTTATTCCAAATGCCAAATCTTCCACCCCAAACCTAGGAAACTAGTAATTTTCCTCCTTGGAAATTATTTGACCTTTAGCATCAATTTGACAAACTCTCATGAATATGGCCAATTTGCTTAGGCCATTGTGACCCAATGCCAAATTTGGGACATGACAGAGAGAGAGGTGTAGAGTAAGGGTGATAAAGGAGGAGGAAAGAGACCTTGAAATATGGGGAGATAAAGAAAGGAAGGGAGAGAGAGAGAGAGAGAAGGGGTGAGGAGAGAGGGTAAGGAGAGAAAGATATATGGAGAAAGAGAGAGATGGAGAGTGAGAGGGGGGGATAATTAGGGGGTAGAAAGAGAGAGAGGGGGGAAGGTAATAGGGAATATGGTGGAAGAGATAGAGGTATCAATGGGGTGATAGAGAGGGAGGGGAAGGGAGGAGGAGATCAAGGAGAGGTTGAGAGATCAGGGAGAGGGAAAGAGTGTGCGAGAGATTGGTGGTGGTAGAGAGAGTTAGAGAGGGAGAGGGGTAGAGGTGTTGATGTATATGTAACTTCGGAATGTATTTCATCTATGTATTTCATATATATTTATTGTATGCTTATTAGAGATGTGTTATTCCTCTATAAGGAAGTGTCGTCATGTGGATTGACAAGTGTCGCAAGTGTGTGTACTTGCTGATGGGTTATTAGACCACCATGTGTGGGGTCGGCCCTGAAATATATATTATATTGTGGATGTACCTAGCTAGACAAGTTGGCCCCATAAGGTCACTGGGAAAATAGGTTAGTATAAATAGAGATCAGGAGATCTCTATTTAGATCATTCGGAAAGTCATATCTCTCTCACTCAGAAAGTGGCGCACTAGTGAGGAGGAGGATCATTTGCTTCTAGGAGACTATCTCAAGTGTATTTTGGTTGTACTTTGGTTGAGCCATTGCTCTCTCTATCTCTGAGGAAGTTGTGGGGTTTTTCACCTTAGGGTTTTCCCCACGGAAACTCTGTGTCTCTTGTCTCTCATGCTTTTGATTCTTGTGATGCTTGTCATGCTTATTGAGATAGTTATGCATTGATATACTGTATATGTTAGTCTCTCAGTGAAGATCCTAGAGTATTGTGAATTAATGCTCAAAATTTAACATGGTTTCAGAGCTAACCTGAGAAGAAGACATTTTGCAGTGACGGAAACTTGAGTTTCTTGTTTATTGGGTTTCTCTCCACATATTTTGCAAAAGAGGTATAGTAGATTGACTCTACTCATCAAGGAGAATCTATCTGTCCAATCAGAATTCAATTCTGAGCATTTTTAGATTTGGCCCTAAAACTTAGGGTTTCCACAAAAATAAGAATTTCTGAAATCTGAAGACATAGCTGGAAGTGCCTTGCAAAAATCGAAGTTTAGAGCTTTGGATCGAGATTTTTGGCTGGGTAGATCTCCGGGAAACTCAAACCCTAATTCAAGGCTCTCTCCAGTGAACCCAAGAGGACAAAAAGGCAAATCTGAAGGGTAAAGCTTTGCTGATCTCAAATTCTGAATACACCAGGCTGATCAGCTCATCAAGGTGCATCTTTCTATCCTTTCAGAAAATTGAAATTCACATTTTGAATTTTTAGGATTTTTCTGACAAACCCTAATCCGGGACCAGATCCAGTTTTCAGCATTTCAAGTGGTAAGGCCTAAATCTTTTCTATTTCCATTTGAAGTACTCTTTAAGATGTCTCACCACGCCAAGCTTGAGGATAAGCTTGAAGGAGCTGATAACGTCCGAGCTTGGAAGTATAGGATTGGGTTAATCCTGGAAGAGAATGAGTTGGACTCATATGTAAAAGAAGACATCCCTATCCCAGAGGATGAAGAGGCTAAGGTATTGCATAAGAAAAACTTGGTCAAGGCAAAGAGAATCATTGTTGATTCTATCAAAGACCATCTCATACCCCATGTGTCTTCTCTAAAGATACCCAAGGAGATGTTTGACTCTTTGACCAAGCTATTTGAAGGAAAGAACATAAATCAGAAGATGACCTTGCAGAATCAATTGAAAGGGGTCAATATGTCGAATGGAGAAACCATTCAATCCTATTTCTCCAAGGTCTCTCAGATCAAGGAACAACTTGAAGCTGTAGATGAAATGGTGGAGAATGGTGAAATTGTTATGACTACTTTGAATGGCCTACCTAGGTCATGGGACTCTTTTATCCAAGGGTCTGTGCTAGAAAGAAGTTAATCTCCTTCAGCAGATTATGGGAGGAATGTTCTCAAGAAGAATCTAGGCTTGTGGCCCGAGAAGAAAAGATGGGAAATGAAGATCAAGCTCTCACAGCACATGCCAAGAAAGGCAAGTCTAAGAAGGAATCATCTCATAATAGGATATTCTCACACCACCATTATCATAAAGATAAGAAAGATCTCAGATGCTTCAATTGCAATGAGAAGGGACACTTTGCTTCAGATTGTCCCAAGAAGAAGAAAGACAACAACAACAACTTCAATAAGAAGAAGAAGAATAACAAAAGAAGATATCATGCTCATGCTGCCGAAGATGATGAACCCCCAAAGAAGAAGGCTAGGGAAGAAAGTGATAGTGATGATGACTCATCAAGTGAAGAAGAATATGTTCTAATTTCTGCTCTCACATGTACTATCTCCCATGGTTGTAATGATTGGTTGATTGACAGTGGGGCTTCCAAACATGTGACTGGGTTTAAGTAATCTTTTGTGAATCTATCTGAACATGAATCACCCCATAAGGTGAAACTTGGGGATGATTATCAATACCCAATCAAAGGAAGTGGTGAAGTCTCCTACAACCTAGATTCTGGAAAATATTTGAAGATGAAAGAAGTCCTTTATGTACTTGGGCTCAAGAAGAACTTACTCTCCATCTTTGCATTGGATGCAAAAGGTATGAGGGTTGCATTTGTGGATGGCCAAGTCCTAATGTGGCCAAAGGGAAAGAACATAGATGATGCAGTAGTGATTGGAGAGCAAGAGGGAGGGTTGTATAAATTGAAGGGACAACCTGAACATGCCATGGTACATGAATCCATGGAGACAAGTGAACTTTGGCATAGAAGACTTTCTCATATGCACTATAGGGCACTTCCAATTGCAAGCAAGGTTGTAGAGGGTCTTCCTGAAATCAAGACCAAACATGAAGGTGTTTGCAAAGGATGTGCAAAAGGTAAGAACATTAAGAAGGCTTTCCCAAGCAGTGAAAGCAAGGCAAAAGACATCCTGGAAATCATCCACTCGGATGTATGTGGTCCTATGTCATCCAGTTCTCTGAGTGGGTATGTTTACTATGTCTCATTTATTGATGACTTCTCCATGAAGACTTGGGTATACTTCTTGAAGAACAAAGATGAGGTGTTTGATAAATTCAAGGAATTCAAAACCTTGATGGAGAATCAAACTGACAAGAAGATCAAAACATTCAGATCCGACAATGGTGGAGAATTCACCTTAGGTGACTTAAAGAAGCTTTGTAGTGATTCAGGGATTAAGAGGGAGTTGATTGATCCTTATAATCCTCAACAGAATGGAGTTGCAGAAAGGAAGAACAGAACAATCATGGAAGCAGCAAGGGCAATGCTGCATGACTAGGACCTACCTATGCATCTATGGGCAGAAGCAGCTAGAACAGTTGTATATGTGCAGAACAGAACACCCCACAAGATATTGGACAACAAGACACCAGAAGAAGTCTTTTCTGGTAAGAAACCTGAAGTCAGCCATCTCAGAATATTTGGTTGTCCAATATACACTCATGTCCAAAAGGAGAAGAGGACCAAACTAGATCCTTCAGGAAAGAAGGGTATCTTTGTGGGTTACAGTGAAAGCTCGAAGGCTTACAAAATATACTTTCCAGGGTCCAAGAAGATTGATGTCAGCAAGGATGAATATAAGTTCAAGGACAGGTGTAGTAGAAAGTTCTCCCTACGGATAGGTAGAAACTCTCTTAGGATAAAGCAGGATGTACTGACTCTATGCTAAGACAAAAAGGAAACAAATGCTACCTTGAGTTCCTAAACTAATCTTCACAACAAGATTAAATGCATTCATAAGAGATGGAAGACATAACTCACCTTCCAATTCAACGTTTGTCTCGCTTCTAGCTCTTGATCCTAAAGCTCCAATGTAGAACCTGCTGAAATCAAACAAAGGACAAACATACAAGCTTCCAAATACCTTGAAGCAAAGATTAAGTTACAATCTAAACTAGATACATTTCATATCAAAGATTTAAACAATGCACATGAAATGGAAAAAACAAGACAAGTTATCTTTTATTACAAACTTGAAGAGTGCTTACAAAGGTTGCTTGATATCCAAGCCAATCCTCCAACTCCAAGTGCTTCCTCTAGCTATCTCTGCAGAAGTATGAAGATCATAGGTTTGATGCCCCAAAAGTCCTCCCTTTGGCTCATGGAAAGCTTCTCTCTTATAGCACATGGGAAGGCTAACCAACAAGAGAGAAGTGTGGATCTATGGAGGGTTTAGTGGATCAGGCCAGCTAAACAGAGAAGGAGTTAGGATCGAACCAAAGGTGGTAATCCCAACAAAATCTCCTCAAAGGTCGAATCCCAAAATCCAAGGCAAAAAGGCTAATTTCATACTACCGCGCCCCTATAACTGCGCATAATGCGGTAGTACCGCTCCCCAGAGAAGGAGCAACGCGCGGTAGTGCTAACTACCGCGCCCCTGTAGATGTGCAGGGAGCGGTAGTGCTCACAAACAGGGCTAAGTTGGGCTGGCAGATGGCAGAAAAAGGTTTTGCTTTCAGTATTCAGTTAATGGTTTTCACTCGAGATGTTCAGATGATCTTTAAGAGAAACTGTCGTTTAGGTCGCTAGTACAAGGATGCGACACTAATACATAATGTGTAATATTGAGGTATAATAGATGCCCCCTAAAGTGTGAGGTCAGAAGAGACTGATGGCCGAAATACTTTACAAATATGGTTCGGAGATAGCATCGAGGAGAGCAACAAGGAGCTGAAATAGAAACAAAATGTCAAATATACCACCGAGGCAGGCATTCCCATGCTCGGAAACAAATGACTCAAAGCATGGCTGTCGACCAATACATTGCAGATCCATGAGTATTGAGATGATAAAGACTGTAGAAAAATCATGGCTACTATGAACAAGCGTAGATCCATGAGACAGTAATGACACAGCCACGACCAATACAAAAGTGGATCTGTGTGACAATACAGAGGAAATCTCCATTGCAACTTGGACGTAATCAAAATACAAAAGGGTGTCCAGGGTCTTCTACTCGATCGCAAATGATACGAATCTAGCCATGTGATTACAAAGTGTTGAAGTCGAACATGGTAGAAACCATTTGATTACCGGTCAATGATGTGAACCGTTAACAAATGCGAGGGAAATTACCAATTATGAAAATGACTCCCAAGGTATCATAGTACATCTCGACGAAATGTGAATAGATGAGTTGATGTCGAACATCCACGAGATCATTTGATCAAAGGTCAATGATGAAAACCTACTGTCGAATGCGAGGAAACCTGCCATTGAGGCATGCAGGTACCAAGGTACTAAGGTTGGTTTCTAAGACTAATTCCTGGATAATGAGTTGAAGTTGACAGGAATAGACTCGTCGAAGGAGGGCCATAATGGATCCCACATCATCGACATGAAACTAACATAGGAAAGTGATATGAACTAACGAATCAGATGAGTATGGATTGACACAGGGATGTAAAGGCTAACAATATTGCAGAGTATGACTAAGGTAAACTTCCCTTAAACATGAACGGCACGATAATAATGACTCGGAAGCATTGACTCAACGAGGCAGAGACCAAGACATAATGCAACGATGACTGAGGCATTCTTTAGATGATTTGAATGAGCAGGACAACTCATAGAATTGGCATGACTCAGAGATAAGTAGATTACCCAACTGTATGGCGAGACACAAAAAGGTGCCATGTTCAAGGGCGACACAAGCTGCCATGAAGCTTTCTAAAAGAAACTTAACTTATTCTTCCGCAATCCCCATCATGTTTGATGAGTACCTCTTTGTTTTTTAACGAGCTTGAGGAGGATAACAGATGCCCTATATAGCTCATCCTTTGGACGAGTCCAATCCCACATATTTTACGAACCTGAGAAAGGAGGGGTTTGGTCCCAAAAGGGTCCTTCGATGTTTGATTTTACGAGTCCAAGGAAAGAAAACTCGACAGTTTTTCATGTTTAGAGAGTCTGAAAAGAACTAAAGAAGACTCCAACGGTCCTTTTTCGTAAAGTTATCCTCATCGCCCGAAAAAGGGTAAAACCACACGGGAGAGGACTCTTCCCGTCGTGATTGGCTGAAGTATTCCTTTTTCGTAAGTAGTGCCCCCTAGTCCGAAAAAGGGGTAAACTATCACTAGGGAGACGATCATTCAAATCCTTTTACAAGCGTGAAAGAATCAATTTCGCTTGGCCATCTTTTCCTATTTTAGGAGTCTAAAAAGAGCTTAAAGAGGACTCCATGTACAAATTTGTCATGGTTGATGACCGAGTACGACAAAGGAAAAGTAAACTCGGCACAGTTCCTTTTTAGTAAATAGTCTAGCGAGGCCGGATAAAGTGATAAACCTATACTCGTTAGACACACCTTTTTACTCCAATTTGTTTAATGAGCATGATAATGGTATAAAAAGCACTCGAAATATTTTTCAGTTTGGATCCAGAGCATGAAAAAGGAAAAAGTAAGCTCAAACCACTTTTCATGTTTTTAACCAGAGCACAAAAAAGTGAAAAGTAAGCTCAAACACCATCTTACTGTTTTTAACGAGCTCGAAGATAGGTTGGAAGAATGCTCATGATGTCTGCTTCAGTTTTTAACGAGCTTGTAACAGAAAATGAACTATGCTCAGGATAATTTTCATGGTTTAATGAGCTCGAAACCTAAAAAGGAAAGTATGCTCGAAAATGTTCCCAATGGTGAACTTCTTCCCGTCATGAAATCCAAAGGTTGGTACATGCCCCCCAGCATGATTGCTAGAAGTAAGTGACTTAGCTCCAACGTGGTGTGGAGAGGCGATCGAGTTGACTTCAACGTAACTTCCAGAGGTTGGAGACATGCCCCCAAGCTTCCTTTCATTCACCTAAGGTATAGGCGAGTGAAAAGAAGGTTCAGGTACTAAGTCTACGAGGAGACTCGACCCAAAGGGAAAGGATATGTTTCATTTTTTAACAAGCTTGACACAGGAGTAGAACTTTGCTCAGACTACTGGTTTCATTTTTTAATGAGCTTGAAGCCAAAGGTAAACTCTGCTCACGATTAAGGCCCATTGATGGGTTCCCTCCCAACATGATGACCAGAGGTTGGTAAAAGCCTCCAGCATGATTGCTAACGGCTAAACATGCCCCCCAAGCTTCGTTTCGTCTGACTACTCTTCTTCCTTACCCAAAAATCCTGGCTACTAATCCAAATGTGTTCACCAGGGGGGGTAGGGAGAACCTGGATCGAGTGACCCAGGCAGATGAAATGAAGGTTCAAATCCTAACTCTAGCGAGAGACTCGAACAAATGGAAGGGAGATCTATTTCATTTTTACACAAGCTCGAAATAGATAATAACAATGCTTGAAAGGGTCCTTTTTATTTTTTAATGAGATTAAAATAGAAAGAAATTATGCTCGAAGGTAGTTTCATTTTTACGCAAGCTTGAAACCGAACGTAAACTATGCTTGGGATTGGTTTCATTTTTACACAAGCTTAAAACCAAAAGTAAACTGTGCTTGAGGGTTGGTTTCATTTTTTAACGAGCTTGAAACAAAGAATAAACTATGCTCGTAGGAATCTATTTCATTTTTTAACGAGCTTGACATAGAAAGGGAACCATGCTCATAATGATCGTTGGTTTCATTTTTACACAAGCTTAAAACCAAAAGTAAACTATGCTTGAAATGATGGTTTCATTTTTTAACGAGCTTGACACCGGAATAGAACTTTGCTCCAACGTCCCCCCCTTAGGGGGAAGAAACCACTAAAACATGTGGAACACTTAGGGAAGTTTGGTGACTAGGAGTCATGCGATGAGTGGGCGTCACAAAGGAAAGCTGATCGATGGTCACAACATTCCCATGATGGGGAAAATACATCACTCGAAAGAGTGAGGACACTACAGCCTTCACTGCATAGACGTAATCACGTCCAAGGAGTAGATTAAAATCTAAGGGACCTTGGACAACCATGACATCAATACAGACAGTTTTCCCTCCCAAAGTGATAGGTAACTAAGGAAGGGACCCTAAAGGTCAAGTAGGCCTTCTATTGAAAGCCAGTATCTAGTCAGTGATGGGCACAAGCCGAGGAGAACCTAAGGCTTGCCAAGCAGTTGAGGACAGAATACTAACAGAAGCTCCTTCATCAACTATCGTACGAAACATTTCTTTATCGGAAACTCCTACAGATATTTGAAAAGGAACGCTCGAAGGAAGACAAGATTCTGTTAGACCATTCCAATCAAAGGAAATAACCTCATTACTTGGAGGGAGTCTCGCAGAAACGGACAGGGTTTCCCCTTGCCGAGGACATTCTGAGCTGATAAGGAAAACATCAGTGGTTTCCAATTCACTCTCGCTTGGAAGATAGGAATGAGACGGGGATTGTGTCAAGGTGAGTGCTTCAGTCTAGGCTTTCTCCAATGAAAGAGCGAGATTGAGTGGAGATGACAGCGACTCGATCACTTCACTCTCGGGAGGGAGAGTGGGATCAATTGCAGATGAAACTGAATTGATCACTTGGTCAACCAGCGGGGGGTTGAGGGACAACTTACTATCATTTGTTGGAAGCACCAGTTGAGAACTAGTAATATCTTCCAACCACTGCGAAGCTTCATCCATGCTTGGACAAAGGAAAGTACAGTGCATACCCTTGCATATCAAACAGGGATATAGGACTTTACCCTTCTGACCCTTCACCAAGGGGTCACTGGTTGAGGGATTGTCATCGACATGATGGTCAGAGGTCAACGATACAATTGGTTTGGGGTTTTTAGACCACACTTTTGACACACGGGAAAGACCAGGGCAATCCTTGAGAAGGTGATCACCCTTGCAAAGTTTGCAGGGGAACTTGGGCTTACGAGGTGTTTTCGTAGAATGAATGCCATTAGGGGCAACCAGTTTACGCTTGGTCATTTCCTTATCCTTCTTTTTCTTAAATTTCCTTTTCTTCTTCTTCTTATCCACCTGATTACTAACACTATTGCTTTGATCAGGCAAGGAAGAAGGAATGGAAGAAGATTCATCCGACGAAGAAGGGGAAGGATTAGTTTGGGATTGACTCTCTCGTGGTGGAGAGTTAACATTTGAAACATTGGGCGCAATCGGAATTACTGGATTGAATAACCATACCGGTAATCCTATGGTTAATACAGGAAGATTTAACGTGGCAATAAAGGGAGGACCAATATCTCCAACTGGAGGAAAAGTAAAAGTTACCCCTTGAAAAGGGGTCTCCGAACTGGTAGTCCCAGAAGGAGCATGGGTGCATGGAGGTGGATTCTCCATGGAACAAAACTAAGTGATGTGAACGAAGTCTTGTTAAAAAGAACTCAAAAACCCTCAAGCAACCGAGCGTGCGAAAGGGGAGATAGGAAAATACAAGGCTCACAGGCCAAAAGAGCAAGCTCAAAAAACTATACTGAGGCCGCTGCCACAGTAAGCGAGCTGTACAACAAAAAGGCCAAAATTCCAACAAGCAGCCCTACAAAGAAAAAGACCCTCTACAAGATAGCAAGCAAAACCTCCTAACTAAGAGTTAGAGACCTCAACAAATTGTACCCTTCGCAAGGTGATGAAATCCAAGTCGAACAATACAAAATGAGAGACCAATAATGGAAGGATATCCCTTTACTGAAAGGGATCCTGGGTAAAAGAGCCCTAGTAGAAAAGTCACTAAGCTACCTCGTTCATGACACGTTGGAAAAGGTTTTGGGCACTTCTTCCTTCCGAGGAAGAAAATGATCGATGTTTCCTTAGGGCTAAGTGGAGTGCGGCATTCCAGAGAGTCTGTCCGGTTCTCAATCTCGCGGCCATTTAACCCCTGAAAGTTAAAAACAATCAGGAGGACCCTCCACAAACTAGCTGTGACCATGTCAATAAATACTAGAGGATTTTAGTTCCCTAAAGACAACGACTATGTCTCAGATGAAAAATGACAAGGGGGAATTATTTTGATGCCTATCCCCAGTGTCCTACCTAACTACCAAATTCTTTCGATTTCCTCAAGTGAGGTTAATGTTGGTTTAGTTAGGGAGATTAATTTTAGAGGTTGTCTTACACAATCGGGTTATGGAAGTGAAACTTGATGGTGTTGTGACGACTCAAACCATGCAAATGAAGATGAATCGAAATGATCCTTTCTCTTCGATGAACACTAGCTAAAGTAAGGAAGAATTCTTTCCGTTCCCAATATGCACAACCCAATGCACATGCAATTTTATTTCTTTTCAAAATGATAAAAAAATGTACCCAAAACTAACCCAAAGAAATGAAAATTTTCTTTATATGAACACCAAACGTAATGATTTTAATCCATTTCCTATCTTTTCACACTTGAAAAAGACACATCCAAGCTATGGAAAGAAAGATTCTACAAATGCTTCCAATCAAATGCAAGACAAAGAGAAGAACCTAATAATATCGTCTAACTCAAATGCACATAAATATGAAACAAGCATTTCTTCTTCTCATCAATGTAATACCAAGAATGTCAAATGATTAAATTAAGGCAAGAAGAATAGCTTTGTATTTCAATTTCATGAATATGGTAAAAGAACGACAAAATAAAGCTTCTCTTTGAACTAAAGTGGAGGCAAGGAATCAATCTTTTCAAACAATCATTAGATAGGATGTAAAGGAAATAAGATGCCAAGCAATCCAAACACGCCAAACATGCCAAACCAAAAATGATCTCAAAACCTTAATATGGGTCAAAACGACTGTAGGATGCACGATTCACGACTGGGGAATTTTTTTTTCAAAAATAGAACCCATTTTGCTTAAAAATGCAAGCAAAACACTATTGTTTACTCAAAGGGCCAACATGGATCCAAATCTCGAAAAGACCCAAAAAATAACCAAACAAACCAAATAAACACACTTTCTAGGAACTACCGCGGGCCTGCAGGCCACCTGGGAGCGGTACTGAAGGACTACCGCGCTCTCGACAATGCTTAAGGCATGGTACTGATGGACTACCGCGCTCTCGACAACGCTTAAGGCATGGTACTAATGGACTACCGCTCTGTAGGTAGTGGTTAAGGCGCGGTACTACCGCTCTGTAGGAAGTTACGGGGGCGCGGTAGTGTGTGAACAAAGGGAAAGAGGCAGAATTTTGAGAAAAGATTTTGACTTTTCAAGGGTTTGCCAACCCAGAGGACTTACTGATCTGTAACAAAATTCTAATGCAGAGAACAAGGAAGTGAATGAAGGTGAAGAACCCAATTCTTACAATCAATGAGTGAAATTGAAAGCAAACTTCACAAGCAAAGAAAATGGATTCAAGTTCCCACTGTGGTCGCCAGTTTCTGTAGTAGAAATTTCTCCCTATGGATAAGTAGAAACTCTCTTAGGATAAAGCAGGATGTATTGACTCTATGCTAAGACAAAAAGGAAACAAATGCTACCTTGAGTTCCTAAACTAATCTTCACAACAAGATTAAATGCATTGATAAGAGATGGAAGACATAACTCACCTTCCAATTCGACGTTTGTCCCGCTTCTAGCTCTTGATCCTAAAGCTCCAATGTAGAACCTATTGAAATCAAACAAAAGACAAGCATGCAAGCTTCCAAATACCTTGAAGCAAAGATTATGTTCAAATCTAAACTAGATACATTTCATATCAAAGATTTAAACAATGCACATGAAATGGGAAAAACAAGACAAGTTATCTTTTATTACAAACTTGAAGAGTGCTTACAAAGGTTGCTTGATATCCAAGCCAATCCTCCAACTCCAAGTGCTTCCTCTAGCTATCTCTGCAGAAGTATGAAGATCATAGGTTTGATGCCCCAAAAGTCCTCCCTTTGGCTCATGGAAAGCTTCTCTCTTATAGCACATGGGAAGGCTAACCAACAAGAGAGAAGTGTGGATCTATGGAGGGTTTAGTGGATCAGGCCAGCTAAACAGAGAAGGAGTTAGGATCGAACCAAAGGTGGTAATCCCAACAAAATCTCCTCAAAGGTCGAATCCCAAAATCCAAGGCAAAAAGTCTAATTTCAGACTACCGCGCCCCTATAACTGCACATAACGCGGTAGTACTGCTCCCCAGAGAAGGAGCAACGCACAGTAGTGCTAACTACTGCGCCCCTGTAGATGTGCAGGGAGTGGTAGTGCTCACAAATAGGGCTAAGTTGGGTTGGCAGATGGTAGAAAAAGGTTTTTCTTTCAGTATTCAGTTAATGGTTTTCACTCTGGATGTTCAGATGATCTTTAAGAGAAACTGTCATTTAGGTTGCTAGTACAAGGATGCGACACTAATACATAATGTGTAATATTGAGGTATAACAACAGGTAATCCAGGAAGCAAAGATCAAGAGGGAGCACACTCCAGCAACTCCTGCAAGGATGCATATTTTCAGAGGGAGTTGACCATCTTCCTACATTCCACAACAGAAAGGTGTAGAAGAAGCTACTTTAGCAGCTCCTGCCAGGAAGCAAAGACTCAGAGGGAGTCCACCCAACAAACAAACAAAGATAAGTATTTCAATTATCATTTCTTGCCTATTTTGTTTGTTTAAATAATATTATGCTTATGTTCCTAGACTTAGGAGATGTATTGTGCATATTAGAATGATTGCATTAATGAACAATATACTACTAATATGCATGTGATGGGTAAGTGGCCTATGGCACTGTACAACATTCCAGTGCTACTTATCTAGAATGAAACCTCTTTGCTAACATGTTGGGAGTAGTGCAAACTCTTAACAATGTTCTGGTAGAGACTAGAAGGCATCTAGAAAGTTATGGAACATGGATAAATGTTATATTGAAGCATTGGCTAAGATAACTGCATGACTGCATGACATATTTCTTTATGTGTAAAGAATTTGTTCTGAAAATTATGAGATGTTTCTAATCATGCAATTTAACTTGTTTTGTAGGAAAGACCGTATATCTTCACCTACAAAAGGACTACAACATTTGTTCCAGCAACAAAGATATCTATTGAAGATATTGAAGTTCCCAGGATCTAGGATGAAGAAATGGAATGCCATGATTCATCGATCATGAAGAAGATGTTTGGGATGAGGTCCCAAGACCTGACAGGGAATCACATGTGTGCAGATTGAAGAAATCCTTGTATGGCTTGTAGCAAGCTCCCAGAACTTGGTGTGACACAAAGAGGAAGCTTGTTGCCGAGTTCGATATGAAAGATTTGGGAATGATGCATTATTTCCTAGGTATGGAGGTGTGGCAGAGTACAGGTGGGATCTTCCTTGGTCAAGGAAGTACACAGTAGATATCCTGAAGAGATTCGGGATGATGGATTGCAAGGCCATGGCCACACCTATGGCATCGAATCTGAAGCTTCTATGTGATGCTTCATCTGAGCCGGTTGATGTCTCTATGTATCGTCAGATGATTGGGTCCTTGATGTACCTGATGAACACGAGACCAGACATTTGCTTTGCGGTGAACACATTGAGTCAGTTCCTGACAGATCCGAGGAGTGTTCATCTGGTTGCTGTAAAGCATGTTCTGAGGTACCTGAAGGGTACAGTGGATTATGGGCTCAAGTATGAGGTGAATCAAAAGTTTAACCTGTAGGGTTATGTTGATTTAGATTGGGTTGGTAGTGCTGCAGATAGGAAGAGCACATCTGGGTGCTGCTTCAATATGGGATCAGGTGTGATCTCTTGGTTTAGCAGGAAGCAGCCCTGCGTAGCACTGAGTACAGCTAAGGCAGAGTATGTTGCAGCCTGTTCAGCTAGTTGTGAGGCAGTATGGCTACGGAAGCTACTATTTGAATTATTTGATCTCCCATTGGATGCTATTGGTATCTTCTGTGATAACCAGAGTTGTGTGAAGCTGTCCGAGAACCCAGTGTTTCATGACAGGTCAAAACACATAGAGATCAAATATCACTATATCAGGGATATGGTGCAGAGAGGAGCTGTGAAGCTCCTGTATGTTGCGATGGACGGGCATATTGCAGATGTGCTGACGAAGCCACTAGCCAGGGTGAAGTTCAAGTACTTCAAAGAGAGGCTTGGTGTTCTTCGGATTGATGACACTTCGAGGAAGAAGTGATGGACACATTTACTGAAGCCATTCCAAGCATGTTGGAAGGAGGATCCTTCACATGGCTGTGGATGTAAGCGCTAGATGATGAGCATCAGGAAGATGTGCTGGATATGATCATTTGAATCATTTATATGTATATGTATATGTATGTACGCATCATGTTGGATGCTGGATATGATCAGTTGGATCATTTAAATGTATGTATGCATCATGTTGGATGTTGGATATGATCAGTTGGATCATTTATATGTATGTATGCATCATGTTGGATACTGGATATGATCAGTTAGATCATTTATATGTATGTACACATCATGTTGGATGCTGGATATGATCAGTAGGATCATTTGTATGTATTTTGTATATGCATCATGTTGGATGCTTGGACCATCTATCTGTATTTGTATCAGGTGGATACACTGTATGATCAGGTGGATCATGTATCATGATATGTATCATGTATTTGTATTTGTATCAGGTGGATACACTGTATGATCAGGTGGATCATGTATGATGATATGTATCAGGTAGATACTTGGTATGCATTAGGTAGATTCATTGTATGACCAGGATGATCATGGATGACGAGCTTCAGGATGTTGCTCCAGATGACATGCAGCAGGATGTTGCAGTGATGATGATTAGGATGATCATGTGTACATCAGGATGATGTAAGGTGAGTATCAGGTTGATACTCTGTGGCCGTGGAACAGGTTGTGCAGATAAGCATGTAATTTGTGCCCTAGGAGATTTGCAGATAGTCTTTCAAGGTTTTGCCTACGGCATGTAATTTGTACCCTGGGATATCTGGAAAATGCTCTTTCGAGGTTTTGCTTGGGAGGACATATAATTTGTGCCCTGGGAGATCTGCAGATAGTCTTTCGAGGTTTTTCCTATGGCATGTAATTTGTGCCCTGGGATATCTGGAAGATGCTCTTTCGAGGTTTTATCCTATGGCATGTAATTTGTGCCCTGGGAGATCTGATAGGTTGAGCCGTGTGCTCGTAATCAGTCCTGGGACGCTCTTTCGAGGTTTTGCCATGACCACATGTAATTTGTGCCCTGGGAGATCCGATAGGTTGAGCCTTGTGCTTGTAATTAGTCCTGGGATGCTCTTTCAAGGTTTTGTGGCGACCACATGTAATTTGTGCCCTAGGAGATCCGATAGGTTGAGCCTTGTGCTCGTAATCAGTCTTAGGATTCTATTTCGAGGTTTTGTGGTGGGGTCACATGTAATAAGTCCTGGAGATCTGGACAAGATGAAAAAGGCCTCAAATGCTCTTTAGGGTTCTTGCTAGTCAAGAGACTCTTTTAAGGTTTTGTGATGCACGTAATAAGTCCTAAGATTTCCACAGTATGGCTAGTGATGATGAAGACCTGCAGGTGGTGGGCCTACATCCAATATGAAAAAGGACTGGCTCTGTAGAACTTCCTATGATGAGTAGAGTCAGAGACTGGTTGAGATAGCAGCAGCAGTGACGATGATGATGATGATGCATCGATGACGATGATCCCGAGAAGAAGACTTGTCTAGCATATCTGTGTCGAGAAATACCTTCCTAGTTAAGAGGGAGTGTTGATGTATATGTAACTTCGGAATGTATTTCATCTATGTATTTAATATATATTTATTGTACCCTTATTAGAGATGTGTTATTCCTCTATAAGGAAGTGTCGTCATGTGGATTGACAAGTGTCGCAAGTGTGTGTAGTTGCTGATGGGTTATTAGACCACCATGTGTGGGGTCGGCCCTAAAATATATATTATATTGTGGATGTACCTAGCTAGACAAGTCGGCCCCATAAGGTCACTCGGAAAACAGGTTAGTATAAATAGAGATCAGGAGATCTCTATTTAGATCATTCGGAAAGTCATATCTCTCTCACTTAGAAAGTGGCGCACTAGTGAGGAGGAGGATCATCTGCTTCTAGGAGACTATCTCAAGTGTATTTTGGTTGTACTTTGGTTGAGCCATTTCTCTCTCTATCTCTGAGGAAGTTGTGGGGTTTTTCACCTTAGGGTTTTCCCCACGGAAACTCTGTGTCTCTTGTCTCTCATGCTTTTGATTCTTGTGATGCTTGTCATGCTTACTGAGATTGTTATGCATTGATATACTGTATATGTTAGTCTCTCAGTGAAGATCTTAGAGTATTGTGAATTAATGCTCAAAATTTAACAAGAGGTAGAGAAGGGGGTAAGTCTAAGAGAGGAGGTTTAGAGTTTAAATATGGAATGGGGGAATATAGAGGTATAGAGAGAGAGGGTGGGTTAGAGAGAGAGAGAAGTTTGGGGGAGGGTGTAGGAGAGATACATAGGAGGAGAGTGAGACAGAGAGAGAGTGATGGTGGTAGAGAGAGTCAGGGAAAGGGAAACAGAGAGAGAGGGGTAGGTAGAAATAATAGGAGAGGAGAAGATGGAGAGAGAGAGGAAGGTATATGGAGAGAGAGGGGGGGAAATGAGATAGGGTAATATGGAGGGAGAGAGAGAGGGAGCAATGGTGTGAGGGAGAGGGAATGGGAGAGAGAGAAGTTTGGGGGAGAGAGTTGGAGAAAGAGAGATACCAGAGAGTTAGATTTAGAGGGAGAATGAGATCTAGTGATTGTGGTAGAGAGAGTTAGAGAGGGAGAAAGAGAGATAGCTAGGGAGAAAAAAGAGGGATATAGAGAGATATGTGGATAGAGAGAGGGAGAGAGTGATGGAGGTAGAGAGAAACAAAGTGTATGCGAGAGATAGTGGAAGAGATGAAGGTAGAGAGAGAGAGAGAGAGGTAAAGAGTGGGGATAGTGGGAGATGCAAGGTTTAGAGAGAGAGGTGGAGAGTGGGAGGGAGAGAGTGATGGAGGTAGAGAGAAATAAAGAGGATGGAGAGATAGAGAAAGAGAAGAATGTAGAGATAATGCGAGAGGGAGGGAGAGAGAATGAGGGAGAGGAAGGTGTAGAGAGAGGGTTATAGAGGAGGGGGGAATAGGAAGGGGAAGATGGAGAGAGAGAGGAGGGGGGGACTTGATATAGGGGAATATGGAAGGAGAGGGAGAGATAGAAAGGGTGTGATAAAGTGGTGGTGGTAGATACAGTGGCAGGTAGAGAGAATCAAATATGAGGGAGAGATAGAGAAAGAGAGGAATGGAGAGAGAGATTGAGAGAGGGAGGGAAAGAGAAGGAAGGAGAGGAAAGTGTAGAGAGAGGATGATGGAGGAGAGGGGAAGATGGATAGCGAGATAGAGACATAAGTAGATAGGTGATTTTGGACAAAGAGAGAGAGGGACCAATGGTGTGAGATTGTGGTGGTGGTAGAGAGAGTTAGAGAGCGAGGGGGGAAGAGAGAATTTTTGGGGAGATAGATAGAGAAAGAGAGGTATCAAAGAGTTTGAGGGAGAGAAAGAAAGAGAGGGTTATGATTGTATAGATATTCAGAGAGAGAGAGAGAGAGAGAGAGAGAGAGAGAGGTAGAAAGAAAAGGGCTATAGAGAGAGAGGTGGAGAGTGAAAGGGAGGGATTTATAAAGGTAGAGATAATGAGAGAGAGAGAGAGAAGGATGGTGAGAGAGAATGAATGAGTGAGAGAGAGGTGTAGAGAGAGGGTGATATAAGAGGGTGGAATAGACCTCGGAAGATGGAGAGAAAGAGACAGGGAGGGAGAGAGAGAGGAGAAAGAGAGAGGGGGGAAAGGTGATAGGGAAATATGGATAGAGATGGGGGGTGAAGGAGATAGGGGAATAACACAATATACTATAAAATGAGAACCCACACAAGCTATTTTTTTTTGGAGGACACATTTAGTAGTTGTTTTTACCTTCATTTTGAAAAGTGGTGCTACTGGTAGAACCCTTTTTTTGGGCTAAATTTACAATTTTATTGAAACCTAGTCGGGTACCCTTGCAATCAGAACCCTAATAAACCCTTGAATTGGACCAGTAAAAAATAAATATATCTCGATCTGAAATGTGTTTTGATTATTCAAACATCTTTAATTTAATGGTAGTTCAACACTTTTAAAGGGATTCCCTTTTAATTTCTTATACTAGTGGGTGAAATGGTCAGCTTATTTTACTTGATTTAAGTTAAACCAAACTTATCTTATTGAAAGAACAAACAAATGTAAGGTCACACTAGACACTCCACCAAGAAGCATTCACCTAGGTAATAAATCTTACAAGAAACAACAAGCAAACAAGATACAAAACCTTATAATGATTATCTTAGGTGCATTAAGACCTAGGAACAACTAATGAAGGTGAGAAGGAGAAAGTTATGGAAATTCTCATGGAATAATCACCGAAGGTGCAAATAATTTCATTAAGACAAGTTCCCTCCAAGGGAGTCGAGGAAGATGAAATGTGTCTATTTCAAGTACCACAAGCACTTCCATCTTCCAACGACCTATGTAAAGCCTAGGAAAATTTACTAAGTTTACCACTTTGAAAATTGACAAAAGGGGTGGAGCAATCAAGAGGGTATAATCTCTAGAGTTCTCTAACTGATCTAAATTTGCAGGATCTTTTAATTAACCATGAATTATGTGTATACATTTCAACAACTAACTCATGAAAAATGCTTTAAAATGGAAATTTTAAAGAGAGAACATAAGCATAAAGAATGCAAATAATAAAGATGCAAACCACAAATTGTAGACAGTATATGATAACGGAGTTTGTCTAGGAAGGACTATGTCTTCAGGTCCCTTCCACTGAGACAGTTTCTATTAATTTATTCAAATGATGCAAATTACATCAATGTTGGGGACACTCTGAAATTATGACTGTCTGTTGCAAATATAGGTTGTATCATTGTGTATGTCTAAAAAAATCATGAAATTTAAGTATAAATGCCTTATACTTTGCCTGGGAACTCCCTTGGCATGTAGTACGAGAAAATCTGCCTCCTGTGGTGTACGAACTATACAGATTCCTTCCTTGGGATTTGTGCAAACATTGGAATTTGTTCCCATCACCAATTGTACTTGTTTAGGTCCAAAAAAATGGTTTAAATAACATGGGTGTGGTTGTTTTGGTGCCCATGGAGCGCACCCAATTTGGGGTATCAATCCTGCTTCCACTTTAAAACAATATTTTGTGGATCCTTGGAAAAGGAGTGGGTCATAGTCCATTGGTAAGTCGTTGGCGTGGGAGACCGGATATCTTAGGTTCAAAACCTATGGCTCCATTTTTGTGGCAATAATATATATATATATATGGTTGAACCATATCCCGTGGTCTTTGTATTGTATCTAACATTAGTTATATGGTTTGGCTTACATATATGTATAATATATGATATGGGGTCGAGGGATTATCCCTTGGCTCACCCATTTTTAAAAAAATAGAACCAAACAACTTTAAATAGAAAATTTAACTTATATGGTTAAGAACCACCAACAAGAAGTATGGTAAGGCATTAGGATGTAAGGCATTGGAACCGATGGGAGGTCAAGGGTTCGATTCCCCTGCCCACCTTTTTTTTGGTAAGCACAAACACATTGTGGCCAACCGGACCACTAGGTGGCAGCATCTAATTGGTCCACGTTCTTGCCACATGTAAAATAATCCTGCCACATGTCAGATTTCGATAGGTCCACATCATCCTGAACTACCACATCACCTACCACGTGGCACACCATGAAGATTCCACGTTAGTAGTATTGTCCACCTGTACATGAAACATGGCACCCTTTTAGTTGTGCCACATGGCACCCATTTTTTTCAATTGTTTGTCTTACCAAAATTTTAGAACGTGATATATTTCATGGCCAGGCTCTGTTTTGGACAAAATGAGCATCGCTGAAAATATCTCAATGAGCTCTACAAAATGGTGTGCTCTTGTTTAGAATTTGAATACTTTGATTTTTGGTCACTTGGGAGATCCTCCTGGATCAAACCTCCCCACTGTAACCTTTTGGACCACCAAAAGCTGGGAATTATTCAACAAACATGTGAGGGTACAACTCCCTAACCTTTTCATTCATTATACATCATGATTTACTTGGATGCATTCCTTTAAGACCCACACGAAGATATTCCACATCTCTTCTTCATGAATTCCTTACCCTTCTATCAAGAATGATTTCTTCCTACAACTCATCAAGATACTCAAGTGCAAACTCATCAACAAAAGGAATATGTACATTCTCCTCTTGATCCATGATCATTGGACGCTCATACAATTTCAAGTTTTCCACATTCACAATGGAATACATCTACGTATATGGAGGAAAATATAACAAGAAAGCATTGTTTCCAACTTTGTCCAAAATTGTGAAAGGTCCATACCTGAGTGGCTTAAGCTTTTTACCTTCACCTTTAAGTAGGTCTTTGCTGATATGAAGCCAAACTTTATCACCAACTTGGAAATGATGATGCACACGATGATTTCGATGCCTTGTTTTGTACTTGGCCTGCATCTTCTCCAATTGTTCATGTAATCCATGATGTACCAATTGGATATGTTGGATGAACTTCAAGGCCTTTTTTGCCTCAACTTGTCCATCCTCCACATAATATTTCCCATAAACAAAGTCTAAAGGAGACTTTGGAAAGTATCCAAAACATGTCTCAAATGGAGACCTTTGTGTAGAAGAGTGTATGGCACAGTTGTAGGCATGTTGTACATAATGCAACTATTCATCCCAAAGATTAGGATGCTTAGAAAAATATCCTCAGAGTAGATGTACCACTGTGTGGTTGATTACTTTAGTATGACTTATGGTTTGTGAATGAAAAGTAGTGTTTTTCTTAAACTTAGAGTCCAAAAGTTCCCACAAATTTGACCAAAAATTCCCAATAAAGTGGGAGTCCCAATCAGATACAATAGATGTGGGTAACCCAAAATGAATCCAAACATACTAGAAGAACAAATGAGTAGTCATATCTGCTATGATATGCTTTCTACAAGGCATTAAGATGCACATTTTACTGAACCTATCCATAACCACATACAAGTAATCATGACCTTTCCTAGACATAGGTAACCCTCCCACAAAATCCATAGACACACTTTCCCATGGATGAGAAGGTACAGGGAGTGGAGCATACAAGCCCAATCTTATGTTACTTGGCTTACTTGTAGCACACATAACACATCTTTTTACATATTTGTATATAGTTTCATTCATCCTATGCCAATAACAATACCTCTGAAGCTCAACTATTGTCTTTCCTACACCAAAGTGACCAGATATAAGAGAAGTATGAGCTTCTCTAATTACATGAACTCCTTTACTCTGTGGAATACAAATCTTTCCAACATGATACAATAAATTATCATGAACATGGTAGTCCAATTCTTTAGTTTGTGTTCCATGCATTAAAGATTGATGCACATATTTGAAGTCGTCATCGTGAGCATATTATTCAATGTAAATTTCATGATCCAAAGGATTATTTTGCAAATAACATATGCATTGATTGGAGGCTTGGATAACATGTATACAACTTAATTTTGAATTCCCTTTTTATATTTAATTACTAATTAAAATTGTTGTAAGAATCCCATCAATCTAAAGTGACTTGATTGTTGTAGCGTAGTTTGTGATTGGAGATATTGTAATGGTTGATGATCAATATGTATGACTTTTTATTTACCCATTAGATAATATTTCCACTTCTTCACACTTTGTACTAATGCATACAACTCTTTATCATATGTAGGGTAGTTAGTTACTGCTTTAGGGAATATTTCAGAATGATAGCAGATTGGTTTCTTATGTTGCATTAAGACTTCCCCCATGGCATAACCACTAGCATCAGTTTCAATCTCGAATGGTTGCTGAAGATCTAGCAGTGCAAGTACTTGAGTTGTGCTGATTTTTTCCTTCAAAGTGTTTAAGGATTTCTGCTCTTTGCTTCCCCACTAAAAAACATGTTTCACACTTGTCAAAGCATGTAAAGGAGAAGCAATATATGAGAAGTTAGCAATGAACTTCCTCCAGTATTGGGATGATACCAGGAAGCTTCTAACTTCAGTTACATTATTAGGCTTGGGCCAATTTTGAATGACCTCAACCTTATAGGGATCAATCCTCAATTCACCACGCCCTACAATATGGCCTAAATAAACCACAGATGTCTTTCCAAACTCACATTTGGACATTTTTAAATACAATTTCTCTTTTGCCAAGACATCTAGGACTTCCTTAACATGCTTGACATGATCCTCCCAAGTTTGACTGAAAATGAGGATGTCATCTAAGTAGACTATTACAACATCATCAATGAATGGTCTAAAGACATCATTCATAACATGCATGAAACTTACAAGAGCATTACAAAGCCCAAAAGGCATAACCAACCATTCATACAAAACCTGTTTAGTTTTGAAGGCAGTTTTCGAAATATCATTTTCACGTATTCTGATCTAATGATAACCACTTATTAAGTCTAACTTACTGAAATAATTTGCATTCTTTAACCGATCCCAAAAGTTCATCAATACAAGGAATAGGAAAACAATTCTTTACCGTGATTTTGTTCAAATCTTTGTAGTCAACACACATTCACCACGTGCCAACTTTCTTTGGTACCAAAATAATTGATGAACCAAATGGAGAGGAACTTGGTTGAATGCCCCCTTTTTCAAGAAACTCTTGAACCTACTTCTTGATCTCTACATTTTTTATCACTAAAGATCGATACATACCAATATTTGTGTTATCACCCAAGATTTTCCTGGGCTTTGCCAGGAAATACCATGGGGTAACTATTGCATCCCAATCTTTAGTGGATGGAAACTAGCCTTTCCAACCACAGATAGGGATATCTCTTTTGTGCTTCCAGCAACGGGATATAGCTTGAAGGGGCTGGGATATTGGTAAAAGTGGTGGCTAGAACTTCAAAACAATGAATTAAAAGGGGTTTTTTGGTTGGTTGGGGTTAAGAACAGGAGGAAAGTTGGGCATGGAGACAACTTTGGTGGTTTTTCAGTCACTAATGGAAGATTCATATCATGACTGTAGAGGTAGGAGGCAAGGTAGATGGGGTTATTTCACGTCAAAGTAATCAGCGGGTGAAGGAAGTGAAAGGAAACAAGTTCGGCCGCAAGGTTAGAGCATTTGAGAATGAATTATAACCTGCAACTTTGAGAGGAAAAGGGTGGAATACCTAGTCATATGCATCTAGAGCATGTGGGCATGAATCCCAGACCATGTAATCTTGATATTTAGGTACTGCAGAAATAAACAATCAACGGAAACACAAAGCAAGAACACATACACAGGAAATTTAATGCAAAATCCACTCGAGTGGACACGAGCCGAATCTCCCTAGTTCAAGTGAATCTAGAACAAATAGAACAAAATACAAGACTCATTTCCTAGATCTAGTTACAGATCGAGTACTTAGATATCGTACCTTTTAGATCGCGGACCCTTCTCCTTGTTGACGTTGCTCCAAGTCTCGTGGTCATTAGATCTCCAGCTGCAAGACCTATCAAGACAATATGAAAACAATAGAAGCAGTACAATATATCTAAACAATAACTGATCTAAACTAACAGTTGAGAAAGAAAGTTCTAAACATCATCAATGAGACAACATTCATGGAAAGAGATTGTATTAATTGTATTAAAAAGTGGGAATACATAGAAAGGATGAAGCTACAACCAAAGCCTCAACGTTGCATCCTCCATCCAACATGTCCAAGCCAATCCTCCAAGGTGGTACAAGCTTCCCAATCACAAATATGGATTCTACCAGCATAAGGATACCATAGACCTTCCCCCTTCCCATAGAGAGAGTGGGTGTTTATATAGGGCTAAAGAGATAGGGTATGTTGAGGATTAGGGGGAGATGGTTAAGGGATCTTCCCATTAGGTTAGGAACCGAAATGCCACCTCACCTAGAGCCTAGGGATAGGCCTCCACCTCAAAAAACTTGTAGAAAGACCTCGAGACTCCCCAAAATAGCCTTTATCCAACCTCGTCACACCTTGGTAGAGGACATAGAGCGACAGAGGGGGTCGTCGCACTCTATAGGAAGACAAAGTGCGACAGTGTCTCACCCTATATAACCAAGAACTGTGACGTCGCACCCTAGATGAAGGAGAAGTGCGGCAACCTACTTCAAGAGGTCAACTAGGCAGGGAAAACTCTCAGTTGGATGTGTTTTAGCCCAGATGAGTTCAAGGGTCAGAGAAAAGAGTTTACATAATGGTCAAGATGATGAAATTATCACAATGGTCATGATGACGACACTTGGTCATAATGACGATACTTGCAACGGTCATGGTGATGACACTAGGTCAGGATGACGACACTTGCAACACTTGCGACACGTGCACAAGGGTGACAACATTTTGGTGTAACAGAATGCCCCCAAAGCATGAAGCTGATGGAATGAGATAGGTGAAATTCTTTGTAGTAAGAAAAATGGCAAGGACTTGCTGGTTGGAATGATTTGTTGCAGAAATGACCTTAGATCCACAAGTCTCATACAACACAAAACATAGCTGCGGACCAATACAATGCAAATCCATGATAGAAAAGACCGACTGAACACAATCATGGCTACTATACACAATCGTAGATCCATGATGATATGATAACACAACCACGACCAATACAAAAGTGGATCCATGTAAATATGAACTGACAACACAGCCATGACCAATACAAAGTGGATCTGTGTGTCTCAAACAATCTCTATCGCAATCCGGGTAGCAAATAACTTCCCGAGGGTATTCAAGCTGAACTCGCAATGATACGAATCTATCCATGTGATTACAATGTTTTGAAGTCGAACATGGTAGAAACCACTTGATTACCAGTCATTAATGTATACTGTTAACAAGTGCGAGGGGAATCACCATTAATGTCAATGATCCCCAAGGTATCACAGTACATATCATCAAGCATAAGTAAATGAGTTGAAGTCGAACGCGAGATGAAATCTTTCAATCAAGAGTCAATGATGTAAACCCATGTAGAAAGCAAGGTAACCTGCCATTAAGGCATGCAGAGCCAAGGTACTTGGTTGGTTTCTAGATTCAATCCTCAGATGATGAGTTGAAGTCGACAAGGATGAATCTGTCGAAGGAGGGCCATGATGAATTCCCCATCATCGACACAAAACACGACAAAGGATGTGTAGAGTAGGTCGGATGGTACAGTGACATGCAAGACTGACTCAAGGTAGACCAACATGATCGAAGGTATACTGACTGCAGATGATGAGTAACAAATGTCTCTTGAACATGGGCATGCTATGACTTGGCAGTATTGACATGATGAGAATGACACCAACCCCCAATGCAACTTGATGATGGAAGCATTCTTTGGACGACCCAAAGGAGTGACAAGACTCACGTAATTGATAGGACTCAAAGACAAACAGATTACCCAAGTACTGAATGCAAATGCAAACGAGTGCCATGTTCAAGAGTAACACAATGACTATGTACTACCATAATTAAGATGTAACACAAAATATTCCCTTTTTCCCCATCATGGTTGATGAGTGCCTCATGTGTTTTTTTTACGAGCTTGATGAGGGTAACCAGATGCTTGGTATAGCTCATCTCATAGATGAGTCCAATCCCAAACATTTTATGAACCTGGGAAAGGAGGGGTTCATCCCATAATGGGCCCTTCAATGTTTAAATTTTAACGAGTCCAAAGAAGGAAAACTCGGCGTCATTTCATATTTAGAGAGTCTGAAAAGAACTAAAGGAGAATCCAAAGGTTCCTTTTTTCGTAAAGTTAGTCTCTTTGCTCGGAAAAGGGTAAAACAATGCGAAAGAGAACTCTTCCATCCATGGTTGGTTGGAGTATTCCTTTTTCGTAAATAGTTCCCCCTGGTCCGAAAAAGGGGTAAACTATCACAAGGAAGACGACCATTCAAATCCTTTTACAAGCGTGAACACGACAAGTTCACTTGGCGGTCTTTTCCTATTTAGGGAGTCTGAAAAGAGCTTAAAAAGGACTCCATGAACCTTTGCCATGGTTGATAACCGAGTATGACAAAGGAAAAAGTAAACTCGGCACAGTTCCTTTTCCGTAAATAGTCTAGCGAGGATAGATAAAGTGATAAACCTATACTCGTTAGACACACCTTTTCAACTCAAATTTTTAACGAGCACGAGAATGGTATCAAAATCACTCGAAATATTTTTCATATTTGAACTAGATCACAAAAAAGTAAAAAGTAATCTCAAACCACTTTTCATGTTTCAACTAGAGCACGAAAAGATGAAAAGTAATCTCAAATTCCATCTTACCGTTTTTAACGAGCTTGAAGACAGGTGAAAAGAATGGTCATGATGTCTGCTTCATTTTTTAACGAGATTGTAACAGAGAATGAACTATGCTCAGGAATAATGTTCATGGTTTAATGAGCTTGAAACCTAAAAAAGGAAAGTATGCTCGAAAATGTTCCCAATGGTGAAATTTTTCCCAACATGGCATCCAGAGGTTGGTGTGTGCCCCCGGAATGATTACTGGAAGTAAGTGACTTAGCTCCAACATAATGTGGAGAGACGATCGAGTTGACTTCAATGTAGCTTCCAGAGGTTGAAGACTGCCCCTAAGCTTCATTTCGTTTTCCTAATGCATAGGCAGGTGAAAAGAAGGTTCAGGTACTAAGTCTACGAGGAGACTCGACTCAAAGGGAAAGGATACGTTTCATTTTTTAACGAGCTTGACATGGGAATAGAACTCTGCTAAGTGAAGCTGGTCCCATTTTTATGCAAGCTTGAAACCAAAGGTGAACTATGCTTGAGGGGTCTATTCCATTTTTTAACGATCTTGGAATCAAAGAATAACCTATGCTCAAACTACTGGTTTCATTTTTTAACGAGTTTGAAGCCAAAGGTAAACTCTGCTCAAGGTTAAGGCCCATTGACGAGTTCCTTCCCAACATGATGCTCAAAGGTTGGTAAATTCCCTCAGCATGATTGATGGTGGCTTAACATGGTGGTGTTCCCTCAACATGATTGCTGACAGTGCGACATGTGGCATGCCCCCCAAGCTTCATTTCGTCTGAAAATGCTCCTTGCTAACCCAACTATGAACCTGGCTACTAATATGAAAATGTTCACCAAGGGGGGGGAAACGAGAATCAGATGAAATGAAGGTTCAAGTTCTAACTCTAACGAGAGACTCAAACCGATGGGAGGGAGATCTATTTCATTTTTACACAAGCTTGAAATAGACAATAACTATGCTTGAGGGGGCCCATCTTATTTTTTAATGAGCTTGAAATGGAATAAAACTATGCTCGGGTGGATGGTTTCATTTTTATGCAAGCTTGAAACCAAAGGTAAACTATGCTAGAGTGGTCGGTTTCATTTTTTAACGAGCTTGAAACATAACTTAAACCGTGCTAGTACCCCCATCCTCAAGGGGAAGAAACCACTAAAACATGCGGAACATTCAGGGAAGTCTAATGACTGGAATTCATGTGATGATTGGGTGTCATGAAGGAAAGTTAACTAATGGTCACAATCCTCCCATCGAAAGGAAAATACATCACTCGAAAGAGTGTGGACACGACAGCTTTCATAGCATAGACATAATCACGTCCAAGGAGTAGATTGAAATCTAAAGGACCTTGGACAACCATGACATCAACATAAACAGTTTTACCTTTCAATGTGACAGGTAAATGCGGGAGAATCCCTAAAGGTCTGGTAGGCCTTCTATTAAAATCCAAAATCTGGTCAGTTACTGGCACAAGCCGAGGGGAACCTATAGCTTGCCAAGCAGTTGAGGATAAAATACTAACAGAAGCTCCCTCATCAACTATCGTACGAAAGATTTCTTTATCGAAAACTTCTACAGATATTTGAAAAGGAATACTCAAAGGAAGACGAGATTCTGTTAGACCATTCCAATCAAAGGAAATTACCTCAGTACTTGGGGGGGGTCCTGTAGGAATGGACAGGGTTTCCCCTTGCCTAGGACATTCTGAACTGACTAGGCAAACATCAGCGATTTCCAATTCACTCTCACGCGGAAGATAAGAATGAGATGAAGATTATGTCATGGTGACTGCTTCAGTCTGGACTTTCTCCAATGAAAGAGAGGGAGCGAGTGAAGATGACAGTGACTTGATCACTTCACTCTCGGAAGGAAGAGTGGGATCAATTTCAGATGAAACTGAATTGATCACTTGGTCAACCAGCGGGAGGTCGAGGGACAACTTACTATCACTTGTTGGAAGCACCTATTGAGAACTAGTAATATCTTCCAACCACCATGAAGCTTCATCCATGCTTAGACAAAGGTAAGTATGATGCATGCCCTTTCATAGCCAAGAAGGGTCTGCAGCTCTACCCTTCCAACCCTTCACCAATGGGTCACTGGTCGAGGGAGTATCATCAACATGATGGTTAGAGGTTGACGATACAAGCGGTTTGGGGTTTTTATACCACACTTCTGACACATGGGAAAGACCGGGACAATTCTTGAGAAGGTGATCACCCTTGCAAAGTTTGCAAGGGAACTTGGGCTTATGAGGTGTTCTCATAGAATGAGTTCCATTAGAGGTAGATGGTTGACGCGTGGTCTCTTTCTTATCCTTCTTCTTCTTTATCTTCCTTTTCTTCTTCTTCTTCTCACCTGCCTTCTTACAGGCATCAAAGTTTTCAGTAGGAGAAGAAGAAGAGACGGAAGCCGATTCAACTTTCGATGAAGAAGGAGAATGGTCACCATGAGATTGATGCTCATGTGATGAAGGACCTAGGTTGGACACAATTGGTGCACTCGGTGTAACTAGATTGGAGAATAACCATACTGGTAATCCTATCGTCAATCCAGGAAGACGCAACATAGCCATAAAGGGAGGACCAACAGTTCCACAAGGGGGAATAACAAATGGCATACCCTGGAAAGGGGCCTCATGGTTGGTGGTCCTGGAAGAGTCTTCCATATCTAAAGTTCCTAAGAGTCTCTAAATTACCACACAAATCAAACACTACTCAAGTCTAAAAGAAACAAGAAAACTATGTGAATAGGAGTGGATTCAAAGTCTGGAACCTCACAGGATTATCAAGGCTTCGCAACTTGCTATATACCGCAGGGTCCACTAGTAAAACACGACAAGGAGGATTGGGACCATACCCTTTCCTGAATACCCGATTACTTGGACGGTACATGCGTAGTAATCTCCTCAAGTGTTGTTCTCGGTGTATTTCTCTGCCAAGACGGCCAAATGGTTAACTCAGTTGGTTTCAGGAATCCTAATGGTGTCTCCCGATATACGCAAGGTACGTGGGAGCTCAAATCCGTAGTGGTGTTATCTAATGCACAACCATTCGGAAAGAGACCTTCCGATATACTATTGAGTACGTGATACACCCTTCGATATATGCCAAGTACTAAAGGTGACTTGGTGGGTACGTGAAGGAGCTCGATATACCGATAAGTACGTGGAAGACTACAATACCCCCGGGATATAGTGTTGGAAAATAATGATAGCTTCCACGCTTAAAGAGGCCGGAACACGTCTCTAACTTACACACAGTTACTAAATGATTTTAACCTAAGCTAGCGTTAATTTTATCTTGTACGGTTAGGTGGATGCATGAGGTGAGTACATAAATGTAAACATAATGCAATCCTCAACTACATGATAATGCACATTTTCTTTTTCTTTTCAATGAAAACTACTTAGGGTAAGGACATATTTTTCTTTCTTTCAAACCAAAAGTACGTAAGTAGTAGTGAAAAGAAGAATTCCTTCCTAGAGTGCAATAATTTTAACTTTCTGCAACAATCAACTAAAAAGCGCAAAGAAAATGAAAGATGCAACTAATCTTAACAATGTATAAGACAAAATAACGAAACACTTTCAATTTTCAAATGCATTATCAAAAATGGAACTTAATAACTAAACGCTTTTCATACAGAAAGTGAGAGAATATCTACAACACTCTAATCATTCGGAAATTCCCAAAGAAAAAAGACAAGCACCCAAACAACTCAAAGGCACTCAAGAAAGGCTCAAAATCTACCAAATGCAATAATTATAACTCATTTCCTAAATTTTTACACTTGAAAAAGACACATCTAAGCTACTGAAAGAAGGATTCCACCAACGTTTCCAATCAAATGCAAGACAAAGATAAGCATTTAACAATCTTATCTAACTCAAATGCACACAAATTTGAAACAATCCTTTCTTCTTCTTATGATGATAAGACCAAGAATATCAAATGATCAAAATAAAGTAAGAAGAATATTTAAGTTTTCCAAATTTGTGAATATAGAAAAAGAAGGACAAAATCAAGCTCTTCTTTGAACTAAAGTGGAGACAAAGAATCAATCTTTTCCAATAATCACTAGATAACTTAGCATGTAAACGAAACAAGATGTATAACCCAAGAAAAAGAGGCTAAAAAAGACATGGATATCCCACACTCTTCAATTCTTTAAAACAAACCAATCACGCCAAACCAAAAATGATCTCAAAGCCTTGAGATGGGTCCAAAATAGAATCCATTTCGCTTAAAAACGCAAGCAAAACACTAGTTTTGACTCAAAGGGCCAAACATGAATCCAAATCTCAAAAGACCCAAAAACCAATACAAACCAGCCAAAAAAAACACTGCTGGAAAGGGTCTCTGCCTGGAAGGTACAATCCAGAGGAGTCTACACACAAACCAAAACTCAATTCAGAAATGGAGAAGGGGTGCATGTATGGCAACTTTGACAAATCGGCGCAGTCTGTGCTTACACATAGTGCGACATCGCAGTTCAGCAATGCGAGAAGTGTGACGGTGTCGCAAGATACCAATGGAAGGATTGCGACAACTAACTAATAGGAAAAGAACAAAGATAAAAAATGACACAGTGTCGCTCTGTGTACACTGACCAGGTGCGATAGGCGAGATCCAAGTTAAAAAATGAGACAAATCTCCAAGTAATGAGCAATGAACTGGTTTGAAAATAAGAAGTGCAAACTCAAAGGAAGGTAATTAGACTCTTCAAAGTGAAGATCTGATGATGAAACAAGGTTTAGGAGGCAAATTAGATGGTTGGAAAAAGAAATCAACTAAAAATGGAATTCAAATTGAAAACTAAAACTATGTTCATTCCCCAGTATGGTCGCCAAATTTGTTAACGAACAATCCACTCGAGCGGACGTGAGCCGGATCTCCCTAGTTCAAGTGAATCTAGAACAAATATAACATAATACAAGACTCATTTCCTAGATCTAGTTACAGATCGAGTGCTTAGATATCGTACCTTTCATATCGCAGACCCTTCTCCTTGTTGACGTTGCTCCAAGTCTCATGGTCGTCAGATCTCCAGCTGCAAGACATGTCAAGACAATACGGAAACGATACAAGCAGTACAATATATCTAAACAATAACTGATCTAAACTAACAGTTGAGGAAGAAAGTTCTAAACATCATCAATAAGACAACATTCATGGAAATAGATTGTATTAACTGTATTAAAAAGTGGGAATACATAGAAAGGATCAAGCTACAACCAAAGTTTCAACGTCGCATCCTCCATCCAACATGTCCAAGCCAATCCTCCAAGGTGGTACAAGCTTCCCAATCACCAATATGGATTCTACCAGCATAAGGATACCATAGACCTTCCCCCTTCCCATGGAGAGAGTGGGTGTTTATATAGGGATAAAGAGATAGGGTATGTTGAGGATTAGGGGGAGATGGTTAAGGGATCTTCCCATTAGGTTAGGAACAGAAATTCCACCTCACCTAGATCCTAGGGATAGGCCTCCACCTCAACAAACTTCTAGAAAGACCTCGAGACTCCCCAAAATATCCTTTAACCAACCTCGTCGCACCCTGGTAGAGGACACAGAGCGATAGAGGGGGTCGTCACACTCTGTAGGAAGACAAAGTGCGACAGTGTCTCACCCTAGATAACCAAGAACTACGACATCGCACCCTATATGAAGGAGAAGTGCGACAACCTACTTAAAGAGGTCAAATAGGCAAGGAAAACTCTCAGTTGGATGTGTTTTAGCCTAGAATGAGTTCAGGTGTCAAAGCAAAGAGTTTACACAATGGTGAAGATGACGAAATTATCATAATGGTCATGATGACAACACTTGGTCATAATGATGATACTTGCAACAGTCATGGTGACGACACTAGGTCAAGATGATGACACTTGCACAAGGGTGACGAAATTTTGGTATGGCATCTCCCCTGTCTTGACTGGTATGGTATGTTGGATGATGGATGTGTCATATTCTTTCAGGTCTTTGTAGCACCATGCAAACACATCAAAAAACTTTCTCATTAAGTCCATATAGTCCTTTTTGGTACCTGGGGCCAAAGATTTCGATAATTTGACAATTTTGGGCTCTTCATCGCTCCCAATGTTACAGTCTTCTGTTTCTTTTGGGTCTGGAGCCACTTTGTGATCCTTGGCCACATCATTTTCATCGAACAGTCTTTCCAATGGAACCAATCCTTTGGGTATGTAGTTTCTTTTTAGCTACAGAACCTCTTTGCCCCCCAAAGTAGTTTTTAGCTCTGGTGGATCAAGCTCCTGCTCCTCCACTTCACAGTCCTCTTGATCAATCTGGACATTCGAAAATTACCTGGTCATCTCCAGAAATTTCTTTATCTGCTGGTCATCTTCAAATATTTTCCAATGCTTTGTATTGTCCGGGATAGAGGGTTTATGCCTTATATTGATCATGTGAGTGCTGGTAGGATAGGAAAGGAGTTGAAACCTGCTAGTGGAGCTGGCTAGAATGTCTATTATTTCATTTTTCTCCATGGGAATGAAAGAAATATGATGTTCTATGGAGAAATTGCCAAACATATCCCACACAACATTTCTGTAAGCCCTCAACCTGGGGTGTTTCTCCTCATAGTTGCCATTCACTTGTTGGATTATCAGCTATGCATCTCCATAGACCTTGATCTTCTTAGCTTTCAAGCCTTTGAGTATATTCAAGCCAAATAGCATAGCTTCATATTCAACCACCTTATTTAAACAGTCAAACATTAGTTTGAAAGTATGAAATTTGTCGCATGCACTTCCTTCGTTTGGAGGGATGACCCATATTCCTTCTCCAGCTCCTTATTTATTTACACCTCCATCGAATCTCATGACCCAGTGGTCTTCTTTTTGGAGGGTGACCGTGGACTCTGTTTCCAATTTTGGTTCCTCATTACTGCCCTCTTCCATTCGTCTCTCATCATTCTCTGTGTTGGTCAAGATTTCAAGGCATTGTACCCCATTCCCATCATTAGCTTTATCATTTGGTTTAGGTAGCTTGGAAACTTTCACACTTTCTTCCTCTGAACCCAGATCATAGTAGAGAATTGAGGAACCTATATCCCTTTCTACGAAAAATATGGCATGCTTATTAGGCATGTCCTTGTTGCTTACTACATATGACAACCTATGTTCCCTGTACAGCCTTTTGCTTTCCCCAAAGACAGGGATGGTGGAATAAGACATGTCCATTTGCATGGTTCCCTTTAACTTTGTTGTCCACAACCTAGACAACAACATCTCGAACTTAGGTGGAATATCAACCACTACCACGTCCATGATCATATTCTTCTGAGGTATCTTAGTCAGTGAGACCACCATGTATTTAATCATCCCCACACGTGGAACTCTTTTGGAATCAAACGAAAACAAGCCTTTATAAGGTCTTGTGATTTCTAACCCTATATTCTCCACCACTGAACTTGGCATGAGGTTATGGGAGGCTCCTGAATCAAACATGGCATTGTGCATGATATGGTCATGTATATTGAGACTGATATAGAAAGGGGTGACATCAATTTCTGAGGCATTTTCCACATGGGGGGCAAACCGAAGAGTGGGTTTGTCATCATATAGACTGAGAGTATCAGGTTTCCTTCCTTCTCCACCATTTACTACTTTCAGAATCTGGTCTTTGTATTCTGAGCTTTTGACCAACTCATTTAAGGGGATGGAGATCTTAATATTAGGGATTTCATTCTCCAAACTGAAAGTAGTAGGGAACCTCTCTGTTGTATTTGTATCACCTTCATCCCTCCCTTATGGGATCTTTTTAGGAGGTTTTTCCCCCTTCCCAAGGGTCTCCTTAGAGATTGTAACTTTTGGGTCCTTTCTCCCAAGGATTTCTTTTCTTGGTGGCTGAGAAGGGGATGGATCAGTAGCATCCTTTCCTCGATCTGTTCTTAATTTTATACTTCTCAAATTATGTTGCCTCTCGAACTCATAGATGGCGTTGTGGAGCCCTCTTTGGTACTGGTCAGATTCTGATTCACTTGGGACACCATTTGATTGCAGGGAAGGCCGGTTATGTTCATCTTTAGTCAAATAGAGCTGGGGTTGGATATGGTCCTGTCTATCTTATTCTTCTTCATCTATGAAATTCTCAGCAAAAGGTAGTCTGATTAGCTGATTCTCAGGGTTTCTTAGCTCTCTAGATCTTCCTTGTGGGGCAGGGGGTCTTCTGAGATTGTTATTTCGAGCTTGAGGTTCTGGGTTTTCTCTAGCAGGAGGCCTGCTATCAAGGGAGATCCTATCCATGATTCTTTCCATAGTTATCATCATGTACTCAAATTTGGCATCCATGGACTAGGATGTGGAAGGTTTCACTGCTTCATTGCCTCTATTTTTCTCAGCTTCATTTTACCTGAGGCCATCAAGTTGGCTTCTACTTCTAATGCATCTTTCAGCATATCAGGGAGAGTGGGAGATCTCCTTTCCCTCAGCATGAGGGAAACGTCACTATCAAAACAGTTGGCAAAATGAAGCTTGGCTTCCCCCATAGGAGGTTTTATGTCCACATGGATAGAATTGTACACCCTCATGAACCGAGCTGAGAATTCTTGGATAGTCTCAACATTTTTTTTCTTTGTATTCTCGTATTGAGTGAGAATATGGAGAATATTTTTCTTATCCTGCCATCTGTCTAGGAAAGCTTCTTCAAATATTTCATAAGTAGCAATTCCTCTATTCGGAAGAGCCTTAAACCATTTCTTCACCTCCCCTGAAAGGATTTGGGAAAAAAACCTCATCTTAAATTCATCTTCATCTACCTCTTCCAGGTCCGTGAAGTCATTGAACTGGTCTACATGATGTTGTGCAAAAAAATTTCCCTCCCCAACAAATCTCATGGGGCATTAGGCATAGCCCACAGGTAGGTCATCGAGATTGGTTGGGAGGGATAAAGGGGCATATCTGGTAGCCATGGCTCTTAGGTTTTGCTTGGGATCAAAGGGAGTTTTAGAAGCAACAGGCGGAATAATCAGGACATGGGTATTTTGGCCAGTAACTTTAACAAAGGGAAATAGACCACTAGTTTCTTCTCGGGCTTGTAAAATTTCCCACAAAGCACTCAGGAAATGGGTCTGGAATCCTCTCTGGTCAAACAAGAATTCTCTTAGATTAGTTTCAGACCTAAATCTGAATGGGGAGGACCCAGTCCTTAAACTTGAATGGATTCTTTCTATAGTATACGCCTCTTTTTTAGGTAAAGAAAAAGACCTAGTTAATGGAGAAATACCTATTTGGATTTTCGTTGCTTTCTCAATGCCATTCTCCGGGTCTAAAGTAACCTTTGGTAGCTCAGGGTCTAGATGACTTATGGTAGGTATCCTCCTAAGAGCCAGACTTCCTCCTAGTATCTCACTGATTCGGAAGATGGAATAGCCGAGAGAATAATACACAATCCTCTTAGCATCTAACTACTATTCTCCCTCAGTAATTAGCTCAGATATGATACAAATTTTTTGAAGTAAGCTCGATCTCTAGTGGAATCACCTATTTTAAAGTTGGAGTCGCCAGGGAAAATAATACAAAATTAGAACCTCGGACTCTTTGTTCTCCCTCATAGGTCCGATTTGATACTGTGAAAACCATAGATTCTCCCCAGTGGAGTCGCCGGAATGTTATCACCCAATATTTTTCCTGGGTTTGTGTCAAGAAATACCATGGGGTAACTGTTGCAAACCAATATTTAGTGGATCGAAACTAGCCTTTCCAACCACATAGAGGGATCTCTCTTTTATGCTTCTAGCAACGAGATATAGCTTGAAGGGGATGGGATATTGGTAAAAGTGGTGGCTAGACCTTCAAAACAATGAATTAAAAGGGTTTTTTTCATTGGTTGGGGTTAAGAACATGAGGACAGTTGGGCATGGAGTCAAATTCGATGGGTTTACATTCACTAATGGTAGATTCAGACCATGACTGCAGAGGTATGAGGCAAGGTAGATGGGATTCTTTCACGTCAAAGTAATCAGCGGGTGAAGGTAGAGAAATGAAACAAGTCCAGTCACAAGGTTAGAGCATTTGAGAATGAATTCTAACTTGTGACTTCGAAAGGAAAAGGGTGGAATACCTAGTCATATGCATCTAGAGCATGTGGGCATGAATTCCAGACCATGTAATCTTGATCTATAGGTATTGCAGAAATAAACAATCAATGGAAATACAAAGCAAGAACACATACACAGGAAATAACAGACATCAGAACACACATCACAGGAATCTCAAGGTCCAAAATTGGGTCTTCTCATTTAATTAAGAGGCCATGTTCAATACAAGCGCAGAGCAGTAATCTCTCTGAAACAAAAAAAAATACAACCTGTTGGTCCTCTTCAAAACCTGTCTTTACAGGCTTATAGAGCATCAAAATATCCTAACTGATTCAAAAAAAAAATGGACTGGTAATGATGATGCCATTCGAGCTGGGTCACCCGAATCAACCGCCTTCGATTCTGTCATGCATGGAGGAAGGGAATCACTTGTGCTTGCAGTGCACCATTTGGCTGTGGAAGCCACCTAGCGCTCGTCCTTCCGATCGGGCCGTCTTAGGTTGATTAGGATAGGTAACTGAAATAGGTCCCTTCCCCACTCTCAAACACGCCATTTCTCTATGAAAATATTCATTCCCAGCGATCACAATTTTCTCTGCAAAACTTATTTCGATCCACAATTACCTTTCCGCAATCCGCAATATGCAATGCGGACTGCAAGATTCAGAATATTCATCTTGTGCCTTCTAAAAACTGACCTTTCCTCAATCCGCAATCCGCAATGCGGGATGCGGGATTCGGAAACTCGATTTTTTGCCTGCTGGAAAATTGCCTTTTCGCAATCCGAAATACACAATGCGGGATGCAGAAAATTGCTTTTTGTGTTCTTGGAAATTGATCTTTCTGCAATACGCAATGCAGAATGTGGGATTTGGAAACTTAGTTTTTCGCCCTTTGGAAAATGGCCTTTCCGCAATCCAGATTCTGCAATACGCAATGCAGAATGTGGGATTTGGAAACTTACTTTTTTGCCCTTTGGAAAATGGCCTTTCCCCAATCCGGATTGTGGGAATCGAAAACTCTTCTTTTTTGCCCTTTGGAAAATGGCCTTTCCGCAATCTACAATCCGCAATGTGGATTGCGGGAATCAGAAACTCTACTTTTTATATCCTTAGAAAACTACGGTTCGCAATCCACAATCCGCAATGTAGTTGCGAAACTCGGAAACCGGCTTGCAGAAAGCATTTTCAACCGCAGATCTGATCCCACCGTTCAATCCTGGCCGTCAAATTTCCTTTTGTTGCAGAAGAAGCCCATATTGCTATCTTTTCTTGTGGAAGAGCCATATTTCCTTGTTTTTTCCCAATTTCTTGCAGCGGCTTGGTCATTTAGCTTGGATTTTCTTGACACTTAACTATTTTTTGTGTTTCCCTTCTATAAAGAAAGGTGCATCGGCCCCTCTATACAAGCTTTTTACAGGAAAAAAACCTCATGAATCATCTTCCAAGGATTTTGGCCAAGTACTTCAGGTATTTAGGAAAGGATAAAGCGTACATGGTTTGTAGTCATAATGAGTACAAAATTTATGTCTAACAGAATGCCCCCCAAAGTATGAATCTAGAGTAAAAGGATATGTGAAATACTTTGATCAATAAAGTATAAAGGATCGAGGCATGGAACCATCAGTTGGAAATCTGTCAACAATAACCAAGGATCTTTTATGGTACAATAATTTTATCATCCCAACGACTCACAACATGGATGCTGACCAATACATTGCAGATCCATGTTGATACTGACCAATGATATGGCCACCAAAATACAACGTGGATCCATATCTAAATGACTGAACATAGTCATGGCTACTAAAATACAAGTGTAGATCCATGATGAGATAATAACACAACCAAAGGAAATACAAGAGTGGATCTGTGTGACAATACATAAATGAGGTTTCTGCCATAGCATCTGTGTGGGAACCTACTAAAAACTTTCCATCGCAACCTAGGTGTAATAATAATACATCAGAACAACCCAGGTTCTTCTACCCATTCTTGAAATTATACAAATCTAACCACATGATTACAAAGCGTTGAAGTCGAACATGGTAGAAACCACTTGATTATCGATCAATGATGTGAACCGTTAACAAGTGAGAGGGAAATCACCAATGATGACAATGATTCACAAGGTATCGCTAGTACATCCCGATGAATGCGAATGAATGAGTTGGAGTTGAACATTTGTAGAATCATTCGATCAAAGGTCAATGATTCAAACCTACTGTGGAAAGTGAGGAAACCTTCCATTGAGGCATGTGGGATCCAAGGTATCGACTAGTTTCTAAGTCTAATTCTTGGATGATGAGCTGATGTCGACAGGAATAGACTCATCGAAGGAGGGCCATAATTTATCCCACATTATCGACATGAAACTAACAGAGGAAGTGATATATGATGGTATATCAAATAATTTTGAACTGACACAAAGGTGTAATGGTGTACAGGGACGACCGACACAACTGAAGTTTTAATGACTACGAAGGTTGATTCCAGCCAAAGACTTCCTTTGAACATTTAACAACATGACAAGTGACTTGGCAGCATTGAATCAACATAGAAGAGACCAATACATAATGCAACAAATGACTAAATCATTCTTCATAGTACCCAAAGGAGTAGAATGACTCATGGAATTGGTATGGCTCGAAGACAAGATGACTACCCAATTGTTTGACTAGAATGCAAACATGTGCCATGTTCAAAGGTTACTTTAAGCTACCATTAATATAGACTCAAATACATCTTCCTATTCCATTAATTTCCCCATCATGATATATGAGTGCCTCTTTTCTTTTTAATGAGTTGGAAGAGGGTAACAAACGCTCGATGTAGCTCATCATATGATGAGTCCAATCTCACATGTTTTATGAACCTGAGAAATGAGGGGTTTGGTCCCAAAAAGGGTCCTTCCATGTATAATTTTACGAGTTCAAAGAAGGTAAAATCGGTGATGTTTCACATTTAGAGAGTTTGAAATGGTAAAAAGAAGACTCCTAATGGTTATTTTTCATAAACGTTAGTCTCCTCACTCGAAAAAGGATAAAAAAACGTGAGAGAGAACTCTTCTAATCATGATTGACTAGAGTATTCATTTTTTTGTAAATAGTCTAAACGGTCCGAAAAAGGGACAAACTATCAAAAGATAGATGTCCTTTCAAATCCTTTTACGAGCGTGAAATAAATAAGTTCGCTCAACAATATTTTCCTATTTTGGGAGTCTAAAAAGATCTTAAAGAGGAATCAATGTACAAATTTTTCATGGTTGATGACCGAGTACGACAAAAAAAAGTAAACTCAAAACAATTCCTTTTCTATAAGTAGTCTAGCAAGGCCGGATAAAGTGATAAACTTATACTCGTTAGACACGCCTTTTTACTCAATTTTTTAACAAGCATGACAATGGTATCAAAATCACTCGAAATATTTTTCATGTTTGAACCAGGGCACAAAAAAGTAAAAAATAAGCTCAAACCAATTTTCATGTTTCAACTAGAGGACGCAAAAATTGAAAAGTAATCTCAATACTATCTTACTATTTTTAACGATCTCGAAGACAGGTGAAATGAATGCTCATGATGTCTACTATTAGGATATTCTCACCGTCATCTTATGTTTTCATGCATTCTGCATGCATCCCAGACATCAGTATGGTGTCCCCCAACACCTAGTCCCTAGTTTGCTAGCCCCAGAAGCTTATTTCTGTTCAGTTCCGGCCCTCCTAGTCCATGATGCGCCTTGTTTTCATCTCTTGAGACAAACTGTGCCCTCTCTCACCTACCACCAGTGACACACTCAGTTAGTTGCTTTATTTGTGGATCTGTTCCTTTATTTGAGGACAGATTGACTAGTTAACTGACTGAAACACTCTGATGGACACCCAGAGAGACTAGTTTGACTATTCTGACTCTAGACAGCTCCTCATGCACCCTCCTTGGATTCTCCTTCACTACATCAATGCTCAATGTGCTAGTTACACCTACTTACATTCAGTTAGACTCAGTTTGACACCTGGTTGACCATTACTTGTGCATTGATGACACTACCATTGATTGATGATGAGGACTCCTAGTGGAGACATGCTACACCATGTAGGCTATTCGAATGAACTCCTTGTTTAATTCAAATTATTCAGTCATTGTTACTATATTGTATTGTATTCTACTTTTGAGTTCAATAGAGCACTGCTGCAAGCCTTTTGCACAGTTTTCACATATTATTCTTTATGCATCTCTAGTAATTGTTTCTCTAGTTCCATAGATATGCTGTGTTGAATTTCATATGGTATCAGAGCCATGGAAGGGACAATAATACTTTTCTGTAGGGATTTTTCATGAATATTGATTAAGTTTGCTCATATTGCAACAGTGATTCTGCACTGCATGCATATTCTGCATTTGCATCTATTTTTTCCAACTCTACACCAGAAGTTGAGAGTTTCCACATAATTCCTGGATATTGATCATTGGATCTTCAAGATTGCTTGATTTCCTATGCCGGGTGTGATGCAACTTGAAAAGTACAGGTTGTCAACCTAATATTTCTTGTTTGTTTTGTGATTTGTAGGTTCTTTCCTCCTCCTATTGCATTTGCTCTTCTTGAAGATGGACACTTATTCATCAAATATCCTCACTCCCTTCAAATATTATCAGTGGAAGGATGATATGGAGATAGTATTGCGCTCTAAAGGATTTTACAGAGTCACCATGGTCCTAGAAGTCGAAGCTACATCTGCAGTAGAGAAGGAAAAATAATTCAATAAGCTTCATGAAGCTTATGGTTTCCTTTGTATCAACATTTCTAAGGATCTTCTTTTCCATCTCAGTGGATTGACTACTCCGAAAGAGGTGTGGGAACAACTTGCCATACTCTTTGGCAAGCAGGATGAAATGAGATCTTATCAGCTAGAGAATGAGTTGATTTCCCTCAATCCTGAGAATTTTGAGACCATCAATGACTTCTTCACTAAGTTTAAGCACTTGGTAATGCTATTGAAGCGATGTGGAGTGGAAAAGGAAGATAAGAATTTGATTCTATCAATCCTTACGAAGCTAGGAAGAGACTATTCAGTGTTTGTTTACACTTTCAATACGGGAAAGCTCACAATTCCAAATTGGAATATGCCTACCTTGAATGCCTTCATTGAATCCTTGACAAAAGAGCATGATAAGCTTGTTCAAATGGGAACCATCAAAACCTCTAAATATCAAGCCTTTTTTGTTGGAGGATCCAAAGCTATGAATGGCAAAGGGAATCAAAAGAAAGAGAAGCCAAATCTTAATCTTCCAAAGCAAAAGGAGAAGACAAATCAATCACATGAGCCATTCGGTTCAAGAAAAGACAAACAAAAGGGAAAATAGAAGACTAAATGTTCTTATTGAAGCAAGGGATTTCATCCTGAAATATCATGCATGAAGAAGACCATAGATCAGATGGCCCTTCTCTTGGAGAAAAACAACATTGCTCTTCCTGATGGCACAATGAAGAAGGACAGCAATGAGCATACATAAAGAGGTCATGCACTCATGGCTAGTCTTTAGAATTCCACCACTCTTCTCATAGATTAAGAGATTCGAATCACATGGATGCAAATAAAGATTCTTTTTCATCATTGGACTCCAACAACATCATCTCCATCCACATGGGAGATGACTCACAAATTTCTTCAAAGGGAAAAGGCAGTATTCATTTAGAGCATGGGAGTTTCCATATTGTTCTTTATGTTCCTTCTCTAGCTACAAACCTACTTTCTGTGTATCAAATGAAACAAACTGGTTTACCAAAGAAGTTTGTATTCATCCCCAAAAATGTTGAAACTTCTGATATTGCAAGCAGAAAATTCATTGTGGTAGGAAAAGCCAATCATGCTGCAAAAGCATATGAGTTTTCTCACTTCTTGCCACGTGAAAATCCAAGTGCCTTTCTCACTCATGGAAATGAGGTTAGTAGGATATGGAATGATAGGTTTGGACACCTAAATTATAAATATTTGCAGCTGCTACATAAAAATTCCATGGTTGAGGGCCTTCCGAGCATCAAATCCTGGAAAGTAATATGCAAGGGTTACATCATTGGGAAGCACCCCGGGCATAAGTTTGACCAAGGCAAAGCTAGCAGAGCTTCTTTTATTTTGGGGATGATTCATTTTAATATCAGTGGTCCTTTGCAACATACCTCCATGAATGGATCAAGGTATGTTCTGACATTTATTGATGACTTCTCCAGATTCACTTGGGTCTTCTTTCTCAAAAACAAGTCGGAAGTGCTAGAAAAATTCAAGATTTTCAAGGCTTCTGTTGAGACTGCCATCAAGAGAAATATCAAATCTCTTAGATTTGATAATGGAGGTGAATATATCAAATCAGATCTACTGCAACTTTGTGCAGAAAATGGAATTCAGATCCAGCACACTGTTCCCTACACACCTTAGCAGAACGGTGTAGCGGAAAGGAAGAATCGATCACTGAAAGAGATGGCAACCTGTATGATTGAGTCAAAGGGTTTGGCTGCAAATATTTGGGCTGAGGCCATGAATGTTTCTGCATACATTCAAAACATATTTCCACCTTCATCCGTGAAAGATACTACTCCTTTCGAAGCCTATACTGGTCACAAGCCCGATGTGTCCAATCTCAGGGTTTTTGGCTCCACTGCATGGATTAGAATTCCGATTGAGAAGAGAAAATATTTGGATCCACAAAGTACCAAGTGCATCCTCATTGGATATGCTGAAGAATATATAGGCTACAAACTCATGGATGTCAGATCCAAAAATATATTCATCGAGCGAAGTGTAAGATTTGAAGAACCGCTTCAAGATCTAAAACTAGTCGAGGAAGAAACTGTTGAATTGCCGCCTCTACAAGAAGAATATTCAGAAGAAGATGATAGTTTTTGTTATGATATTTATGATATTTTATTAGAGGTCGATGAACATGAAATATCAAGTTCAGATGCAGATCCAGATGTTCCCCAACAGTTTCCAAAGTGGTCCCAAAATACTCTCCAATCTGTTGGTTCAAACATTGGAAATCCTGTTGATCCAAGAAGAACTCGAGCATACTTTCAAAAAGCAGCTATGGCTCTTTCATATTCTGATCCTTTACTATTTGAGAAATTTTTTTTGATGATAGGTTTAGATCCTAAATCATACTATCATTCCCACCGAGATCCGAGATGGAAAACTGCCATGGATGAAGAGTACATTTCTCTTCAGAAAAATGCTACATGGGAGCTAGTTTCTCTTCCACCTGGGAGGAAATTAGTCCAATGCAAATGGGTCTACCGCAAAAAGGTTGATGCTGATGGCTCAAACTGCAAATACAAATCTAGTTTGGTTTCCAAAGGATTTTCCCAAGTCCAAGGAGTGGACTACACCGAGAGCTTTGCACCTGTTGCAAAGATGGATTCTATCTGCCCAGTTTTGGCAATTTCCGCATCTAAGCACTGGGAAGTGCACCATATGGATGTGAAGAGTGAATTTCTTCATGGAGATATGAAAGAAGATATTTACATGAAGCATCCTGAAGGATACATATCAGATCAGACATTAGTGTGCAGATTTAAGAAATCATTGTAAGGTTTAAAATAGGCCCCAAGAGCTTGGTATGCAAAGATGGACTCCTTCCTTCTGCCACGGAATTTTGCATGGTGCAAATCAGATCCAAATGTGTACCTATAGAAGCATGAAGGTAATTTTCTGATAATTTTCCTTTATGTTGATGAACTTTTGATAACTGGAAGCAATCTTGCTTCGATCGGCAACACAAAATCTGCTTTAAATCTAGCTTTTGACATGAGTGGTTTGGGCTTGTTGAAGCAATTCCTTGGGTTAGAGATTGCTCAAAATTTTAATGGGAGAACCATATCTCAGCAAAAATATGTTTCAGACCTACTAAACAAATTTAATATGTCATATTGTAAGGCAACACCATTCCCATTCCTCTCGGGAATAAGACTAGAGGATGGTGATTCCACACCATTGGTGGATTCGACACTTTATCGATAGTTGATTGGAAGTATTATATACTTGAAACACTCTAGGCCTGATATTTATTATGCCGTGAGTGTCGTGTCAAGATATATGCAGCATTCCCATGAGCTTCATTGGAGGGAAGCAAAGAGAATCTTGCACTATGTGCAGGGTACTAGACACTTTGGCATACACTATGATGCAGATTCCGAGCTATATTTAGTGGGATTCACTGATTCAGATTGGGCGGGTGATAGCATTGATCGGAAGTCCACTTCTGGATATGTTTTCATGATTGGAACAGGGTCTATTTGCTGGTCAAGCAAAAAGAAGGCTTCCATTTCCTTATCTTCAGTAGAGGCAGGGTATGAGGAGCGGTCAACGCTTGCATTCATGCAGTTTGGTTGAAGGGTATTCTAGCAGAGTTTGATATTGGTAGCACCACATCTACTGTCATTTTTTGTGAAAATCAGAGTGCTTTCAAGATCTTGACGGATCCATTTCAGAGACAGAGGACCAAGCATATCGAGATCCACATGCACTACATCCGAGAACTTGTGCATGACAGAACCATTGTACTGCAATATTGCCCTATAGAAGAGCAAACTGCGAACATCTTCACCAAGAGCTTCACTGAGAAGAAGTTCTCTTACCTCCATTCACTGTTGGGGGTGAGTTCTACTATGGTGGAGATAGATTAAATCCTTCAGTTTTCATCTTGAGGGGGGGCTTTCTTCCCACTGGGTTTTCCCTCTTTCCTCACTTAGATTTTTTCTAGCATTTTGGACTATTTTTTGTATTGGGGTGACCTTTGGTCTCAGTAACCAGGGCCCTATCTTTTATTTTTTACCTCATAGTATAACTTGTGGGGGGGGTTTAGGATATTCTCACCATCATATTATGTTTGCATGCATTTTTCATGCATACATGCATTTGCATGTATCCCATTCATTAGTATGGTGTCCCCCAGTACATAGTCCCTAGTTTGCTAGCCTCAAGAGCTTATTTATGTTCAGTTCCAACCCTCCTAGTCCATGATATGCCTTGTTTTCATCTCTTGAGACAAACTGCACCCTCTCTCACCTACCACCAGTGACACACTCAGTTAGTTGCTTGATTTGTGGATCTATTCCTTGATTTGAGGACAGATTGACTAGGTAACTGACTAAAACACTCCGATGGACATCCAAAGAGACTAGTTTGACTATTCTGACTCCAGACAACTCCTCATGCACCCTCCTTGGATTCTCCTTCACTACATTAGTGCTCCATGCACCACTTACACCTACCTACATTCAGTTAGACTTAGTTTGACACCTGGTTGACCGTTACTTGTGCATTGATGACACTACCACTGATTGATGATAAGGACTCCTAGTGGAGGCATGCTACACCATGCAAGATATTCGAATGACCTCCTTGGTTAATTCAAATTATTCAGTCATTGTTACTGTATTGTATTGTATTCTACTTCTGAGTTCAATAAAGCACTACTGCAAGCCTTTTGCACAGTTTTCACATATTATTCTTTATGCATCTCTAGTAATTGTTTCTCTTGTTCCATAGATCTGTTGTGTTGAATTTCATATCTGCTTCATTTTTTAACAATCTTGTAACATAAAATAAACTATGCTCGGTATAATTCCCATTTGCAGGTTTCTTCCCAACATGATATCCAGAATTTGGAAGTTTTCCCCCAGCATAAGAAGCTGACAGGATACCTCCAGTATGATGTCCAAAGGCTGGAGACATGCCCCCCAAGCTTCGTTTCATTCACCTACTCTTTTTGTCATCCAATCAAACTCGTGGTTACTAGTAGGAATACCTTCACTAGTGGAGGAAAAAAAGAGAGGATTAAATAGCATAAGTGAATGAAATGAAGGTTCAGATATTAAATTTGGTGAAAATCTCAACTCAAGGGGAAGGGATTTGTTTCATTTTTTAACTAGATTTACACATGAATAGAACTATGCTCGTGGGGTATTGTTTCATTTTTTAACGAGCTTGACACAATAATAGAACTATGCTCATGGTCATCTGTTTCATTTTTTTAATGAGCTTGACACAAGAATAGAAATATGCTCATGGCCATCTGTTTCATTTTTTAACAAGCTTGGTGTAGGAATAGAAATATGCTCGTGAAGCTGGTTTCATTTTTACGCAAGCTTGAAACCAAAGGTAAACTATGCTTGGGAATGGTTTCATTTTTACACAAGCTTGAAACCAAAGGTAAACTATGCTTGAGAGGACCTGTTTTATTTTTACACAAGCTTGAAACATAAAATAACTATGCTTGAAGGGACCCATTTAATTTTTCAATAAGCTTAAAACTGAATGAAAACTATGCTCATGATGACCTATTTCATTTTTTAACTAGCTTGACACAAAAAGGGAACTCTGCTCGTGCCACTTCATGGATCCCAAGAGGATGAAACTCGAGAAGGAATACATACCGAAGGATAAGTCTCGGCCATGGATTCTAAGAAGTCTTCATTGGAAAGAATATAAAACATGCCAAACCCCCCAATCTAAGGTTAAAGATGATGAGCATCTAGAGAGAGGCCCATTTTCAGCAGAATTTGAAATCATGGGATGAAATTTCACATAATTGAATTGTGGCGGGAAAAATACCGCATGGGAATAAGTCGAAAGATCGGTAGTCGGATGAGATTCAACAAATGAAATTTAGTCGATAGTCACAATGCGTCCATCATGAGGGAATGACAACACTCATAAGACTGCGGACATGAGAGCTTTCATCGCATAGACATAATATCATCCGAGGAATAGATTAAAATCCAAAGGACTCGGAACTAGCAAAAAATCAATAAAGACTTAAGTAAGGATCCTTTGGAGAAAATATTCCAAGATACTCGTGCAATAGTTTGGCAGAGTCAAATTGTAGTTGTACTTATTATTGTGTAAGCTTCCATGCATGGATGTGCTTTTGAAGATAAATCAAAGCATCAATATGTTTCTAAAACATTTGAGTTTCCTTGTAAAATTTTCTATAGTAGCATTCAACTTGTCCTAGATTTGAAGAGAATACTTGATAAAGATTTCAAGATCACATTGATTTGACCAATAACAACTCATCTCATTTACAATCTTGGATATTTTCTCTTGTTTTTCTCTCATTTTTAACCATTTTTCCAACATTATCCACAATGCCTTCATTAAAATCCAACCCAACAAAGTCCAAAGCTTTGAAACTAGTATCTATAACATTATACACAACAACTTCTAAAGGAAATAAGATCTCCTTATCTACAATGAATTTCCTTCTCTTAGCTGTGTCACAAACATAAATAAAATAATAAATAAATATAAACTAACAATTAATTAATAATAATTATAATTATAATTATTCTAAGAGGACACGACTCCTCTCAAAAGGTGCCTAACAATATATAAAAAGGCCCTCAAATGTAATATTACCATCACAATTCAATTATTATTCAATATGTATTATTTATGAAGATGGATCTCTTCTTTATCCTGATACGGATTCTCCATAAAACAGGGATTCGGTGTTACATTGGTATTAGAGCCCCTTCTTGGGCATTTCGTTGATTTGGATTTGGGCCAAATAAAAAGAAGTAAAAAAAAAAATTAAAAAGAAGAAGAAAAAATAAGTAAGAACAAGAAGTAAGAATAACATTCATGAAACCGCACATGGTTTTATAAAAGTGTACATGGTTTTGTGAGCCCTTGGTTTTATAAAACCAACTCTTAGTTTTATCAAGAAACCAACTCACACCCTTAGTTGGATATTATTAAAAAAAACTTTATAATAAAAATACATATAATAATATTATTATTTACAAATAATAATAATAATTATTATATTGCTTTTATTACATATTATTATCTTGGTTTCATTAATAATAAATAATTATTATTATTAATTAATCAAGTTCCACATAAATCATTGGGAAAACTTTTACGTTAGCCATGAGGTCAAAGTGGGAAGAATTGGATATGATTCTTGAAGAGCAAAAGAAAAAAATGGACGAAATGCTTGATCGTATGGAACAATCAGTTGTAAAAGCTGCTCAAAAAGCTATTGTTGACATCTTCAATAAAATAAGCCAAAGAAGCAAACCGAAGGCCTCTCAAGACAATGACTCCGAAACTAAATCTAAATATGATTTTCAAAGCCCCGAAGAAAAACAAGATAAAGAACATAAAAATGAAGAAAATGAGGAAGATGTAGAAAATCTTTATGGCGACCAAGATGAGATTAATAATATTAATCAATATAATAAACAAGCCAAGGATACAGAGTATCATAGTGATGACGAAAATAACAATGATATATATGACAAATATGGAGTGATATTGACCAAGTTTGCGAGAAGAGCCAAGCCAATGTTGCTGACAATAACAATGATCAATGGAACGATAAGGGATGGATCACACAGTGTGCAAAAGAAATCAAATCAGAGAAATAAAATGTTTCATATTTAAACTATACCTTGACTATACTTTCACCTCAAAAGAACATCAGTGGGAACAACTATAAGATTAATCAGACACAAGATAAGATTGGCATCAAGTTTGTCAAGTCTCTCCAGTTGACGACAAGAAGAGTTAAAGTATATAACCAAGCAAGCAGTAAAAGCATAAACAAAACTTCACCAAATATAGATTTAATACAGATTTCGAAGAAAAAGAAACAAAAGGAAGTAATGGTCTTAATCAAACTTGCATGTCTCCAGTCATCAGTTCGACATAAAGCCACAATTAAAAAAAAATGACATTAACATACTAAGCTTTGAGGACAAATCTTCCCTTATGGGGAAGGCAATGTCACGAACATAAATAAAATAATAAATAAATATAAACTAACAATTAATTAATAAGATTTATAATTATAATTATTCTAAGAGGACACGACTCCTCTCAAAAGGTGCCTAACAATATATAAAAGAGGCCCTCAAATGTAATACTACCATCACAATTCAATTATTATTCAATATGTATTATTTATGAAGATGGATCTCTTCTTTATCTGGATACGAATTCTCCATAACACACAGATTCGATGTTACAAGCTGATTTCCTGACTATCTATTTGGTTTTATTATCAGTTGTAAAATTTTAAAAGTTAGACACATCTATAGATGTGGGTGTTGGCATATCTCCACTAGTGATCAATCTAGATGCAGTCAACTTTGTGAAACATTCAACTTAGATTTTAAACTTCCTTAATAGTTCCTCCTCTAATAACAACAATTATACTTCTCATATTTTCTTATTTACTTTTTTAAATCCTAATAGATTTTACGTCCACCTCAACCTTATTTCTTTTCTCCTCTTCTAATATTGCCTTTGCATCTAGATTTTCTTTGGCCGCAATTTCATTAGCAAGTCTTTCCTTCTCAAACTCCCTTGCCAAATCAATCTCTTGTTGCAATTTCTCAACCTCAACTTTCTTCTTGGCTTACAGCTCAGCTTCAACATTCTTAATAGCTTCCTCTTCAGCTTTCCTAACAACTTCAATCTCCTAAAGTAATTATCTCTTCTCATCCTTTTGTAACCTTCTATGTTATACTTCTTTAAAATATATTGGCCCTATTGTTTTCTTTTCTTCATTCTAGCCTTCATGGGAATATGGCCATGTAAGATCTAACTCCTTAGCATGCTTTTCTACTATTGACTTTGGATCATGTCTTCTAAATATACAATCTCTAAAAAGTACTCTTCCATGATATGGATTTCCATGTTTGCAAACTTGGAGTAGTTCAGACCATACATTCCTATGTAAATAGGATATGTTGGACAACATTTCTTATGAGATTTTCTTAAAGATGCATTGAATCCATTAAATATTATTTAATAGGTAATCTCCTTGATCACCAACTTATCCGGGACAAATTTAGGAAATATATGTGGTGGCTTCATTACCCCATATATCTTAATGTAATTCCATTTCTTATCAATGTATCGGTCACCAATATCTGTCAACAATGCCATGGAATCATTAAAAAATCTTGGTGTTGGTTCATAGAAAATAAGTTTATATAATTGAGACAATAAGAAATCACATATCTTAGTGAACCCCCCCATGTAATTATGCCTCCACAAAAGTTGACAATATAATAAAGTTGTACAAGGGAATTTATTAGATCCAACCCATTCATATGAACTCGTTTCTTATAAAAGTTATATCCAAGAGGTAGGATGACATATAAAATTTTGAAGGAGAGTCAATATTAGCATGAACTTAATTCTTAATAAATTCTTCATCAAATTGTGTGATATAATATCTTCCAAGTTAAATATTAATCCATTTTTACAATAGCATGCATTAGAGGCACCTTAGAAAATTTGAAGTGAGGGTGTCCTTTTCTCCATATAACCTACTAATTAAATCCAAAACATAAATTTAGGGTTCTCTTAAGTTTGTGGATGGATAGATGCCATTAATTTATGACCTAAACTACATACCCTCAATGCACCACTTCTCAAGTACCTTGTGGCAATCCTTATTAAATATCATCACCTATTTTGATTTCAAGTGTAACTCGAGATCAAAAATTGTATAATACATTTGCAATTCACTTGGCATAAAAGATGCAATTCAATGTCCTCTATCATTAACCACTATCCTTTCCTCCAATCTAATTTTTTGGTGATCCAATAACTTATATCTACACTAGACAACACAATTAGTCTTGTCTCTACATAATGTAAACATTATTTCCTAATGTTTACATATACATATTTATCCTTCTCATTATCATCAGTTGGATCTATTAGTATAGGGAATGAATGATATCTCTCATCTTTGAATATCTAAAACTATTTTGACCATTCTGGAAAATTAGCTAACCATGGTTTATTTGAGGAATTAGAGAAAATTGCACTCCTAGGCTCTGTTGGAGTTAGGAACTTGTTCAATCCTAAATTGTGTTATTCTATTTCTTTTGAAGTTTTGGAGTCTTATTTTTAGGAGGCATGTAGAAAATCCTGGCAAATCATTCAAACGATTAAGTGTATCAAAACTATTCAATTAGAATACAAAATTAATGACGATTTAGACAAAAAAATGATTCCTTCTTTTTGAATCCACATACTAGTGTTTAAATTCATATTAATACTAATCAACGGGACTTTCAACTAAAATCAATTATGGGTTAAAAAATTGATACCCCGCTTTATGTTTGTCCCTAACTTAAATTCTACTAAAAATCACATGCATGCTCTAAAATATAGAGTTTAATATATAGTGAACATGGGACTCAACAAGGGATACTAGACACTAAGCTATGGATCTCTCAATTGAATTCAATTGTATTAAAGAATAGGAACAATCCACAAAAAAATGATATAGCAATGATGAATAAACAATGTTCACTTAACTTCCAAATCCCAAGATTCAAAACCAATGGTCAAAAGTGGCAAATGGAAGCACAACATATAATTCATAATTAGAAACAAATATGAATTGATCTTACTTGGTGAGGAAAGTGAAGAAAATGAGACAATGTTTACGGACAATCCATCAGTGAGGACACCAACTGATCTCCCTAGTCCGAATGGTTCGGATCTAGAATAAAAAATGTTCACTTAACTACCAAATCCCAAGATTCAAAACCAATGCTCAAAAGTGGCAAATGGAAACGCAATATATAATTCATAATTAGAAACAAAGATGAATTGATCTTACTTGGTGAGGAAAGTGAATAAAATGAGACAATGCTTACAGACAATTCGTCAGTGCAGACACCAACCGATCTCCTTGGTCCGAATGGTTCGGATCTAGAACAAAGCAAAACAAGAATGAAAACCCTTCCCTAGATCTATCAAACTACTTGAATACAAAGAGTCCAGACCATACCTTATTTACGAAGGTTTTCCTCGTGGCTTGAAGCTTTCGCAATCATGATTACTGATGAAGAGATTCCCTGCAAAAGACTCAAAAGGACAAATACAAGAGACTACAAGATAACATGATACATCTAAGCGATTGAACAAGGAAAAATACTATAAATGAAATTACACATCATTTATGGGAAAGGAATACATTGATGTATTAACGAAAATAGAGGAAAGAATTACAACCAATGAAGCCTTGGTGTTGAATATCCTTTCCAATGGAACCTTGCCTCAATTTTCCAATCATGGAAGAATGGATTCCTGGTTTAATTTCTCCGGCATTTGGCTACCCCCATTTCAACCCCCTTATCCCATGACGAGGAGATTCATTTATAGGCCAAAAGAGATGTTAAGGAGAGGAGAGGATTAGGGAGAAGGAGGATGTGGGATCCTACTAAGCTGGGAGGCAGGTAAGATCCACCCTATATGGAAGGGATAAGCCTCCACGAGGGTCTCCTTCAAGAGACTTCTCAAAACTTCTCATTTTTTGCTCCGTATAGGCATCAATGCACCCTATACACTAGCAACATGCATCAATGATGCGGTCTATAGTGGAGAAAGGTGCATCAATCAAGAAATACGTGCTTTGCTATAAAGAAAGGTGCATCAGTCCCTCTAAACATGGTTTTTACAGGAAAAAAGCCTCATGACTCATCTTCCAAGGATTTTGTCCAAGTACTTCAAGTATTTAGACAAGGATAAAGTGTACATGGTTCGTAATCATGATGAGTAAAAAATTTATGTGTAATAGAATTCCCCCCAAAGTATGAAGCTAGAGTAAAGGGATATGTGAAATACTTTGAACGATAAAGTATAAAGGATCGAGGCAAGGAACCATCAGTTGGAAATCTGTCAACAATAACCAAGGATCTTTTGCAGTACAATAATTTTATCATCCCAACGACTCACAACATGGATGCCGACCAATACATTACAGATCCATGTTGATACTGATTGATGATATGGCCACCAAATTACAACATGGATCCATATATAAATGAATGAACATATTCATCGCTACTAAAATAAAAGCGTAGATCCATGATGAGATAATAACACAGCCACAACCAATACAAGATTGGATTTGTGTGATAGTGCATCAATGAGGTTTCCACCATAGCATCTATGTGGGAACCTACTAAAAAATTTCCATCGCAACCTAGGTGTAATAATAAGACATCAGAACAACCCAGGGTCTTCTACCCATTCCCAAAATTATACGAATCTAACCACATGATTACAAAGCGTTGAAGTTGAACATGGTAGAAACAACTTGATTACCGATCAATGATGTGAACCGTTAACAAGTGCGAGGGAAATCACCAATTATGACAATGATTCGCAAGGTATCACTAGTACATCCCAACAAATGTGAATGAATGAGTTGGAGTTGAAAATCCGTAGAATCATTCGATCAGAGGTCAATGATTCAAACCTACTATCAAAAGTGTGGAAACCTTCCATTGAGGCATGTAGGCTCCAAGGTACCGACTAGTTTCTAAGTCTAATTCTTGGATGATGAGTTGATTTCAACAAAAATAGACTCGTCGAAGGAGGGCCATACTTTATCCCACATTATCGACACGAAACTAACACAGGAAGTGATATAAGATGGTATATCAAATGAGTGTGAACTGGCACAAAGGTGTAATGGTAGACAAGGATGACTGATAAAACAGAAGGTTTAATGAATGCGAAGGTTGATTCCATCCAAATACTTCCTTTGAACATTTAACAGCACGACAAGTGACTTGGAAGCATTGACTCAACATAGAAAATACCAAGACATAATGCAACAAATGACTAAAGCATTCTTCGGAGTACCCAAAGGAGTAGAATGAATCCTGGAATTGGTATGGATCGAAGACAAGCTGACTACCCAACTGTTTGACTAGAATGCAGACATGTGCCATGTTCAAAGGTTGCTTTAAGCTACCATTAATACAGACTCAAATACATATTCTTATTCCCTTAATTTCACCGTCATGATAAATGAGTGCCTCTTTTCTTTTTAACGAGTTGGAAGAGGGTAACAAACGCTCGATGTAGCTCATAATATGATGAGTCCAATCTCACATGTTTTACGAACTTGAGAAATGAGGTGTTCGGTCCCAAAAAGGGTCCTTCCATGTATAATTTTATGAGTTCAAAGAAGGTAAAATCGGAGACGTTTCACATTTAGAGAGTCTAAAGCGGTCAAAAGAAGACTCCTAATGGTTATTTTTCGTAAACGTTAGTCTCATCACTCGAAAAAGGATAATACAACGTGAGAGAGAACTCTTCTAATCATGATTGACTAGAGTATTCATTTTTCGTAAATAGTCTACACGGTCCAATAAAGGGATAAACTATCACCATATAGACGTCCTTTCAAATCCTTTTACGAGCGTGAAAGAAACAAGTTCACTCAACAAAATTTTCCTATTTTGGGAGTCTGAAAAGAGCTTAAAGAGGAATCAATGTACAACTTTGTCATGGTTGATGACCGAGTACGAAAAAGAAAAGTTAACTCAACACAATTCCTTTTCTGTAAGTTGTCTAGTGAGGCCGGATAAAGTGATAAATTTATACTCGTTAGACACACATTTTTACTCAATTTTTTAACGAGCACGACAATGGTATAAAAAACACTCGAAATCTTTTTCATGTTTGAACCAGAGCACAAAAAAGTAAAAAGTAAGATCAAACCACTTTTCATGTTTCAACCAAAGCACGCAAAAATTGAAAAGTAAGCTCAATACTATCTAATTATTTTTAACGAGCTTGAAGACAGGTGAAAATAATGCTCATGATGTCTGCTTCATTTTTTAACAAGCTTGTAACATAAAATAAACTATGCTCAGTATAATGCCCATTGGAAAGTTTCTTCCCAACATGATATCCAGAGGTTGGAAGTTTTCCCTCAGTATAAGAAGATGATGGGATACCTCCAGTATGATGTCCATAGGATGGAGACATGCCCCCAAACTTCGTTTCGTTCCCCTACTCTTTTTGTCATCCACTCAAACTCGTGGTTACTAGTAGGAATACCTTCACCAATGGAGGATAAAAAACAAGATTAAATAGCATAGGTGAATGAAATGAAGGTTCAGATATTAAATCTGGCGAAAAACTTGACTCAAGGGGAGGGGATTTGTTTCATTTTTTAACGAGCTTGACACAAGAATAGAACTATGCTCGTGGGGTATTGTTTCATTTTTTAATGAGCTTAACACAGGAATAGAACTATGGTCATGGTGATCTGTTTCATTTTTTTAATGAGCTTGACACAAGAATAGAAATATGCTCATGGTCATCTGTTTCATTTTTAATGAGTTTGATGCAGGAATAGAACTCTACTCGTGAAGCTAGTTTCATTTTTACACAAGCTTGAAACCAAAGGTAAACTATGCTTGGGAATGGTTTCATTTTTACACAAGCTTGAAACCAAAGGTAAACTATGCTTGAGAGGACCTATTTTATTTTTACACAAGCTTGAAACAGAAAATAACTATGCTTCAAGGGACCCATTTAATTTTTTAATGAGCTTAAAACTGAATGGAAACTATGCTTATGATAGCCTATTTCATTTTTTAACGAACTTGAAACAAAAAGGGAACTTTACTCATACCACTTCATGGATCCCAAGAGGATGACACTCCAGAAGGAATACATACCGAAGGATAAGTCTCGGCCATGGATTCTAAGAAGTCCTCACTGGAAAGAAGATAAAACATGCCAACCCCCAAATCTAAGGTTAAAGACGACGAGCATTTAGAGAGAGGCCCATTTTCAGTAGAAGTTAAAAGCATGGGATAAAATGCCACATAATTGAATTGTGGCGGGAAATATAACACATGGGAATAAGTCAGAAGATCGACAATCAGATGAGAGTCAACAAATGAAATCTAGTCAATAGTCACAATGCGTTCGCCATGAGGGAAAGACAACACTCAGAAGAGTGGGGACAAGAGATATTTCATCGCATAGACATTATCTCATCCAAGGAGCAGATTAAAATCCAAAGGACTCTAAACTAGCAAAACATCAATAAAGACCGTTTTTCCACCTAACAAAATAGGAAAATGAGGAACAACCCCCAGAGGTTGAGTGATTCCTCTGTTAAAAGCTAACATATTCTGACTAATGGGCACAAGTTGTGGGGATCCCATAACCTTCCAAGCATTTGAGGACAAAATGATAGCTACTGCACCTTCATCAACTATTGTATGAGGTACATCTATATGGCCAACCTTTAGAATGATTTTGAAAGGTAGATAGGAAGGAAGGCGAGGTGCAGAGAGTTCGTTCCAATCGATAAAAATCGATTGATTCAGAACCAAAGGTGGAATAACGTAAGCCTCATTAATTTGGGGAGGTCCTATAATAGAAGGATCAATGACCCCCTACATGGTATAATCTGTATTAACAAGAAGAACCTGAGCAGTATTAGATTCACTCTCTAACGGGAGAGTGGGATTGACTGAGGATAAAACTAGATCGACCGCTTGGGTATCACTCTTCGAGGGAAGAGTGGGATCGACTGAAGATGAAACTAGATCAACCACTTGGGTTTCACTCTTTAAGGGAAGAGTGATATAGACCGAGGATGAAACAATATCGACTACTTGGGTTTCACTCTTCAAGAGAAGAGTGGGATCGACCGAGGATGAAACTAGATCGACCGCTTGATCAACCGACGACAAGTCAAGAGGCAATTTACTACAACTCATTGGAGGCTGTGATTGAGACACAAAAAAACCTTCCAATAATAGATAAGCTTAGTCCATGCGAGGAAAAAGGTAAGTACAGTGCATGTCTCTACATAATAAGCACGGATTCTTGACTTTACTTTTCTGAGTCTGAACCAAAGAGTCGTTGGTTGATAAGGTATCATCAGTATGATTTCAAGAGGCTGACGATACGGATCGTTCCAAATCTTGCGACCATATTTCTAATATCGTGGGAATACCAGGGAAATCCTTAAGAAAATGGGGCCCCTCGCAAATCCTGTAAGGGAACTTAGGTTTACGAAGATTCGAAACAAATAGTTCAATACTCCTAGCATGATGATCAGTGGCTAGTGGGTTTCCAACATGATGGGAAGAGGTTGGATATTTGAACTTTTTCTTAGTGTTATTATTCGTATCCCTCCTTTTCTTATTCTTCTTATCCACCTGCTTACTAACATCACAGTTTTCAGCAGCTGAAGAGGAAGAAAGGGAAGCTGACTCAACATTTGACGAAGAAGGTGAAGGATCAACATGAGGTTGATTCTCTTGTGGGGGAGGACTTTTATACGAAACAATCGGTACACTTGGGGTAACTAGATTGGGGAATAACCATACTGGTAATCCTATAGTCAATTTGGGAAGCCTCAATGTGGCCATGAAGGGAGGACCAACACCTCCATATGGAGGAGAAACAAAATACATACCCTGAAAATGGGCCTCTTGGTTGGTAGTCTTGGAATATTTTTCCATATATAAATTCTCTAAGAACCTCTAAATTACCACAGAAATCAAACACTACTCAAATCTAAAAGAAACAAGCAGTATGTGAAAGGGATGGATAAATAAGTCGGATTCTCATAGGATTGTCAAATTGTCACAACTCGCGATATACTGTAGGTCCCAATAGTTATACTCGGCCCAATATTTCAGAGCACTAACTAGGGAGGATTGGTACCGTACCCCTGACCATATAACCCGACTACCTAGCAGTACGTGCGTAGTAATCTCCCCAAGTGTTGTTCTCGGTGTATTGCAACAATAAGATGACCAATAGGTTTACTCAGATAGTTCAAGGATGCTAAAGCGGTCTCCTGACATACACAAGGTACGTGGGATCTCGAATCCGTAGTAGTGTTGTCTAATGCACAACCGTACGAAAGGGACCTTCCTATATACCGTCGAGTACGTGAAAGAACCTTTTGATATACCATACAAGTACATAAAAGGCTGTTTGATATACCAATGAGTACGTGGAAGAACCACACATACCCTAGAATGCAGTGTAGGAAAATAACGAAAAATCCTACGCTTTAAGACGTTGGAACATGTCTCTAACCTATTATTGAAGTTGCTAAATATTTTAACTTAACTAGCGCTTGATTTTATATTATGCAGTTAAGTGGATGCATGAAGTGTAGGCTAGGAAAATAAAAAATAATGCACAACTAAGCTAAATGAAGTGCAAGTCTTTCATTTTTTCGATGAAAAATAGCTCAAGGAAGGATAAATATTTCTTTTTTATGAGAGAAAATGAACAAGGTATGCTTTTTTACTTTCCTTTCCAAAGATGCCCTAATTAAACAGAGCGTAAGAGGTTGTTTTCCCCAAGTGAAACCCTATGCAAATGTCATTTTAATTTTTCAAAAATGGTAGAAACAAGCCAATCCACACCAAAGAAAAAATTATTTGGAAACCTTAATATGGGTCAAAGAGACTGTAGGATACATTATTCGGGAATTTTTTTTCAAAAATGCAATTCATTTCGCTTAAAAATGCAAACAAAGTACTAGTTTTGACTAAAGGGGCCAAACATGGCTCCAAATCTCAAGAAGAACCAATAAAAGGAAAATTCCTTTGCTTTAACAATAATGAGAGAGTAGATCTTTATTGAAAAGAAGAAGGGATCTGATCATTGTTTCCAAATAAGAAAGAGCATTTCTAACCCCTAACTATGCAAAAGCTAAACGTGGTTTTCTTTTCTTTTATAAAACTAAGATCTGAACCAAAACAAGACTAGCTAAAATCAAAATTATTTTTTGAATTTTTATAAATATTTCAAATCTAAGAAAGAAAGCGAAAATAAATCTCTTTCTTTAAACTAATATGAAAACAAAATATTTTCTTCCCTTCAACTGTAGAAAGCAGAAAACACTGCACCAACCCAATCACAAGCCAAGCAACAGGGCATCGAAAAGTCTAGGTAGAAAATCAAGCTAAAAATCAACAGGTCGACGCGGGTTGCAACTATACACCAGAGCGTAAGTACCTCAGTGACGCATTTTTCTAAAGAGAAACGCGCGGTAGTGACTCCAAAGGAAAAGCGCACCAGGCTAACAACGACGCACTGTAAATGAAGGTAAAGTGCGTCGGGCGACCCAAAAAATTGAAAAAAGAAAGATTTTCAATCCAATCAACATACTTCAGGGTGTGAGACCTAATGGGAATTATACAGTGACATATAGACAGTCAGATCTACTAATTGGATGTGACCTACCAATTGAAAATTAAGCCAAATCCAATCAGAAATAAGGCAATCAAGGAAGATCTACAACTTAAATAACTCGTCCCCAACGGAGTCGCCAATTTTGTTTACGAAAAATACATCAGTGTGGACACCAACCGATCTCCCTAGTCCGAATGGTTTGGATCTAGAACAAAGCAAAACAAGAATGAAAACCTTTCCCTAGATCTATCAAATTACTTGAATACAAAGAGTCCAGTCCATACCTTATTTACGAAGGTTGTCCTCGTGGCTTGAAGCTTTCGCAACCCTACTTGTTGATGAAGAGATTCCCCGCAAAAGACTCAAAAGGAAAAAGACAAGAGACTACAAGATAACATGATACATCTAAGCAATCGACCAAGGAGAACTACTATAAATGAAATTACACATCATTTATGAGAAAGGAAGACATTGATGTATTAATGAAAATAGAGGAAATAATTACAACCAATGAAGCCTTGGTGTTGAAGATCCTTTCCAATGGAACCTGGCCTCAATTTTCCAATCATGGAAGAATGGATTCCTGGCAAAATTTCTCCAGCATTTGGATGCCCCCATTTCAACCCCTCTATCCCATGAAGAGGAGCTTCATTTATAGGCCAAAAGAGATGAGGAGGAGAGGAGAGGATTAGGGAGGAGGAGGAGTAGGGATCATATTAAGCTGGGAGGCGAGTAAGATCCACCCTATATGGAAGGGATAAGCCTCCATGAGGGTCTCCTTCGAGATACTTCTCGAAACTTCTCTTTTTTCGCTCTATACAGGCATCGATGCACCCTAGACACTAGCAACATGCGCCAGTGATGCGGTCTGCAGTGGAGCAAGGTACGTCGATAAGGAAAAACGTGCTCTAATATAAAGCAAGGTGTGTCGACCTCTCTAAACATGGTTTTTATAGGAAAAAAAATATCATGACTCATCTTCCAAGGATTTTGGCCAAGTACTTCAGGTATTTAGGCAAGGATAAAGTATACATGGTTCGTAATCATGATGAGTACAAAATTTTCGTGTAACAGACAAAAAAGGAACAAATAAATGATAATATTAACAAGATGGATGTGCACCAACACTAGCTAGAGCTTTGCTCTGAATCAAACTGTAAATGTGAAATGATTGAAGTGAAAAAATAACTCATCATTTTAAAAGAATCAAACATACCATTAATAAATTCAAAGTGATATCAATATATGGTTCATTTGAGAGTCCACATCGACTGGCCATGTCAAATTGAAAGATACATAGTAATGATGCAACATTGATAAATTTAAATGCATAATGATCTTGAAAAATGTCCAAACCATTGGAAGTGCAAAAATGATCAATATTTGAAAATCTCATGAGAGTGTCAAGAGAATATAGAAAATTGATTTTTAAATAACCTCTAATGATATCAAAGCATTTAAGAAATATCAAGCTTTGAATAGTGAGTCTCTGATGGTATTAAATCAAAACAAAAAATAGTATATGTGAAAAAAATTTGATAATATTGGACAAGTCCAGAAAGAAAAATGAATATTTAGAAACACCCCAAAAGAACATTTAAAACACAAATGAATAATCAAGATGAAAACCTTAGAAATTCTTCAATACATGGGTGGAGAGAATTCAAGAATCAAACTTAAGTCTCATATCCCATTGACCATCTTGAAAGAAAAAACAGGCTCAAAACTCAAAGCAACTTCAACATGCTATCAAAAAGATTGAATCTTGGAAAAGCTTTGATAGTGTTGAGCAAGCTATTGAGCATTAATTATCAAATCAAATTACTTCAATAGACCATTAGAACAAGGTGAAATATTGTTTTCTAGACATGCTATAATTGTAGATCAAGAAAATTCATAAAATCGATATTGAAAGAGTATGAAATATTGATATTTGAAATCATTCCATTAATGTATTAGATAGATTATTAAAATGCACTTAGATTGATTTTACATGGCTTGCACGCTCACACCGACGGGCAGGCCTAGTCGGTGTCAGCGTGCAAGCCATGTCAAATGATAAAACTGGTGACGTGGTGTTGTCTTTAACTAGATGTTTCTTTCTAGAAAGTAAACGAATGGTGGTGTACAGTCTTTAACTAAATGTTTCTTTCCAGAAAGGAAAAGAAAACACTTTGGCAAACATTTTATTTCAAGAAGCTTCCATCATACACGGCTTCTATTACGTGGCCTTCCACATTCCACATTTCAAATAGTCACGGTAATAATGTTCTCTCAAATTATGTTACTTTTAATAACACACTTATAACTAGCAAGCCATATTAATATTAATAATATGGTTTATTTTCGTCGATCGACGTATATCAACCACATTTTAATGTGTGGCTTATATACGCCATTGACATATATAAGCCATATTATTAATATTAATATAGCTTGCTAGTTGATGGTCAACCCGCGAAAATATTTAGTGACTTTTAATATTCATATTATGGTTATGAAAATATTAATAATAATTATTTAATTATAATATAAAATTATAATTATTTAATTATTATAATAATTATTTTATTATAATAACACTTATTTAATTATAATTGGCTTCTATTACGTGGCCTTCCACATTTCAAATAGTCACGGCTTCTATTACGTGGCCTTCCACATTTCAAATAGTCACGGTAATGATGTTCTCCCAAATTATGTCACTACTAATAACACACGTATAAATATCTTTAAGTAAAACCTCACACACTAACTAAATAACTATTTATATTTAATTATATATTTGGCGTGAGGTCCAATCATAACAAGGAGTGGATCCTTTTGATTCAAGTATTTTGGAAGCAATTGGGTCTATAACTTGTAACATTAAGATTTTATTTAGCAACATTTTTGGATCTCCCAATAAAATCAAACACGGTTTTCAATTAATTAACAACTTATTTCAATTAATTAACAACTTAGTCTAACCTTAAATGTTAATTAATTTCTTAGTCTTACTTTTTTAAATGTTAATGTATATTCTGCATAAATCTATCTTGAGATACAAAGTGACACTATTTATGTTCGACTAAAAGCAACATTTTGGGAATTGATCTTGTGGACTAATAAGCAGTATTTTGGGAATTGATTTTGTGGATTAACAACAATGCTTTGGGAATTGATCTTGTGGATTAATAAGCAGTACTTTGGGAATTGATTTTGTGGACTAACAACAACCCTTTGGGAATTGATCTTGTGGATTAACTGTCATCTTGGTTTTGGGAAGATGAGACTAATTGTCCATTCAAAATTAATAGGGTTTAGTTTGGAAGTTATGTTGGAAGGAGTATTGGATTAGCCGTCGCACTTCTGGGAATTTATCTTGTAAACTAACTGCCACGTGAAAACATATGACTAACCATCCATTCAAAATTATATGCTTGATAGTAAAAGTTTACTAACATCTATAAGTTTTGGTGTAACAACAAATCTTTCAATCTCTTACAAACACACCATAACCATATTAAAGTAATAGTATTTAAAATTGACCATCCAACACACCATAACCATATTAAAGTAATAGTATTTAAAATTGACCATCCACGGCAATATGTTAACTTGGATAACACGGAACAGTGGCCTTGTCCACAAGAAGAAAACAAAATAAAAGATAGAGGAGCCAACTACCGTTCCTACACTACACTCCACTGGTTACGTTCATACCTCACCAACCAGTCTAAAAGGCTGGAACGTGCTCGTGAATCCAGCCAAACCAATTGAGTCGGCGGCCATATTACTCTGAATTCACGAAAGCCATTTGCTTATAAATAAATGTGAAGATTTGAAGGCCGAGAGAAGGAAAGATAATATCAGAGAAATGATAGTGGCATTGGCGCTCTGTTTCTCGGCTGCCCCCCTGACGCTGTATATTCCTCCGTGCAGGCAGCTGAGCGAATTGGTGGAAAAGATAGAGGAAATGGTGAAGGAAATGACCAGGTACTACATAAGAACTTATCCTGAGATACGCATTGCCTGTAGGAGAATTCTTATCATTTGCGGCGTATATCGCCCCGGGAATCGAACCCCTCGCCTCCGGACCTGATTTATCTGTCTCTCCTTTGTTTATGAGACAGTCCAAGTCCACGCCTGCTCATCAATGGCCGCCGTGGCTCTGTAAGTAGACGCGTCCAGGCGAAGTACAACGTCAAGAAACGAAGGGGTTGACTCAATAATTCATTTCATTGCTCCTGTATACCCTCCAACTGATCTCGAACATAATCTGGTGTTTGTCTTGGTTGAGTATTTCTGTTCGAATGTAAACGCCATGAACTTCTCAAGTTATAGAGATTAATTTTGGTTTGATATTAGTGGTTTTGTAAGTGTTTTTTCGACTGGTTAACAATTTTAGTATTGGGATTTGAGGCTGGATATGAACAGAGTTTAGTAGTGGGATTTTAGCTTTCCTCTTTTATCATATATTTTTTTATTAATAACTTACTGAAGAACAGATTATGTTCATATTTATTTGTGATAGCTATCATGTATGAAGATTTGTATGAGCTCTTAGGTTTTTATACATTTGAAAATGTATAAGCCCTATGTATTTGCTCATACCATGTAAACGATTATCAACCTGCTTGTTAGGGAGAGGGAGACATGGTGTTTTTATACATATGAAGGTGTTTATGAGCCCTCTCCAAAGTACATATAAAAGATTATCACTCTCTTCATGTTGGGAGGAGTGAAGCATGGTGTAGGTGTGGTGGATCTTATTTACATTGAATGGTAGTTTTTTTGGTTTGTGTGCTTTATTATCACTTTCTTCATGTTGGGAGGAGTGAGGCATGGTGTACGTGTGGTGGATCTTATTTATATTGAATGCTAGGTTTTTTTTGGTTTGTGTGCTTTATAAATAGAAGGAAGGAATATTGTTTTGTTGTAAAAAGAAGTAGACGTGCAACACACTCCAAAGTATACAATGTATTATTTGATAATTAATAAATGATTATTATATATTACACAGTTTTGATGTTCTCAATAGGCATAGTTAAAGTTAATAGCATGTTAAAAAAATGGTTAAATATTCATTAAGTTAACAATAAGTTAATAGGAAATTTAGTTTTTATTGCTTGCTATTGGAATACCTTTTGTGTTACAAAATTGCAAGGCGAACTTATCCCAACATTTTCCTATTTTTGTTTTAAATATTCATCTATTTTTTACATTAAATATGACTAAATTGATAATATTCACCTTCATTGGGCAATGTGCCCTTTCCTTCCTACAAGGTATGTATGGGCCTTGGAAATGCACCATAAACATTTAAATTTTCATGAAATTCACAAAATAAGATGGTTGAGATAGCAAGTTCTTGCTGATAACTAGTCAAAACTACCTCCTAACCATCTCAACCATGTCAAACACTCATTAAAAAGACAATCATGGGAGAAAAGAGAAGGAGAGAGAACACCCATACTATCGCTATGTTGGAAGAACCTTCTTATACCCTAAGCTTTTATGCCTAATTACCATCTCAAAGATCCCTATCTATAAGACATCATCCCCTTTGTTTGTTGAAGCTGTGATCATTTGATGCCTTCTTCCTTATATTCAAGAGGATATTGAAGGCTTGAGAGCAAGAAACATGAGGGGATCAGGTTGCAGATGTTAAAATCCTCACATCAGATCTAAGAGATGATGTATACCTCACAAGAAAGATTAAGCAGGAAAATAGAAGAAGAGTGGACAATGCAATGTAAAAGAGCAACAAAATTATGATACAATAGAACTCATATAAAAGTAGAATAACATCACGCACTAATTCATTAATCACAATATGGACAAATAAATAATACAATGGTGAGGATTCGAATGCCAAGGTGGCAATTCGAATTAGCATTCATGGAGTGATCATTAGATCAATGGAGTGTCATCAAAGCACAACTAGGAGTCCTGATCATCATCAGTGGAGTCATCAATGCACAAGTAACTGTCAACTAGGTGTCAAACTGAGTCTAACTGAGTGTGGTAGGTGTAACTAGCACATGGAGGCACTAACTGAATGAAGGAGGGTCAGTGGAGGGCGCATGAGGAGCTAACTGGAGTCAGAATAGGCAGTCTAGTCTCACTGGAGGTCCATCAGAGTGATACAGTTAGTTGAGGAGTCAATTTAGCCTTAAATCAAGGAAAGATCTAAAGATAACTCAACTAACTGAAGTGCAACTGAGTGGTAGGTGAGAGAGGGAGCCTTTCACAAGTGGTAGGTGAAAGGAGGGCTCACTAAGAACTAGGAGGGCTAAAACTGATCTGAAAGAAGCTCTCGGGACTAGCTAACCGAGGGCTAGGTGTTGGGACTGATGACTGGGATGGATGCAATTGCATGCATGCACGCAAAATCATGACTGAAAATGAAAAAATGGAAAATGTTGTTAGGACTAGGATGGAGTATAGGAATATCGCAACACCCCCCCTTTATCCATCTTGGGCCCTGGTAACTGAGACCAAAGGTAACCCAATACAATGAATAATAATAGCAGTCAATAAACTGAGGAAATGGGGAAAACCTCATGGGAAAAATACCCCCCCTCAAAATAGATTGTAAAGCACACCAAAAATAAATGCTCCAAACTCAAGCAGGTGTGATGCTTGGTCATATGTTTGGAGGTATCTTCTTCTTGGGAAGAAGTGGTTCAAGCTCAAAAAGCATGTGTGTGTACTTGCTCTTCAGATTGAATGTGATGAGAACAAATCCAAAAGTATGAGAATGATCCTGGAACCTGTGATTCGAATCAGCTGAGGTAGGATCAAATCCATGAATGTGTAGATAGTCTTTTGTTTTCTCCTTCGAACCATCATAGGTGAGATTATGCCCAAAAGAACCATCACATGATAGTGAATGCTTTGAATCCAAATCAGATCCAAGACTTGAAGAATGGTTTCTTGAGATCTCCTTTGAACCATTAGAGGTGAGATCAAAACCATGTTGTGCATGAGAAATTATCCCAAGTAGTGATTGCTTGGATTTTAAATGAAATCCAAGACTTAATGAATGGTTTCTTGAGATCTCCTTTGAACCAGTAGAGGTGAGATCAAAACCATAAAATGCATGAGAAATTATCCCAAGCGAATGGAAATGCTTTACATCTTCAATAAACTTCTGAGAGCATGTACAAATGATCATATAGTAGTACATAAGAGGTGAGTGATGTTAATTTTCAGTATTAAATCACAATACTATAGGATCTTTGCTGAGAGAATAACATCTACAGTATATCAATGCATGACAATCATAATATGACAAGCATCACAAGCATCACAAGAATCAAAAGCATAGAGACAAGAGACACAGAGTTTCCGTGGGGAAAACCCTAAGGTGAAAAACCCCACAAACTTCCTCAGAGATAGAGAGAGCAATGGCTCAACCAAAATACAACCAAATAATACAGAGATAGTCTCCTAGCAGATGATCCTCCTCCTCCTCACTAGTGCGCCACTTTCCAGAGAGAGAGATAGATGCTTTTCTGAATGAGTAAAATAGAGATCTCCTATCTCTATTTATACTCACCTTTTTGCCCAGTGACCTACTGGGGCCGTCTTGTCTACTTTAGTACATCCACATTATATTATATATTAATTAGGGCCGACCCCATAAGGTGGTCTAAAAACCCATCGGCAAGTACACATACTTGCGACACTTGTCAATCCACATGACGACACTTCCTTATAGAGGAATAACACATCTCTTATAAGGGTACAATAAATATACATATAATATACTGATGAAATACATTCTGAAGTTACATATACATCAACACTCCCTCTTAACTAGGAAGGTATTTCTCGACACAGATCTGCTAGACAAGTCTTCTTCTCTGGATCATCATCATCGATGCATCGTCATCATCATCATCACTGCTGCTGCTATCTCATCCAATCTCTGTCTCTACTCGTCATAGGAAGTTCTACAGAGCCAGTCCTTTTTCATACTGGATGTAGGCCCACCACCTGTAGGTCTTCGTCATCACTGGCCATACTGTGGAATTCTCAGGACTTTTACGTGCGTCACAAAACCTCGCAAGAGCATCCCAGGCTGTTACGAGCATACTGCTCTACCTATAGGATCTCCCAGGGCAACGAATTACATGTGACCTCACCACAAAACCTCGCAAGAGCATCCCAGGCTGTTACGAACATACTGCTCTACCTATAGGATCTCCCAGGGCAACGAATTACATGTGGTCATGGCAAAACCTCGCAAGAGCATCCCAGGACTTATTACGGGCACACAGCCCAACCTATCGGATCTCCCAAGGAAACGGATTACATGCCATAGGACAAAACTTCGCAAGAGTATCTGCCAGATATCCCAGGGCAACGAATTACATGCCATAGGCAAAACCTCGCAAGACTATCTGCAGATCTCCCAGGGCAACGAATTACATGTCCTCCCAGAGCAAAACCTCGAAAGAGCATTTGCCAGATGTCCCAGGGCAACGAATTACATGCCATAGGCAAAACCTCGCAAGACCATCTGCAAATCTCCCAGGGAAACGAATTACATGCTCATCTGCACAACCTGATCCACGGCCACAGAGTATCAACCTGATACTCACCATACATCATCCTGATGTATCCATGATCATCCTGATCATCATCACTGCAACGTCCTGCTGCATGTCATCTGGAGCAACATCCTGAAGCTCGTCATCTATGATCATCCTGATCATCACTGCAACATCCTGCTGCATGTCATCTGGAGCAACATCCTGAAGCTCGTCATCTATGATCATCCTGATCATCACTGCAACATCCTGTTGCATGTCATCTGGAGCAACATCCTGAAGCTTGTCATCTATGATCATCCTGATCATCACTGCAACATCCTGCTGCATGTCATCTGGAGCAACATCCTGAAGCTCGTCATCTACGATCATCCTAATCATCAATGCAACATCCTGCTGCATACCAAGTATCTACCTGATACATATCATCATACATGATCCTCCTGATCATCAATGCAACATCCTGCTGCATACCAAGTATCTACCTGATACATATCATCATACATGATCCTCCTGATCATCAATGCAACATCCTGCTGCATACCAAGTATCTACCAGATACATATCATCATACATGATCCTCCTGATCATCAATGCAACATCCTGCTGCATACCAAGTATCTACCAGATACATATCATCATACATGATCCTCCTGATCATCAATGCAACATCCTGTTGCATACCAAGTATCTACCTGATACATATCATCATACATGATCCTCCTGATCATCAATGTATCCTCCTGATACAGATACAAAACATATGATATATATCACCATACATGATACATATACAGATACATGGTCCAAGCATCCAACATGATGCACATAAAATACATACACATGATCCAACTGATCATATCCAGCATCCAACATGATGCGTACATACATACATAAAATGATCCAACTGATCATATCCAGCAGAAACTAGAACATCATCCTGATGTTCATCATCCAGCGCTTACATCCACAGCCATGTGAAGGATCCTCCTTCCAACATGCTTGGAATGGCTTCAGCAAATGTGTCCATCACTTCTTCCTCGAAGTGTCCTCGATCTGAATAACGCCAAGCCTCTCTCTGAAGTACTCGAACTTCACCCTGGCTAGTGGCTTCGTCAGCACATCTGCGATCTGCTCATCCGTCGCAACATACAGGAGCTTCACAGCTCCTCTCTGCACCATATCCCTGATATAGTGGTATTTGATCTCTATGTGTTTCGACCTGTCATGAAACACTGGGTTCTCGGACAGTTTCACACAACTATGGTTATCACAGAAGATACCAGTAGCTTCCAACGGGAGATCAAATAACTCAGACAGTAGCTTCCGTAGCCATTCTACCTCACAACTAGCTGAACAGGCTGCAACATACTCTGCCTCAGCTGTACTCAGTGCTACGCAGGATTGCTTCCTGCTAAACCAAGAGATCACACCTGATCCCATACTGAAGCAACACCCAGATGTGCTCTTCCTATCTGCAGCACTGCCAGCCCAATCTGAATCAACATAACCCTGCAGGTTAAACTTTTGATTCGCCTCATATCTGAGCCCATAATCCACTGTACCCTTCAGGTACCTCAGAACATGCTTTACAGCAACCAGGTGAACACTCCTCAGATCCCTCAGGAACTGGCTCAATGTGTTCACAGCAAAGCAAATATCTGGTCTCGTGTTCGTCAGGTACATCAAGGACCCAATAATCTGATGATACATAGAAACATCAACTGGCTCAGATGAAGCATCGCAAAGAAGCTTCAGATTTGATGCCATAGGTGTGGCCATGGCCTTGCAATCCATCATCCCGAACCTCTTCAGGATCTCTACTGCGTACTTCCCTTGTCCAAGGAAGATTCCTTCTGCATTCTGCCACACCTCCATGCCAAAAACAAATAGTGCATCATCCCCAAGTTCTTCATCTCGAACTCGGTAGTAAGCTTCCGCTGCGTGTCGGCAATCAATCTATCTTCACCATACCAAGTTCTGCACATATATTATTTCCTATCATGTGTCTCAGAACGAAGTGGCTGCTTCTTCTTCAACTACACCATTCAAGAAAGCTGTCTTGAATCCATCTGGTGTATCTTTTATTTCATCACTTTTATATTTCTCTATGCTGCCATCTGCAACATGCTTGATCTGAAAGTTCTATTTGGAAGTCACAACAGACTTCCCTTTAGCTCTTGGGATCGCATCCCAAACATCATTCTTCATGATCGACGGATCATGGCATTCCATTTCTTCATCCCAGATCCTGGGAACTTCAATATCTTCAATAGATATCTTTGTTGCTGGAACAAATGTTGTAGTCCTTTTGTAGGTGAAGATATACGGTCTTTCCTACAAAACAGGTTAAATTGCATGATTAGAAACATCTCATAATTTTCAGAACAAATTCTTACACATGAAGAAATATGTCATACAGTCATGCAGTCATGCAATTATCTTAGCCAATGCTTCAATACAACATTTATCCATATCCCGTAACTTTCTAGATGCCTTCCAATCTCTACCAGAACATTGTTAAGAGTGTGCACAACTCCCAACATGTCAGCAAAGAGGTTTCATTCTAGATAAGTAGCAATGGAATGTTGTACAGTGCCATAGGCCACTTACCCAACACATGCATATTAGTAGTATACTGTTCATTAATTCAATCATTCTAATATGCACAATACATATCCTAAGTCTAGGAACATGAGCATATACATCATTGAACAATTTTAGTTAAGCAAACAAATATGCAAGATAATTAAAATACTTATCTTTGTTTGTTTGTTGGGTGGACTCCCTCTGAGTCTTTTCTTCCTTGCAGGAGCTGCTGGAGTCCTTCTACACCTTCTTGTTGTGGAAGGTAGAGATATGGACAACTCCCTCTGAATATCTGCACCCTTGCAGAAACCACTGGAGTGTGCTCCCTCTTGATCTTTGCTTCCTGGATTACCTGTTCTTGAACTCATATTCATCCTTGGTCCCTATGCATGCTTATTAGTATCATGATTGTGTTATCCTTGTAATCTCATACAAAATCATACATTCATTAAAACACAATAATCTCAAGTATGTATAGTCATGATCATTTCAAACAGAAATAATAAGCATTAACATTCAAGGTTTATATAGGACTCTTATGGTTATTCATATCATAAGAAACATAACATGTATAAACCTGTAATTACTCAAACCTATGACTCTTCTGGTTAGTCATATTATTAATTAAGGTAAGACACATAATATGCATATGCCCATGATTATTCAAACTTATGACTTTATGAACAATCATCATCAATCATGCCATGCATACTTATATGCTAGATCCTATGATATAAGAAACACATACCTGGTCACCATATTTGCTAGTTATGTCTAGCAATGTGTTCTTGTTCTCTTCAATGACCTGCATAACTCATTAGTTAACTTTTGCAAAAACAAATTATACATACCTCTATGTGATCCATGACTATGGATGAATCTTTGTATTTATGTCACCATGGCATGTTCAGGTTGTCCCTTCAAATTGTACAAACCTCCCTCTTGCTTTCCAATCACTACTGCATCATCTATGGTCTTTCCCTTTGGCCACATTAGGACTTGGCCATCCACAAATGCAACCCTCATACCTTTTGCATCTAGTGCAGAAATGGAGAGTAAGTTCTTCTTGAGCCCAGGTACATAAAGTACTTCTTTCAACTTCAATGATTTTCCAGAATCTAGATTGTAGGAGGCTTCACCACTTCCTTTGATTGGGTATTGATAATCATCCCCAAGTTTCACCTTATGGGGTGATTCATGTTCAGAAAGATTCACAAAAGATTCCTTGAACCCAGTCATGTGTTTGGAGGCCCCATTATCAATTAACCAATCATTACATCCATGGGAGATGGTACCTGTAAGAGCAGAGATCAGAACATACTCTTCTTCACTTGATGAGTCATCATCACTATCACTTTCTGCCCTAGCCTTCTTCTTTGGGGGTTCATCATCTTCGGCAGCATGAGCATGAAATCTTCTTTTGCTGCCCTTCTTCTTCTTACTGAAGTTGTTGTTATTATCCCTTTTGTTCTTGGGACAATCTGAAGCATAGTGACCCTTCTCATTGCATGTGAAGCATCTTAGGTCTGTCCTATTCTTCTTTTGATAGGACCTATTGAGTCGAGAGGGATCCTTCTTGATTTTGCTTCTTTTGGTGTGAGCTGCAAGAGCTTGATCTTCTCCTCCCATCTTTTCCTCACGAGCTATAAGTCTAGCTTCTTCTTGAGAGCATTCTTCTCGAAGTCTACTGAAGGAGATCAACTTCTTCCTTGCACAAATTCCTTGAATAAAGGAATCCCATGGCCTGGGTAGGCCATTTAGAGTGGTCATTACCACTTCACCATTCTCCACCATTTCATCTACTGCTTCTAATTGTTCCTTGATCTGAGAGACCCTTGAAAAGTAGGATTGAATGGTTTCTCCATTCTGAAACTTCACTGCTTTCAATTGGTTCCGCAGGGTCATCTTCCGATTTATGTTCTTTCCTTCAAATAGCTTGGTCAAAGATTCAAACATCTCTTTGGGTGTCTTGAGAGAAGACACATGGGGTATGAGATGGTCTTTGATAGAATCAGCAATGATTCTCTTTGCCTTGACCAAGTTCTTCTTGTGCAATACCTTGGCCTCTTCATCCTCTGGGATAGGGATGTCTTCTTTCACATATGAGTCCAACTCATTCTCTTCCAGGATTAGCCCAATCCTATACTTCCAGGCTCGGAAGTTATCAGCCCCTTCAAGCTTATCCTCAAGCTTGGTGTGAAGAGACATCTTTAAGAGTACTTCAAATGGAAATAGAAAAGATTTAGAACTTACCACTTGAAGTGCTGAAAACTGGATCTGGTCCCGGATTAGGGTTTGTCAGAGAAACCCTAAAAATTCAAAATGTGAATTTCAAAATTCCGAAAGGATAGAAAGATGCGCCTTGGAGAGCTGATCATCCTAGTACATTCAGAATTTGAGATCAGCAAAGTCTTGTCCTTCAAAATTGCCTTTTTGTCCTCTCGGGTTCACTAGGGAGAGCCCTGAATTAGGGTTTGAGTTTCCCAGAGATCTACCCAGCCAAAAATCTCGATCCAAAGCTCAAACCTTCAATTTTTGTAAGGAGCTTCCAGCTATACCTTCAGTTTCCAGAAATTCCTATTTTTGTGGAAACCCTAATTTTTAGGGCCAAAACTGAAAATGCTCGGAACTGAAATCTGATTGGACAAAAAGATGCGCCTTGATGAGTAGATCCAATCTACTATACTGAATTTCAAAAATCTGTGGAGAGAAACCCAATAAACAAGCAATACAAGCTTCCGTCACTGCAAAATGTCTTCTTCTCAGTTAAGCTCTGATACCATGTTAATTTTCAGTATTAAATCACAATACTATAGGATCTTTGCTGAGAGAATAACATCTACAGTATATCAATGCATGACAATCATAATATGACAAGCATCACAATCATCACAAGAATCAAAAGCATAGAGACAAGAGACACAGAGTTTCCGTGGGGAAAACCCTAAGGTGAAAAACCCCACAAACTTCCTCAGAGATAGAGAGAGCAATGGCTCAACCAAAATACAACCAAATAATACAGAGATAGTCTCCTAGCAGATGATCCTCCTCCTCCTCACTAGTGCGCCACTTTCCAGAGAGAGAGATAGATGCTTTTCCGAATGAGTAAAATAGAGATCTCCTATCTCTATTTATACTCACCTTTTTGCCCAGTGACCTACTGGGGCCGTCTTGTCTACTTTAGTACATCCACATTATATTATATATTAATTAGGGCCGACCCCATAAGGTGGTCTAAAAACCCATCGGCAAGTACACACACTTGCGACACTTGTCAATCCACATGACGACACTTCCTTATAGAGGAATAACACATCTCTTATAAGGGTACAATAAATATACATATAATATACTGATGAAATACATTCTGAAGTTACATATACATCAACAAGTGATGAAGAAGAGCGAATGCATTACCTCCAATTGTTGATTTGACCTCCGAAACATTCAATAGATCATGATGCAAACCAAGAGGCTCTTTTGCAAGAGAGGATTTAAGAACCTCTGTAGTTTCTAGAGTGTGAGCTGGAACAAAATTCAAAATAGAAGAAATTTGGAGCATGAGTGTAGAATCTGCAAGTTCTTCTTCTTTGTGGAAAACTTCAATATGAGATATGTTTGATATTGATTCATGATCAGAGAGACCATCAAGGAGGGCGAATGCAACAGTGGGCTTGCTCTCAAAATGGTTTGGACCAATCCCTTCATTTTGTTTTCCAAATCTTTCATCCAGATGGGTCCATAGCTCTCTTGGAGATTCAGCAGAAAGGAAGTGGGTTACCATGCAATGAGACATAGCAAACATCATGGATGCATAGGCTCTATCACCTTCATTTAACCAGTCATTCTCTTCTTCAGAGGATTCGAACTCTCTTTCAAAACAATAATCAAAGAGACCATGTCTCTTCAAATGTGATATCATCTGTGGTTTCCATTCATCATAGCTGAATGGAGAAAGAGGAGTAATTCCTTCCGAATTCATGGAAGTTGTTTCAGAAGACCTGCAAAAACAATAGAAAATGTATGCAACTGCTACTGCTGCAAAAGTGCAGAAACTGTTGCAACTGCTGCACTTGAAATCTTGATAATAACCTGCAAACAAATCTCAGGAATGGAGATAGACAATACTCTCAACATGCTCTGATACCATGTGAAAATCCTCATAGTAGATCTAAGAGATGATGTATACCTCACAAGAAATATTAAGCAGGAAAATAGAAGAAGAGTGGAAAATGCAATGTAAAAGAGCAGCAAAATTATGATACAGTAGAACTCAAATAGAAGCAGAATAACATCACATACTAATTCACTAATCACAATATGGACAAATAAATAATACAATGGTGAGGATTCGAATGCCAAGGTGGCAATTCGAATTAGCCTTCTTGGAGTGATCATCAGATCAATGGAGTGTCATCAAAGCACAACTAGGAGTCCTGATCATCATCAGTGGAGTCATCAATGCACAAGTAACTGTCAACCAGGTGTCAAACTGAGTCTAATTGAGTGTGGTAGGTGTAACTAGAATATGGAGGCACTAATTGAATGAAGGGGGGTCAGTGGAGGGCGCATGAGGAGCTAACTGGAGTCAGAATAGGCAGTCTAGTCTCACTGGAGTTCCATCGGAGTGATATAGTCAGTTGAGGAGTCAATCTAGCCTTAAATCAAGGAAAGATCTAAAGATAACTCAACTAAGATCTATTCCTCTAGTGTGTATATTCGAATAAAAATTGCGTTGAAGCTCTAGAGGAAAAGAAGGATTAAGGGCAACTGACAAGTCATAGGTTCCTCCATTCCTCTTTCTTGATTAAATATATTTGTCTTCTCATATTTTTGTTTAATCGTTTAAGTCTAGACCAATTACACAAGGGGAATAATAGTGGTGGCATTTCCCTTGATATATTAACAGTCACTCCTTGTTGTTGGGGAAAATTTGCCACAACACCTAGGCCATGTGTGTGAGCCATGATCCTTAGAGGAAACTTTTTGGCCTTTTGTCTCTAGATTTTATTCCTAACTATATTCTAATTGTAGGTAAAAGATTACATCTTCACATGAACCCTATGGAGGTTCATGGCCATCGGTATTTCTTGTGACCCATATAAGAATCTATTTGGATACATGTCCCTAAATTATCTATATAAGTGATGTTTTAGGACATAATTTGTATTACCTCCTATGATATAAGTCCCTAATTTACATACATAATGCATTATCTACACTATGTGACCCTTTTAATGTTATGCTAAACATCAAAATTGTTCTCAACTTGATATTATATGCCAACAATTCCTTTATAGGGACTTTGTGTTCGTTCTAGGCCCTATGGATGTCATGTGAGCCTTAGAAGCAATTATTGAAGTGTAATTTCTTAGTCTTGCATCACCAAACCACAAATATAGGGCCAAGGAAGGATACATGGTCCACTAGTCACCAAAATAATTCCCATATCTCAATGCCAAACTAAATACCCCATATCTTTCTCATGATATTGAAGTACAATGGAGTGAAGGCACTATTTGAACATTGCACCATGTTTCTAATCATTGTTCAGGGGTAAATAAACAGTAGGATTTTTCCTAAGTGAGGCATGACTACAATTTTCTCACCTCCATTAAGATTGATTTAGTCATTGTCATATTAGGTTTTGTACATGTTAGCATAGTTAAAATTTTGAACCTAGTATGAATTTACACCACATTATTAATCTCATTTCAATAACACATCAAAAAAATTGTCATTTCTAATTTTAAATAACATTACGTATTGTATATGTAAAGAATGCACATGTATGATAGAAATACTTGCTTTTATTATGTTCTCTATAATGTGTACATGTTTGTAGCCTATAGAAATTCACTTACACTTTTAAACTGGTTGAATATTTCTTATATTGTACTTATATTGCTTCAATGGATTTTCTTGTAATAGATAATTGCAATGCCATTTAACATAGCTCCAGAATAAAATGATACAAATATTGCTAGGTTAAGGGCGACATTGGAGGAAAAAGGTGATCGTAAATGTTATTTCCCTTGCACTCATTGAAAGGGCTTATATACGAGAAGAATTTTAATAAAAACAACTAAAAGACATTGTAGACAATATGGGCATGACTAAGGAGGGTATGAATATAGCCCTTTGGTAATTTTTTCATTGTATGTTTTTATATTGATATTATTAGTAAAAATTTCTATCATTTTATTATTTGTTATATACACTCATTTTATCTTGTTTTTTGTATTTATAAAGACAGTGGCTTAGGGTTGTCCTTGAGATTGTGCCAAATAGCAGTAGAAATACTAGTGTGTAAGATGATGACTTGATGGAACGAATATTTGAGATCAAGTTAAACATATGGAAGGAAATGATGTCGATAATATAATTTAGAATGATGATGTTATCCCTTGAGATGTTCCAGGCAGTGAAGGAACTATGCTATGTCATGATACAAACTCATGTTGATTTAGATTTAGAGCTCAATCTTTTTAAGTAATAGGATTTCCATATTTTCTTTAAATTCTTTTAGATACACAGGACATATAGGTAGGATGACTATAGGAATTTCATATTTAGAGGCATTTTTCACATTTGTATTCAAGAATCTTGAAAATGAAGGGGTGAATGGAAGAAGGTATGGAAACAAAAGTAAAATATCCGAGAAATTCTCGAGAATAAATCGTGCGATTTCTATATTGAAAAAATAATGTACTGAGCAATTTGAATTCAACAATTTTAACAGAAGTAATTTGGATATTAATGAAGCACATGGAAAATGATACTTAGAACATTAATACATCAAACAATGAATGAATATTTCATAAACTATTCAACATATTAGACATTCATGGAGAAACCTAGTCATTGAAATGAAATCATTCTTCTTCATAGGTACATATAACATACATAACATGGATATGATAGAGTAACAGACTACAATGAGTGTGTTAGAAATGTTATACTGAGAATCGAAGAATTTTTTTCTCTTCTCTACCACGTTTGGAAATAATCTACATTCACAGTATTTTGCGCCATGGAAGGGCCATGGGGGGGAAGGGATACTACTTCCTTCTGTAATGCGATACTACAATTCAAGCTACTTAGTTGGAAAACCTCGACAACAAAGATCGATCCTCCTGCTACAAGAAAAGGGTTGGCAGGACCAAAGAAACTACAAGCATCAAACCACAAACCGATTGAAGTCCATCACTCATCAGCTGGTCTTGATCAGACTATAGGAGAATATTCGAGGAAGTCACTGGAATATGAAACAAATAAGACCAAGAACCCAACATCAACTCAATCATAGAACCCAAAAACCACTGGCGGCGACACTAGTGTTTCGCGATTTGGTTACTTACCTAAGATGACCATCATTCCGAGTTTGGAAATAGCCTCAAAATATATCGTAGAATACATGCAATATATGAGAGATCACACTCTCATCTGCAATTTTATGTTATTTTGGATAAGTGAAAAGGATCTACAAGGATGGATAACACATAAATGGAAACCAAAAGGGTATGTGGAACTGAAGCTCTGATAAAAAGGGTTCTTTATAGTAGTTTTATTCAATACAGAGGATAGAGAACGAATCATTGAGCAAGGACCCTATTTCTTCAACAACTCAAGATTATTCATGAGGCACTGTAAGGAAAATTACTTCCCAAAAAAAGAAGACTTCATGAAAGTCTCGGTATGGGTCTGTTTGTACTCTTTGTCGAAGGAACATTGGGATGAGGAAACCCTAATGGGAATAGGAAAAACCTTGGGTAAGTTCATAAAGAGATCATAAATAAAAGGTAGATACACTTCCTATGCTAGAATCTAGGTCCACATGAATGTTTCCAAACCCCTCCCGGAAGAAATAAGCCTCAAATTTCAAGACAAAGAATGGATCCAGCCATTGGATTATGAACACATCCCATTCAGATGTCGACATTGTCATGAGTATGGCCACCTATATCGGGAGTACTCAATATACCACAACCACCACCCCATGCAATCCACCAGCAACCCCCCAATGATGGTTTTACCCTAATCAATCGTCAAAGTAAAGGGGGATCTAAACCCCAAGCGCATCAAAATTCTCTAAAGGCTTCCAACCCCAATACTTTTTCTTCCCTTGAGGGAATGGAAATGAATCAAATCCCAGATAATCAAATCATATTAATCGAGAACATCCCAACCTAAGAAGAGAAAGATCCACACCAGATCAAGCAAAGAAAGTTGGACCCGACAGAGGATTGAACTATGGATGAGATAGAAACACCCATATCTAATGATGGGGAGGAAGAGATACACATCATAGATCACGAAATACAAAAAATTGTTGAGATGTTCAAGAGGGAAATATCTCGGAGATCCCTTCTCCTCATATCGCAATAATCTAGCGTGCCCTTCAAGAAGCATGCAACCCCTCTCTCAAACCATCAGAATCTCCTGACAAATCAATATCCAAATTGGTCATACAACAAATCCCTCTACCACTATCAACAACCAAGAAGGATCATAAGAGAGGACGGAAAACAAATCAATAGCGGCTAGCAGAACCGAGGGAATCCCTCATTGCATCAGGTAATCACAAATCTCTAACAGACTGGATACAGTCCCTCCCAATATATCAATAGTTTTTCAATGAAGATATTATCATGGAATATTAGAGGGTTAGGGGGAAAATAAAAAAATAACCCTCTGATCCAAGATCAATCAGGAAAGAACTACCATTTTCTTCAACTAGGAAACCGAATGCTCTATTGAACTCCTTTTTGTATTATCTTCATACTGCTGGAAAAATTGCCAATCAGTTTCCATTGACGATATTGGAGAATTGAGAGGCCTTGCAATTCTATGGGATCCCTCCCTAGTGTCCCTCTCCAAATTTTTTTCTACACCTCATTCCATCTCTGCCTCCTTTCAAGTTGTCTCCTTGAATCTTAGGGGCATTCTTACCAATGTCTACAACTCTCCCATACCTACTCTCGAACCCGCCTTCATGAATTCCATGTCATACATCAAAGAAAACCTCTTTCAAGACTATCTCTGGATTATCGGAGAAGACTTCAACCTTATCTCCAACCCTCTTGAGAGAAAAGGTGGATCTGGATGTCTTTATTTTGCTAGTCGGGCCTTTTTCCCTTTCATTTCATTTCTATACCTTGTGGACATCCAACCAAAAAATGTCTCCTTCACTTGGAACAACAAGAGGGGAGGAGTACACCAAAATGTCTCTAGATTGGATCGATTCTTCCTCTCAACCCCCATTGTCAGATCAGACTCTATAATCGACTCTCTCATTCTCCCAGGGGTGGGATCAAATAACTGGCCTACCAGTCTAGAAATAGATGAATTCACCATGGCAAAAAAAAACCTTTCCACTTTGAAAAATTATGGCTGGAGCACCCGAAATTCATGGACACATTCTCCAGTTGGTGGGACCAAACACCAAGATAGGAAGGCTAAAAAATGTACAATATGTAGTAAAAACTAAAATCAATCAAAGCCAAGCTAAAAAAATGGAACAAAGAGGTCTTTGGAAACATCTTTGAATCTAGGAAACAAATTGAGACTGAACTGGTGGATTTACAGCAAGAAGCCATATATTCTAGCTACACAGAAGAACTTCTACAAAGAGAACGAGACGTGCAGAAGCCTATTGCTCAGTGTCTGGATCAGGAAGAAATTCTTTGGAAACAGAAATCAAGAATTAGGTGGCGAAAGGAAGGGTAAAGGAACTCTAAATTATTCCATGACACCATGATTCAAATAAGAGCCCATAACTGCATAACCAAAATCCAAGGAGAAGGAGGACACGTCTTCATAAAACAAGATGAAATGACCTTTGAGCTAGGCTCCTACGACAGTCAAATTCTCCAGGAAGACAACCTAGATCATTGGGACGCCATGGCTTCCATCATCCAACACATCCCATGGTTTGTTACGAATGAAAAGAATGAATATCTTATGTAACCCATCACCCTGGATGAGGTTAGTGATGTTGTCATAGAAATTCCCACTAATAAAGATCCCAGCCCAGATGGCTTCAACACTAATTTATTCCACAACTGATCGAGCATCATTCGAAATGACATCTTTGAAGCTATTAAAAAATCTAGACAACGTGCAGTGGTGCTACCTTCCCTAAATGCAACCTTCCTCACTCTGATACCAAAAGAGGATAATGCTCTACACCCTAGAAAATATCGACCCATTCTTTATGCAATGTGGCCTAAAAATCCATCATCAAAGTTATTGCGACTAGAATCAAATCTATATTGTCGCATCTCATCTCCAAAGAGAAATCATGATATGTGGAAGGAAGGAAAATCCTAGATGGAATCCTAGTAGCGCATGAAATGATACACACTCTCAAGAGCACAAAACAATATGTTATGCTTCTCAAACTTGATTTATCTAAATATTTTGATAAAATATCATGGGATTATATGAGGCAAAATCTCTTGGCATTTGGGTTTGCGGAACAACAGGTCAATTGGATCCTTTCCCTCACCTCCTCTACCTTCTTCATTATCATGGTGAATGGTTCCGCATCTCCCACCTTTTCCTCTCACAGAGGCATCAGACAGGGAGATCCCCTCTCTCCTTTTATTTTCATCCTTATGATGAAGGCCTTGGGCTATCACTGTAAGCTGCCACTCAAAACAATGACCTCATAGGTACGCACCTTTCTAATCACTTGAACAAATCCTCACATATGCAATTTGTTGATGATATCATGCTCCTAGCCAAAGCCTCCATGATAGAAGCTTGTTTCCTAAAGCATATTCTGTCCACTTTTCTCCTAGATTATGGTCTATCCCTAAATAATGACAAATCTGAAATATTCTTTCTAAACACCTTGATCCGCCTACAACTGGCCATAGCCTTTTTCCTGAATTTCAAGCAAAGCACCCTTCCATCCAAATACATGGTAGCCCCTCTTACTACCACCTCCTCTAAGCATGGTTCCTGGTCTCAAATCATACACAAAATGGAAAAATGCCATGCCTACTAGTCTTTCCATTCTTTTAACATTGCAGGACAAATCATCCTCTTGAACTCTGTCCTCCACAACATGAGCACCTACCTGTTTTCCACCTTGGATTCCCCCCAAAAATTACTTAATGGGATTTTTTATTTGCAAATAACCTTCCTCTAGGGAGGATCCAAATCTGTAGGACACAAATGGGAACTGGTTTCCTGGGACAAAATTTGCAAACCCAAACTCCTTGGAGGCATGGGACTTTGGGATGCTAAGATAGAAAAAAAAGTGATGATGGAAAAAATATGGTGGGGATGGATAACTAATTAGGATACCCTTTGCGAAAGAATATGGAAATGAAAATATTCCCCTGACATTCCATCCCAGGATCTCATACGCCTAAAAATGAGCCCTAAAGGCTCTATCATCTGGAACGCATCCTGGAAAAACAAGCAAATCATTCAAGAGCATGCTTTCTGAGAAATCTGTGATGGCTCCATTTACCTCTTCTGGGATGATTCTTGGAAGCAACTTCCTAAACTCTTCGAGAATGGATACCTCAATCCCCTAAGAACACAAACTCTTGCGGAGGGTCACTTTCTAGTGACTCACTTTTGGGATGCCAACATTGCTTATACCCAATGGTGCTAATGGAGGAATTTGAGAACCTATAAAAGCACTTTGATTGAGGATCAACGACAGCTCTTTAGTGAGGAAATGAAAAATCAGAAAATCATCAACCAGGTGGGAAACAATATACTTTGTTGTGGATATTCCAGCAAAGGAGCCTTTATCCTCAAGGAATCCTAAGCTCTCCTTGTTATCTACAATCGAGAATATACCAACAAAATATGGAATAAAATTTGGAAACAAAACCTCTGGACCAAATTATCTACGTTATTATGGCTCGTAGCCTGGAAACGAATCCTCACCTGGGATAGAATTATCAAGAGAGACTTTGAGGGACCCTCTATATGCTACCTATGCAAAGAAAAAGTGGAGGACCTTGATCATCTTCTTAACACCTTCCACTTCAGCAAGCAACTTTGGGATATTGGTGGCACTACCTTCCACCAAACTAATTACAATGCTAGCGACATCATTGATACCCTTTCCAATTGGAGAGATCGACTCTCCTCCAACAACATCGTCAACAAAACTTGGAAACTCTTACCAAGATTTCTTCTTTGGGAAATATGGAAGGAATGAAATGACCAAATTTTCCACAACTACAGCCTCCCCACTGATCAAATTTGGAAAAGTGTTCAGGAACATATTCAAGAAATGATCAACACTTCCCAATGGCCAAGTACCGATTGGGAAGGGTTTTCTCAAGATAAGGAAATTCTTCAGGATTGGAAAATGAAACCAACAACCATCCCAAATCATCAATCCCATAGGCCGATCCATCCTTCAAGCCAATACAACTGGTCACCACCCGAGTTCGGTTTCATCAAGCTCAACTTCGATGGACCAAGAAGAGGAAATCCTGGCCCTTTTGGCTATGACGAGGTATTTTGTGATCACAGAGGACACATCATTCATCTCTATGTTGGCTCAATTGGGAAATATAGCAACAATGTGGATGAGTTTTTCACTATGCCACAAGGAATCAACATAGCTCCCCAAGCTCGATTTTCCAAACTCCTCATGGAAGGGGACTCAAACCTCATGATACAAATTCTTACCAAGATTCTCAAATGATCCAAAACTTCTAAAGTCTCTCCAATATGGTGTCTATATGCTAAGCTTGACCTCCTAGAAGCTACTCTTGATGAATCCATGGTCATAATCACACAACATGTTTGGAGAGATGCCAACAAGCTTGCTGACAAGCATTCCAAATAGGGCATCGATCATCCTTGGGAAAAGTACAATAAGGATTGGAATGTGTGTAAGAATGAATCCCTCAAGGTGGAGTGTCATCCCATCAGCCTTCAAGACCTCCCCACAACAGGTGCACAACTCAAGATAATTGCAACTCATGTGGCCACCTTCTATGACAAGAACATGGTAGCATCATGCAGCATGCCCTGTGGAGTTCTGAGGATAGATCTAATGCAGATCTATAAATGGGAACCCTGTCAAGGAAGGGTATCACATCATTCTGAAGCAAGCTCAAATCACACCATGCAACGATCAACTGTAAGTAATTTAATGGCAATTATGTTGGAGGGTGGCGGATTTGGTGTCTTGCATGCCTTGCATGCACTGAAACACATAACGAGGAAGCCCAAGCATAAATACCGAGCCCAATTCAGAAACCTTCTTCACCTGCACTCCCACTCCCTCTGTTACCTTATCTGTATCTTAGCTCTTCCCAGAACGAGCTCCTCTGCTAGTTCCTCTATGCAATCAAAGAATATGTGGATCGGATGCAGGTAACCCCACGTAAAACCACGAATGGGACACCGTGCACTCACATGCCATGAGCTCTGATAGAACTGGGCAAGTTCCAGGATTTATTTGAGAATGAGGCCCCAGAATCAGCTCCCTCAAGGACTCTATGATTGGAAAATCATCTAAAAATAAAGAGGGAGCATCCCTCTGCAAGAATGTTGACTACGGAGCTATGAGGAATCATGGATGATTCTGGATCGACAAGCAACCATGATACCAGGTATACAAATATTCTTAGGGTTCTTTGGACCACCAAGGCTGTACTTTCTCTAGCTATGGAGTACTGTTTCAACGGGTTGTTAATCTATGAACGTGGAGCCCTGCCGCTGACGGACCAGGTTTCGAACTTGAATTCCACCCTATGCACTTTGTTCCAGTTTCAAAGAGAGGAAATGGGTCACCTCAACGTGAAGGTGGATGCACTTTCTTGATCTATCACTGGAAAGGCCTTCATTAGGCCACCACCTCAGCACGTCGAGGACACTCAGCTGGTTTACAAGCGTTTCCCCACCACTGCAAGCAACACGGACACATGCGCTTTTCCAAGTGTCATCCCTTCCTCTACCCTTTTGTTTAATGATGAACAGTCCCAAGGCTGATTTACATAGTTTCAGTTTGTTTTCTATTTTGATTAATTCCGTCCATAACCCCCGGCCTATGGGGGAACCCTGTAGACCTCATAATTTTTAGACACCTCCACTTTAGAACAACATAGTGGACTCAATTTCTAGTTTTTTATTCCACCTGTCAGGCATTACATCGTGGATATGTGATTTTGGATAGCTTGGTTATGTACAATTTTCCTTTTTTGATTAAATAGAATTCAAATCTTACAAAAAAAAGATATAGTAGCATACTACTCAAATATTTTATTGTTGATCAAGAAATATTACATAGTCTGGAATAGATTTTGAATTTACAAAGAAAATACAACAACATATGATTTGTATTGGCTAATACAAACATGAGATATGAATCTCATAGAGATTCTTTTTTATCATAGAATTCCATGCCCTAAGGTATCTGTCTGATCGTGCAATGTTGATTAAAAAAATTCTTCCAAAAATATGCGTGATGATGCTTAATGAATTGAATTCTCCTTATATATTTTTTCTTTTCCTTCAACTACTTCTTGAAACTTCCCCAACTATATTGGCCCTCAAAACTACCCAAAAATATTGCTTCTTTAAACTTTGGTTAAGACTCAACCTTTTGATTAGCCTTGTTGTGAGGTTGAGGCTTTCCCTTGGGTTGGAAAAGTCACTTTGTCATATTTGGCAATTTGTTTCCAATTGTTATCCATGGAATATTTGTGATTGATCATAGACTTTACCACCATATCCAAGCCCGTGTAATGTTCATAATGTATGGAGGGAATATTTTTTAATGTTAGCCTTAGACTAGTAAGGATCCCAAACTCCTCAGATAGAACTCTACTATATTGGATCCTTTTAGGGAACCATCCATATCTATAAATTTGTCATCATTATTTATTTTATCATTTAACAACTCCTTATATGCCTTTGCAGTTTGTAGATCGCCATTCCCATCCCATGGTAATGGTAACCCTTTCTCCAAAATATCCTTGAAGAGACCTTTAAAGAATGCAATTTCTCCCAACATGTTGTTGAGTCTTGCTTGGGATCCATTCATTAAGTTTATCTATTTTATTATCTTATTATCTTAAGTTATAACATATTTCCTTTTAAGTCACTCCAAAAACTTACAATTCAACCTTAGTTATGTTGTTCAGAAATTTTATCACATTGCTTGCTATGTCTAGTTTTCCTTCTAATTCTATAGTTGTTCTTTTAATTTTTTTCAATGAAGCACTTGCCAAATATAGTTCATGCTAAATAAGCACAAAATTATCCCAATACCTTTCGATTTATGGAAATATGTGGTCCCATAGGATATTTTTGGCTCCTTCCAGGGGTGCCATCCCTATAAGACTATTTTAAGCTTGATCTAGCTCCTTCTGTAATTGATATTTTTCATTGTGTGCTTCTTCGAGAGCTCCTCTTTTTCTCTTACCACCTCATTTAATGATGTTATGTCTCTTTCCTTTGCATATGGCTTATTCTCTAGATTACTTATTTCAATTTGTTTAGTGGCCAAGTCCAACAAAGCTTGCATGCTCCCTCAGTGGATTCTTGTGGAGTGGATTGAGTTGTGATTGTGGTATTTTCTAGTTCCAACCTGGATACTTGTAGTTCTAAGTCACGAGGGGTTCACTCAATGAACTTGTTACATAGCACGATCGTTCGCATGATATTAAAGAATATCCCTAATTTCACTAAATATTGGAAAATTCCTCCTAAAATTTTATTGTTGAACCCCCCTCCCAATATTCATTTCCAAATAAGAAAACCCCTAGTTTCACCAGATATTGTATGTATCCATTTTTATCAACCCACTTTTAATATCCCCTTTATATCATATTATCAAGTTGTAATAAAAAACAACCCTAACACATCTTAGTATAAGCAAACATGATACTAAATAAAATAATAGTATAATGCTAATAATGATCCCACCAAGATTGCAGGGGTGACTAATCAATTTGTAGCGTTGGATAGTGGAAGACCCAATGAAATAGTATTGGGGAAGGAAAAATGCATAAAAAGAAACCCAGTCAAGAGATCAACATAACAAAGAATGTAAAAGGATGATAGTCCAATAGTTAGTGCAATGCTTAGAAAAGATGAGAATTGCAAATGTTCCACACCACAACCTGCCAATCTACCAATTTTATATCATGTAAATATAAGTATAGCCATAGAGATCTCATGTTTTCTATAAGCTTAATAAATTAAACTCCATAAAAATTCAAAATTGAAACCCTTTCGTGGATGGAATCCCCTACCTTCCTATCAAAACAAACATCATTGATGTTTGAACCCAAATGAACATAGAAAAAATGCTCTTACTTTCCAATAACACCATATGATCATGTGCATAGCTTGGATTTGGGTCATTCACAAGGTGCAATGAATTTCCTCCACTTCCTCTACATTTATTCTTGCAATCAAGGGAATTAACAACATTTAGTTACTTTTTCTTGGGTTATATCTATTTTTTTTCTTTACAAGAGAGAGAAAAATCTCCATTGTTAGGGTTCAAGCATGCAATAGTTATAAATATACACCAATGGTGAAACTTATATGATACATTATCATGGTAACAATACCACATAGGGTATGTAAATAAGGATTTAGATTTTCACCTATGTTCATGTCATTTCCAATACAATATTAAGACTATGCCTTACATATAAGAATTGAAATTACAATTATGAGTGTGCCAAATATAATTCAATCTAACAATTATTCATAACTGGCAATGTGAAAATGTTATAGAAGAATACGAAAAGTTGAAAGAAATAATTAGCCAAGAAAGATTGATCTAACGTTTTTTGGTTCCAATGAGCCAAGAAATATTGATCTCACTTTTCTTGGTTGTCATAGAGCAAGGTTTGATCGAATTTCAATACCCACCTAAACCCCAGCCTAAAAAATGAAGAGTTAGATCTTTTACTTGAATGCCTACAAAAAATACATTACAATTGTTCCACTATGGAACTCCTAATTAGCTACATCTCTTAACTTAAAGATGCAAAACAATATAACATAAATTCAAACCAAGCCTAAATAAGCTATTAAATGGGGATTTCTCAAGGCTAGTAATCCAAAGAGACTTCGATCGATATTATCATTGGTACACTTTTATAAAATTTATGCAAAACTTAGGATCATAAACAATATCAAATAAAAATGGAGGGTCCTTAAGTTTTAGGTGGGTATGAATTGATCCCATGATTTGGAGGTATGAATGCATCCCACGATTTAGAGATTATTCCTTAGCCCACCCAAATAAAAAAAACCCTAATATTTATATTACTATGTCAAGTTAAAAAAAACCCTTGACCCCTTAATATGGTGCAATATATTTTTGAGGTTTTTAAGAGTATTCAAATCCCTAATATGAATGGGCGTGATATGATATTGCCTTGTTAGTGAACCCCCCGTGTTCTAAGTCAGTAACTAAGTTCCTGTATTTCTCCATGGAATTATTGTAAGCCATCATTTATTTATATATCTCCTCTTTCTCTTCCTCCAGCATTAACAATTCAGGAGCTTGTACATGCGCCTCAACATCTGGTAGCTTTAACATTTTCTTCAATACTTGGATCTCATTGTCTTTCTATTGTATTAATACTTGCATAGGTGTGTGGTTTCTTGGGTCAACCCCTAGGGTTATCATTTTGTTCTCAATCTATTTAATGGTCAATTGGTCGTCTTTAGTGTCCACCTTCTCTTCTTTCAATTGTCATGTCCCCTTCCATCAATTCGGTGCAAGGAAGGAAACATGACCAAACATATCGGGCTTATTTGACAATCTGAGCCCCATTCATTAGTAATAAATTCATGGATAAATAAAACTTCTGTGTGTGTAGCTCATTCTTAATAAACATAGCGGAATTACACACTATCCAAACACCATTTCATCATGCATTCAGCATATAACCAACAGTCATTAATCAAAACATTGCAGAGCACAGAGTTAACATAACTCAAACCACATGAATACTTTTCTTGAAATGTAGTGCGGAATCATACTCAACATAAACACAACGGGATAACCATAATAAAACACACGCAGGAGGGAATGTATCAGCCTATTTCTTCTAGGTAGAATAATGAACAATCATACAATAATCAATCCCATTCTCATGCTATGCACAGACTTCATGCCAACTAGCTTAAGATAATCATATCATTCAATTAACATGAATAATTAAGCATGCATAATAGAACACAGAATGATAACAACTTAAAACAAAGAGAATACTTATCTTTAAAATGAAATTGTCCAACAACTAGCTATGTGAGAGCAATGTTCCACCCAACCATAGATCTCTATTCAGCCTATATTCTTTCAACTAAGAGATCACCCCCGAGCTGGGATATGTATCCACTAAAGAGGAACTAAACAGGCTCACTCACAGCCATGGTTTCACTCAAACAATCATGCTAAGCCAACACACAGTTGGGTTTATCAAGCATGCAATAAACAAAGGAGGAGGATGCTAAGGAATTGAGCTCAACCATAGAGCTACATAAATCTCAAGCTAAATTCAAACAATCCAATCCTCTGTTCAAACATTCACACTTGGATTTGTCACAATTCTGTCCTCAAATAGCTCAATCCCGTCACTAGATTTTTGGGCTATAAAAACTGGGGTTTTCTATGGATTTCGGGGTATCTAATGCTCTCAAATTCGCCCCAAGGTTCATGTCTATGGATCCCCCATTGGATTTCACTGTCAATATCAAATTCTAGGTGTTTTTGGCTATTCAAAACGTGGGTTCTTGCAAAGTTGCGATTTTTGGTTTTGGCTCACTGCTGGGAATTCATAATGGATGAAAACTCATGTTGGGGTGTTCAACAATGGAATGTGAATGAGAAAGAACCCATTCCCATGAGGTAGAGTGACTTGTGGTACAAGAAAACAGAGCCCATACTCTGCCATACGAATTTCTCGGCTACCCATGCTCCATTGAAGCCATGGAATGAATTCTTCAACAACTTCCTTACAATAGAATTAAATGTCATCAAGGAAAGTCAAATGGGTTCTCACAATGACATTTGGAAGCATACAATTCAATCCCACAACCCCCTCACCACTCCCCAGTCGATACACATGGCCCCCTTCTCATTAGTTGCTCCCATAGCCAGTTTTGGTATTTTATTGCATGATGTTTATTTACATCATTTTTACAATGTTCCATGGCTAAATAGCACATGGATAACATAATATCTAATACTTGCCTTTAAAATAAAATTCAAGCTTCCACTAGTGGCAGGGATGATTTTAAGAACCCCCCCAAAATTTACATGTATAAAAAATGGGCGAATCTCCCCGATATATAGGAAAACTTGAAGGCAATTTTATCAATAATATAATATGTATATATAATTTTTTTGGAGAATCTTTCATTTCATTATATAATGTTGTAAAATCTTGACGAATCTTTCACTAAATTATAAGATATTGTAAAATCTTGGCGAATATTTCACTTAATTATAAAAAATTGTAAAAACTTGGTGAATCTTTCACTGATTTATAAAATATAGTAAAAATTTGGAGAATATTTTTCCAATAAGACTCAAGCTTTTGATTATGTCGATTACTAAGGTAGTGCAACAAAATAACATACACCAGAGCTTAACTCTGGACTCTCTTGACTCCTAGACTCTTGAATGAACAAGTGTATGAATGAGGAGAGGATGGATTTATTTATACATTTCATAAGCAGTATTTTATCACTCACAACTAGAAGGTGTCAACGAAACACGACTGCACTAACTAGATTCAGGGAAAGTAGGGACTCTACTTGTTATCTCGTCCCTTAATGGTCCAATGGACATGTGGGGTCATGAATCTTGACATGCCAACAAACTGATAGAATTAAGTGAATATCCTAGTAGCGGGCCACTTCCTTTATATAGAGAGATAGTTCTTGGACCAATTCCAAGCTTCCAACCAATCTTCTCACCAAATTTTTTTCTCTTTGGTGTCAAATGGTAGGAGAGTTGCATATTTGTCAGTGAATACTTAAAATGGCTCAATCCACACAAATTTTCCTCCGCAAGTGATAAATTCGCCCATCATTGTTTTAAAACATCCCAAAAGTATAAAAAATCCATAAATTGATAACTAACAACCACATGAACTTCTAAATTCACCCAGTAATGAGAATAACGCCCCATGCACTTCTAAATTCACCCAGTGATGAGAAAAACTCCCCAAGAAATTCAATACTTGACCCGAGCACTTCAAAATTCTCCCAAAGATGATAAAAATGCCCTAAGCACTTCAATATTTTCCCATGCACTTCAAAATTCTCCCAAGGATGATAAAAATCCCCATGTACTTCAATATTTTCCCCAAGCACTTCAACCCAAGGCACTTCAATACTTGCCCCATGCACTTCTAAATTCACCTAGTGATGATAAAAACGCCAAACGCACTTCAATACTTTCCTCGACCACTTCAAAATTCTCCCAACAATGATAAAAACACCCATACACTTCAATATTTCCCCCAGGCACTTCAAAATTCTCACAGCGAAGATAAAAACGCCCCCATCGACTTCCATGTTTTCCCAGGCACTTCATTACTTGCCTTGGACACTTCAAAATTCATCTAATGATGATAAAGATGCCCTACACACTTCAATACTTGCCCTAGGAAAGGGAGAAAAACACCCGACAATGATATAATCACCTAGGCAATCACAAAAATGCCTCAATCCACACAAATTTATCTCGGCAAATGATAACTTTTCCCATTAATGTTTTAAAACATCCCAACACTATAAAAGCATCCATACATTAATAAACAACAACCCCATGCACTTCTAAATTCACCTAGTGATGAGAAAAATCCACATGCACTTCTAAGTTCACCAAGTGACGAGAAAAATCCACATGCACTTCTAAGTTCACCAAGTGACGAGAAAAACACCCCATGGACTTCAATACTTGCCCCGAGCACTTCAAAATTCTCCGAAAGATGATAAAAATCCCCTAAGGACTTCAATATTTTCCCAGGCACTTTTAAATTCTTCCAAGGATGATAAAAACTCCCCATGCACTTCAAAATCCCCCCCAGGCACTTCAAAATCCCCCCCAGGCACTTCAATACATGCCCCATGCACTTCGAAATTCACCCAGTGATGAGAAAAACGCCCCATGCACTTCGAAATCCACCCAGTGATGAGAAAAACGCCCCATGCACTTCAATACTTGCCTCGGTCACTTCAAAATTCTCCCAACGATGATAAAAACAACCATACACTTAAATATTTTCCCCACGCTCTTCAAAATTGCACCCAAGCACTTCAATACTTGCCCCATACACTTCTAAATTGACCCAATGATGATAGAAATGATCCATGCACTTCAATACTTGGCTCAGCCACTTCAAAATTCACCCAACGATGATAAAAACGCTTAGACACTCAATATTTGCTCCATGCACTTCAAAATTCTTGCAACGAAGATAAAAACGCCCCCGTCCACTTCCATATTTGCCCAGGCACTTCATTACTTTCCCTAGGCACTTCAAAATTCATCCAATGATGATAAATATGCCCTAGGCACTTCAATACTTGCCTAGGCAAGAGAGAAAAACACCCGACAATGATATAATTACCCAATCAATCACAAAAATGCCCCAATCCACACAAAGTTTCCTCGACATGTGATAACTTTGGCCACCACTGTTTTAAAACATCTCACACTATAAAAGCATCCATACATTGATAAACAACAACCCCAAGCACTTCTAATTCACCTAGTGATGAGAAAAATGCCCCATGCACTTCTAAATTCATCCTCAGAAAATTGACATTGGGGATAAATATGATGCTTTCTAAGGACTATCGTCATAGACATGTACGATAAATACAAGGAATTAGAGATTGCACACAAAGTGTTTAACAAAAGATGTCTGAAAGAGATGTGACATCATGGAATGCCATGATTGCTAGGTATGCATAGAATGGTTGTCCAAATGAGGCCTTAGAGCTCTTCAAGCAAATACAACAAACTGGTGTAAGGTCAGGACTCGGAGCATGTCACCATTGTCATCATGCTCTCAACATGCACAGATCTCACAGCTCTGCAACAGGGTAAAGACATGCTCTCAACATGCACAAATATCACAGCTCTACAACAGGGTAAAGACATTCATGAGTACATGATCAGAAATAGACTTGAATCTAATGTTTCCTTGGGGAATTCTCTAGTGTATATGTAAGGCAAGTGCCAAGGTATTGATATTTTTCACATAGTATTTGATAAAATGCATCAATAACTGTGGTTTTCTAGAATGTGAGGATATCTGGATATGCACAAAATGGATTTTACGATCATGCATTAGCTCTCTTTCAACAAACACAAATGACTAATGTGAATCCTAACAAGGCCACCATTGTGAGTGTTCCTACAGCATGTGATGAGTTGGGAAATTTGTAGCAGGGTAACGAAATCCATGACTATACTATTAGAAATAGAATAGAGTCACATGTTATTGTTCACTGCTCTCTTAATTGAGAGAACAACATGTACAACAAATCTACAACATAACAATCATGGACACAATAATGCAAGCATACAAGAGACACAGAGTTTACTTGGGGAAAACCATAAAGGTGAAAAACCCCAATAACTTCCTCAGAGATAGATAGAACGATGATACAACCAGAATACAAGAGATAGTCTTCTCCTACCAGTAGAGCCTCCTCCTCCACAAGTGCGCCACTCTCCCAAGTGTGAGTGAGAGAATAGAATGTATAAAATGAGAGAGACACACTCTCTATTTATACACTAACTTGACTTGACCTTTACTCAACTAGGTCGGCCTCAACTTAACCACTTAACATAATGCTGACTGGGCCGACCCCCACTAGGGTGGTCTAATAACCCTTTGACCCACATGGCCGACCCCCAATAGGGTGGTCTAATAACCCTTTGACCCACATGACTTATACAAGGCCGACCCCAACAAGGTGGTCTAATAACCCATCAAGTATAAGTTACGACACTTACAATATAAATGACGACACTTCCGTATAGAGGAATAATAACATCTCTATAGGAATATAATATACATATATGTGAAATACATTCCGAAGTTACATATACATCAACACTCCCTCTTAACTAGGAAGGTATTTCTCGACACAGGTCTTCTAGCACAAGTCATCTTCTCTAGATCATCGTCACTGGATAATCGTCATCGAGTCATCATTATCGTCACTGCTACTACTATCTCAATCAATCTCTGAATCTACTCGTCATATGAAGTTCTATAGAGCCAGTCCTTTTTCATATTGGATGTAGGCCCACCACCTGCAGGTCTTCGTCATCAGTGGCCATACTATGGAAATCTCAGGACTTATTACATGCGTCACAAAACCTTAAAAGAGTCTCTTGACTAACAAGAACCCTAAAGAGAATCTAAGGCCTTTTTCATCCTGTCCAGATCTCCAAGACTTATTACATGTGACCCCACCACAAAACCTCGCAAGAGCATCCCAGGCTGTTACGAGCACACAGCTCTACCTATAGGATCTCCCAGGGACAGATTATATGTGGTCACCACAAAACCTCGCAAGAGCATCCCAGGCTGTTACAAGCACGCAGCTCTACCTATAGGATCTCCCAGGGACAGATTATATGTGGTCATGGCAAAACCTCGCAAGAGCATCCCAGGACTTATTACGAGCACACAGCCCAACTTATCGGATCTCCCAGGGACAGATTATATGCCATAGGACAAAACCTCGAAAGAGCATCTGCCAGATATCCCAGGGCACGAATTACATGCCATAGGAAAAATCTCGAAAGACTATCTGCAGATCTCCTAGGGCCAAATTATATGTCCTCCCAGAGAAAAATCTTGAAAGAGCATTTGCCAGATATCCCAGGGCATGAATTACATGCCATAGGAAAAACCTCGAAAGACTATCTGCAAATCTCCCAGGGCCAAATTATATGCTCATATGCACAACCTGATCCACGGCCATAGAGTATCAACCTGATACTCACCATACATCATCCTGATGTACACATGATCATCCTGATCATCATCACTGCAACATCCTGCTGCATGTCATCTGGAGCAACATCCTGAAGCTCGTCATCCACGATCATCCTGATCATATAATGCATCTACCTGATGCATACCAAGTATCTACCTAATACATATCATCATACATGATCCACCTGATCATACAATGTATCCACCTGATACAAATACAAATACATGATACATATCACCATACATGATCCACCTGATCATACAATGTATCCACCTGATACATATACAGATACATGGTCCAAGCATCCAACATGATGCATACAAAATACATACACATGATCCAACCGATCATATCCAACATCCAACATGATGCGTACATACATATATATAAATGATCCAACTGATCATACAAATCAGAAACCAGAACATCATCTTGATGTTCATCATCCATGGCTTACATCCACAGCCATGTGAAGGATCCTCCTTCCAACATGCTTGGAATGGCTTCAGCAAATGTGTCCATCATTTCTTACTCGAAGTGTCCTCAATCTGAAGAACACCAAGTCTCTCCCTGAAGTACTCGAACTTCACCCTGGCTAGTGGCTTCGTCAGCACATCTGCAATCTGCTCATCCGTCGCAACATACAGGAGCTTCACAGCTCCTCTCTGCACCATATCCCTGATATAGTGATATTTGATCTCTATGTGTTTCGACCTGTCATGAAACACTGGGTTCTCGGAAAGCTTCACACAACTCTGGTTATCACAAAAGATACCAGTAGCATCCAATGAGAGATCAAATAACTCAGACAGTAGCTTCCATAGCCATACTACCTCACAACTAGCTGAACAGGCTACAACATACTCTGCCTCAGCTGTACTTAGTGCTACGCAGGACTGCTTCCTGCTAAACCAAGAGATCACACCTGATCCCATACTGAAGCAGCATCCAGATGTGCTCTTCCTATTTGCAGCACTTCCATCCCAATCTGAATCAACATAACCCTGCAGGTTAAACTTTTGATTCGCTTCATACTTGAGCCCATAATCCACTGTACCTTTCAGGTACCTCAGAATATGCTTTATAGCAACCACGTGAACACTCCTCGGATCTGTCAGGAACTGGCTCAATGTGTTCACCGCAAAGCAAATATCTGGTCTCATGTGTTAAATATTGTAACTTCTGAGAATATTATAATTGTACAATATTATTCCGGAGATGTTTCATCCCTCCGAGGTAACCCTATTATGTATCCGGAGATGATTATTCCTCCGAGGGGTTGTGGGAACTAGGGTTATTAGACCCACCATGTGTGGGTCGGCCCTGATATTATATTTTAGGGGTTATTAGACTTCTCCAGGAGAGGTCGGCCCCATTAGGGATTTTTGGTCAGTCGAGAGTTAGTATAAATAGAGGAGGTGAACTACTCATTAGACACACTTGCACAACTCAGAAAAGTAGCACACTAGTCCGAGAGATCTGCTAAGAAGGAAGAGAAGGAGGGAGCACATCTTGTATTTTGGTTGATCATCTTATTGAGGAAAGCTTTGCTGGGTTTTCTACCCCATGAGGGTTTCCCAGGGTAAATTCTATGTCTATCTTGTGATTGTGTTTCTTTCAGTGATCTTGCTAGTCTATTTGGTTTAAACTTAACATGGTATCAGAGCTAGCCTGAATAGGACATCTTTCACAAGGTAAGAATACCTCTCTCTCTCTCTCCGGTGAAAATTAGGATTTCAGCAAAAAGTTGGTATTGTTAATTTCTGATTACATGGCTGGATAGCCCTTCTCAAAACCAATCTTTTGAGCCCTAGATCGAACTTTTTGGTTGGGTAGAACTCTGGGAAAGTCAAACCCTAGTTCTACCGAAAGTGCGATAAACCAGAAATTGGTTTCAGCAAAAAGTTGGTATTGTTAAAATCTGATTACATGGCTGGATAGCCCTTCTCAAAACAAATCTTTTGAGCCCTAAATCGAACTTTTTGGTTGGGTAGAACTCCAGGAAAGTCAAACCCTAGTTTTACCAAAAGTGCGATAAAATTCTATCCCAGGATCCGGAAAAGTAAAAAGGTCAAAGTTTTCTGGTAAGTACTATTCTATATCTTGTCTCTTGGACTCCCCCAAGAGAAGATGGCTCCAAGCACTAAGCTTGAAGACAAGTTAGAAGGCATCGAGAATTTTCGAGCATGGAAATATAGAATTAGTCTCATTCTTGAAGAGAATGATCTTGCTCAGTACATCAAGGATGAAGTTGCAGAACCTGAAGGAGATGAAGCCAAAGAGAAGCACAGAAAGGATTTGATTAGGGCAAAGAGAATCATAGCTGATTCCATCAAGGACCACTTGATTCCCCAAGTGGCTTCCAAGAAAACTCCAAAGGAAATGTATGATGCCCTAGGAAGAATATATGAGGGAAAGAACATCAATAGGAAGATGAACCTAAGAACTTAGTTGAAGAGTACCAAGATGAACAAAGGGGAATCCATTCAGGACTACTTCTCAAGGGTCTCCCAAATCAAGGAGCAACTAGATTCCATTGGTGATACTCTTGATGAAGATGAACTTATGATGACTGCTCTAAATGGTCTCACTAGATATTGGGAGTCATTCATACAAACTATGTGTGCCAGAAAAGAAAGTATGAAGTTTGATGTAGTGTGGAAAGATTGTGTTCAAGAAGAGGCTAGAGTAGCCAATAGAGAAGCACTCCTCAAGGAGAATGACCAAGCCTTGGCCACTCACACCAAAAGAAGAAGAATGGGTAACTTCAAGAAGATTGACCACAAAGGATCTCAACACCTTTCTAAATTCAAAAGGAATAGAGGACCCAATCCAGTAAGAGATCTCTCCACAGTCCAATGTTAGAGTTATCTTAAACTAGGACACATTGCCAAATTCTGTCCTTCACAAAAGAAGAAGAAATTTGTACACAAAAGACATCATGCACACATGGCAGAAGATGATAGTGAAGAAGAAGAAGAAGAAGAAGAAGAGGAAAAGCCTCGAAGGAAAATATCTAAAATAAAGAAAGAAGATCCAGAAGAATATGTCCTATTCTCTGCACTCTCTGGATTTGTATCCCCTGGAGAAGATACATGGCTCATTGACAGTGGTGCTTCTAAGCACATGACAGGTCAAAGAAAGACTTTCTCAAATCTTGAAGAAAAGTCTTCTACACAAAAGGTATCTCTAGGAGATGACTACCAATATCCTATCAAAGGAATTGGTGAAGCAAGCTACAAGCTAGATTCTGGAACACCCTTGAAGATGAAAGAAATTTTATATGTGCCAGGTTTGAAGAAGAACCTACTATCTATCTCAGCACTAGATAAGAAAGGTTTTAGAGTTGCCTTCATAGATGGTCAAGTACTTATGTGTCCCAAAGGAAAATCTATTGGAGATGCAGTTGTCATTGGTGAAGAAGAAGGAGGTCTCTATAAACTCAAGGGACATCCAAAAGTTGCCCTTGCTCATGAAACCTCTAGTCCCAGTGAGCTATGGCATAGAAGATTAGCTCACATTAACTATAAAGCTCTACCCTATGTAAGCAAGGTGGTCATAGGACTACCAGATTTGAAGGTTGATCATAATGGCTCATGTAAAGGATGTGAAAAAGGAAAAAATATTAAGAACCCTTTTCCAAAGAGTGAAACAAAGACTAAGAACATTCTGGAGCTAATACACTCAGATGTATGTGGACCTATTCCCACCACTTCCCTAAGTGGTTTTGAATATTATCTCTCATTCATTGATGACTATTCATGGAAGACTTGGATATACTTCCTAAAGGGCAAGAATGAAGTCTTTGGAAAATTCAAAGAGTTTAAGGCTTTAATAGAAAATCTCTCAGAAAAGAAAATCAAGATTCTCAGAACAGATAATGGGGGAGAATACGCTTCAAAATATTTTGAAGACTTTTGTAAGGAAGCTGGAATCAAGAGGGAACTAACCACTCCCTACAATCCCCAACAAAATGGGGTAGCTGAAAGGAAGAATAGAACCATCATGGAAGCTGTAAAGACTATGATTCATGATCAAGACCTACCCATGTATTTATGGGATGAAGCAGCTATGACAGCAGTCTATGTGCAAAATAGACTATCCCATAGTGCTCTTGAATTCAAAACTCTAGAAGAAGTGTTCACAGGAAAGAAGCTCGAGGTAAGTCATCTCAAAATATTTGGTTGTCCTGTGTACATTCACATTCCAAAAGAAAAGAGAACCAAGTTGGATCCTTCTGGTAAGAAGGGAATATTTGTTGGTTATTGTGAATCATCCAAAGCCTTCAAAATTTACATACCAGGTTTTCATCATATGGAAATAAGTAGAGATGTAACATTTGATGAAGAAGCAGCTCTCAATAAATCCAGGAAGTGTCAACTGGAAGAAATCTATGAAGAAGATACACCTCCTAGAATCACAGAAGCAGTGCACATTTCTGAAGATGATACACTAGAGGACCATGACATGATAGATCCACAAGAACCCCCTATTACAAACTTATTTAGGAAGAAAAGGCCAGCATGGGCTAGAGACATTATTCAAGGAACTGAAAGATATGGAGCTCCTAAAGGATCCATTAGAGAAAGAAAGAAACCAAAACTAGTATCCAACTATGTGGACTTGATGTGTGATCTTGTGGATCAACAACCTGCTAACTATGAAGAGGCAGCTCAGAAGAAAGAATGGGTAGAAGCAATGACAAAAGAATATCAGTCAATAATGAAAAATGATGTTTGGGATATAGTTCCCAAACCAAAAGATAAAAGTGTGGTTTCTTCCAAATGGATTTTTAAGATAAAACATGCTGCAGATGGTAGCATTGAAAAATATAAGGCAAGGTTTGTAGCCCGAGGTTTCTCTGAGAAAGAGGGAATTGACTATGAAGAAAATTTTGCACCAGTTGCTAGGTACACTTCAATTAGAACTATCATGGCACTTGCATCCATGTTGAAGTGGAAGTTACACCAAATGGATGTTAAGATAGCTTTTCTGAATGGTGTAATTGAAGAAGAAGTGTACATAGAGCAACCACAAGGCTTCGAGATTAAAGACGGAAGAACTCTTGTATGCAAACTGAAAAAGACACTATATGGTTTAAAGCAAGCTCCTAGAGCTCGGTACGGAAGAATTGACAATTTCTTAACAAGCATGGGCTTTACCAAGAGAAAAGTTGATCCTAATCTTTATCTCAAGGTAATGAATGATGAACCAGTCATACTTCTGTTATATGTAGATGATCTGTTTCTAACCGGAAATGAGAAATAGATTATTGAATGAAAGAAGAAGCTTTCTTCAGAATTCGAGATGAAAGATCTCGGATTAATGCACTACTTCTTAGGTCTAGAAGTATGGCAAGAACCAAGAGGGATCTTTCTAAATCAAGGTAAGTATGTTGTGGAAATTCTGAAAAAGATTTAATATGTTGGAGTGTAAAGCCATGGCCACTCCCATGGACTCCAACTTGAAGTTATTAATTAATGACACATCAAAATTAGTGGACATAACTCTCTATAGACAAATCATTCGGTCTTTAATGTATTTAACAAATAGTAGGCCAGATATATGCTTTGCTGTAAATGCCCTAAGTTAGTTTCTAGTAGAACCTAGAAAGGTTCACTTAATAGCTGCAAAGCATGTGATGAGGTACCTAAAGGGTACTTTAGACTTTGGTCTATATTATCTTGGAAACCATGAACTCAATTTACATGGTTACTCAGACTCTGATTGGGTAGGAAGTATTTCAGACAGAAAGAGTACATCTGGTGGATGTTATGGTCTTGGATCTGCCATGATCTCATGGTTCAGCAAGAAACAATCCAGTGTGGCTCTTAGTACTGCTGAAGGAGAATACATAGCTGCTTGCTCTGCTAGCTGTGAAGCAGTATGGCTTCAGAAACTATTATCTGGAGTGTTTGACTTAGAGATGGATCCCACTGTGATCATGTGTGACAATCAAAGTTGTATCAAAATGACAGAAAATCCTATATTCCACGATAAGTCAAAACACATAGAGATTCGATACTTTTATATACGAGACATGGTGTAGAGAGGGGCTATCAAACGCGAATATATAAGTACTGAAGAACAAGTAGCTGACATATTAACCAAACCCCTATCTCGTGTGAAATTTGAATACTTCCGAGACAAGCTTGGAGTAACTCTAAAGGACCCTCCTCGAAAGGGGGAGTAGTATCATCACTAATGATGAAGATACATGTCTACCACTCTTAGATATTTAGGCTTATTTAGATTTAGACTTCTTTCACTTAGAACACTTACACTATTTCTATTTACATGTTTGTTGATGAGGTTACATATTTTGATGATATATGTATTTACATGTTTTGAGGTTACATGTTTGTTGATGAGGTTACATGTTTTGATGATATATGTATTTACATGTTTTGAGGTTACATGTTTGTTGATGAGGTTACATGTTTTGATGATATATGTATTTACATGTTTTGAGGTTACATGTTTTGATGATGAGGATACATGTTTTGATAATGTATGTATTGATGAGGATACATGTTTTGATAAGTTTACTTGTATGGATGAGGATGCTTGTACCCATATTGACAAGAGGATTGTATCATCCGTGGAATTTAGTCCTAAATTGAGCCATAGACAAGATGTCTCCGAGAATAAAATACTGAATGAATAGGTAAGGGGATTGTATCATCCTCGGACTTTAGTCTTGTGAATTGAGCCGTAGACAAGATGTCTCCGAGAATAAAATCCTGAATAAACAGGTAAGGGGATTGTATCGTCCTCGGATTTTAGTCCTGTGAATTGAGCCGTAGACAAGATGTCTCCGAGAATAAAATCTTGAATGAACAGGTAAGGGGATTGTATCATCCTCGGACTTTAGTCCTGTGAATTGAGCCGTAGACAAGATGTCTCCGAGAATAAAATCCTGAATGAACAGGTAAGGGGATTGTATCGTCCTCGGACTTTAGTCCTGTGAATTGAGCCGTAGACAAGATGTCTTCGAGAACAAAATCCTGAATGAACAGGTAAGGGGATTGGATCATCCTTGGACTTTAGTCCTGTGAATTCAACCGTAGACAAGATGTCTCCGAGAATAAAATCCTGAATGAACAGGTAAGGGGATTGGATCGTCCTCGGACTTTAGTCCTGTGAATTGAGCCGTAGACAAGATGTCTCCGAGAATAAAATCCTGAATGAACAGGTAAGGGGATTGGATCGTCCTCAGACTTTAGTCCTGTGAATTGAGCCGTAGACAAGAGGTCTCCGAGAATGGAATGATAGGACTGGATCGTCCCTGGACTTCGGTTCAAAAGGTACATGATAGGACTGAATCATCCCTGGAATTCAGTTCAAAAGGTACATGATAGGACTGGATCATCCCTGGACTTCGGTTCAAAAGGTACATGATAGGACTGGATCGTCCCTGGACTTTGGTTCAAAAGGTACATGATAGGATTGCATCATCCATGGACCTATGTCCTAAAAGGAGCAGGATTGATCATCCTGTAAAATGATCATATGTATTGCAGGGAATACGATGCTGATTATCGTATGATGACGATGTTGATGACGATGCTGATGATCGTATGATGACGATGCTGATGATGATGCTGATGCTATCGATGATGTTGGCATGATGACGATGCTGCAAATGACGATGCTGATGATCGTATGATGACGATGCTGATGCTATCAATGATGTTGGCATGATGACAATGTTGATGATGATGATGTTGATGATCGTATGATGACGATGCTGATGCTGTCGATGATGTTGGTATGATGACGATGCTGATGATGACAATGATGATGATCGTATGATGACGATGCTGATGTTGTCAATGATGTTGGTATAATGACGGTGCTGATGATTGTACGATGACGATGCTGATGATCATGCGATGATGATGACGATGTTCCAGTAACTAATTAAATTGATAATGATGATGTATTGAAGAAAGCTTTCGATGATTTATAGATGTATCATGTATGATGTAGTTAATGGCTACTTGCTCCTGCAGAGGTTGTTATAATATCCTTCTCGTTAAGGGGGAGTGTTAAATATTGTAACTTCTAAGAATATTATAATTGTACAAAATTATTCCAGAGATGTTTCATCCCTCCGAGGTAACCCTATTATGTATCCGGAGATGATTATTCCTCCGAGGGGTTGTGGGAACTAGGGTTATTAGACCCACCATGTGTGGGTCGACCCTGATATTATATTTTAGGGGTTATTAGACTTCTCTAGGAGAGGTCGACCCCATTAGGGATTTTTGGTCAGTCAGGAGTTAGTATAAATAGAGGAGGTGAACTCCTCATTAGACACACTTGCACAACTCAGAAAAGTAGCGCACTAGTTTGAGAGATCTGCTAAGAAGGAAGAGAAGGAGGGAGCACATCTTGTATTTTGGTTGATCATCTTATTGAGGAAAGATTTGCTGGGTTTTCTACCCCATGAGGGTTTCCCAGGGTAAATTCTATGTCTATCTTGTGATTGTGTTTCTTTCAGTGATCTTGCTAGTCTATTTGGTTTAAACTTAACATCATGTTCGTTGGGTACATCAAGGACCCAATCATCTGACGATACATAGTGACATCAACTGGTTCAGATGAAGCATCACACAAAAGCTTCAGGTTCGATGCCATAGCCTCGCAGTCCATCATCCCGAACCTCTTCAGGATCTCTACTACATACTTCCCTTGTCCAAGGAAGATTCCATCTGCACTCTACCACACCTCCATACCTAGAAAGTGGTGCATCATACCCAAGTTCTGCACATATATGACTCCCTGTCATGTGTCTCAAAACCAAGTGGCTGCTCCACATACACTTCTTCTTCAACTATACCATTCAAGAAAGATGTCTTGAATCCATCTGGTGTATCTTCTATTTCATCACTTTTATATTTCTCTATGCTGCCATCTGCAACATGCCTGATCTTGATAGATCCATATGGAAGTCATAACAAACTTCCCTTCAGGTCTTGGGACTACATCCCAAACATCATTCTTCATGATCGACGGATCATGGCATTCCATTTCTTCATCCCAGATCCTGGGAACTTCAATATCTTCAATATCTTCATTAGGTATCTTTGTTGCTGGAACAAATGTTGTAGTCCTTTTGTAGGTGAAGATATACGGTTTTTCCTACAAAACAGGTTAAATTGCATGATTAGAAACATCTCATAATTTTCAAAACAAAATCTTACACATAAAGAAATATGTCATACAGTCATGCAATTATCTTAGCCAATGCTTCAATACAACATTTATCCATATCCCGTAACTTTCTAGATGCCTTCCAATCTCTACCAGAACATTATTAAGAGTGTGCACAACTCCCAACATGTCAGCAAAGAGGTTTCATTCTAGATAAGTAGCAATGGAATGTTGTACAATGCCATAGGCCACTTACTCATGCATATTAGTAGTATATTGTTCATCAATGCAATTATTCTAATATGCATAATACACAACCTAATTCTAGGAACATCAGTATATACATTATTGAACAGTATTATTTAAGAAATGACAATTCAAATACTTATCTTTGTTTGTTCGTTCGGTGGACTCCCTTTGAGTCTTCGCTTCCTTTCAGGAGCTACTAGAGTCCTAATCTGAAGTAGCTTCTTCTACACCTTTCTATTGTGGAATGTAGAGAGATGGTCAACTCCCTCTGAATATCTGCATCCTTGCAGAAACCACTGGAGTGTACTCCCTCTTGATCTTTGCTTCCTATATTATTTGTCCTTGAACTTATATTCATTCTCGATCCCTATGCATGCTTGTTAGTATCATCATTGTGTTATCCTCTAGGTCTCATACATAATCAAACATTCATTAGTATAATCTTAATATTATCAAAACACAATAATCTCAAGCATGTATAGTCAGGATCATTTCAAACACAGATAATAAACATTAGTATTCAAGGTTTTAGGGAAGTCTTCTTTTACTCATGCATATTCTTATTTGATCATAGGACTCTTTTGGTTAGTTAAATCATCAATCAAGATAAGAGATATAATATGCATAAAACTCGTGATTGCTCAAACCTATACCTTCATGATTCTTCTGGTTAGTCATATCATCAATTATGGTAAGAAACATAATATGCATACAACCATGACTATTCAAACCTATGACTTCATGAATAATCATTATGAACAACACAACAGTATAAGATCCTAACACAAGGTAGGATACTATCTTGATATAGGAAATACATACCTGGATTAGCATGCTAGCTAGTTATGTCTAACATACTCACATGATGTCTTCTTGTTCTTCTTCAATGACTTGTGCTAGTAACTTGTATATCTCATAGGTTAACCATTATAAAACCAAGTTATACATACCTCGTAAATGGATCTTCTATGAGATCCATGACAATGGATGAATCTTTGTCCTCATGTCATCATGATCATATGTTCTTGAACCAGAACATGATTTGTCTTTCTTGGTGTACCTTTCATGTTAGTAGACAACATAAACCTCATACAACACCATAATGCATTAGTACAATCATTAGTGTCAACACCCTAATCAATGAATATTTTCTATCGTGCATTCATAATTTTATTAAGGTGATACGACAAGTCTAAAATAAAGATTGTACTAACCGTAATAACATGAAGACAAACATACCATAAACTTAATCATGAACAAATCTCAAAACATACCTCGATGAGTCATACCTGTCAAGATTGCTTGTAATCTTCTTATGGAAGGTCTTAGCCTCATCTCCCTCTGAAACAGGAACTTCTTCACTTATGCAGGTGACCAATCCATCCTCTTCTAGGATTAACCCAATCCACTTGATTTGCAGGAACTGGATCTGGAGCTATATTAGGGTTTGTCAAAGAAAACCCCAAAATTCAAACTTTGAATTTCAAACTTCCAAAAATATGCGCCTTGATGAGCTGATCAAACTGGTATATTCAGAATTTGAAAACTGCAAAGTTTCACTCCTTAATTTTGCCTTTGAAACTTTCAGATTCACTAGACGTGACCCTGAACTGGGGTTTGATGAAGCCCACTCTTCTACCCAATCAAAAGATTTGATCCAAGGCTCTAATCTTCTATTTTTATGAGGAGCTTCCAGCCGTGGTCACAGATTTCAAAAATTCTCATTTTTGCAGAAGCCCTAATTTTCCACTTTTCTGATCATAGTCCCGAACTAGGGTCTGATCAAGCCCGACCTTCTACCCAACCAAAAATTCTGATCTTGGTCTCTAAATTTTTATTTTTATGAGTAGCATTCAGCCGTGGTCTCCAATTACAAAAATTCTAACTTTCTCCGAAGCCCTAAATTCCGGAAGCCATGAATGAAGGTGCTCAAAAATAATTCCGATTTGACAGAAATATGTACCTGATTGTTTCTGGTGTAACTCCAAACTTTTCAATCCACAGTGTTTGAAATTTTTTCCTGAGATAGCCCGACCTGTTCTCTTTCCATCCCGACAGGTCTGACCTCAATTGGATTCTCTGAGAGAGAGTTATGCCAAGTGTCATAACGTGACCTTTTTATGGGATAATATAGGAGAGCGAACTTGTATGGCGTGCCACGTGTCACTGGTTCAACTTCGGCCTCTGAAAACTTTTCTTGAGATATCCCAACCTATTATATTTCCATCCCGATAGGACTGACCTCAATTGGATTTTCTGAGAGAGAGTTATTCCAAGTGTCGCAACGTGACCTGTTTATGGGATAATACAGAAGAGCGAACTTGTACGGCGTGCCACGTGTCACTGGTTCAACTTTGGCCTCTGAAATTTTTTCCTGAGATAGTATAGTCTGTGTCCTACCTGTAACCTTTTACAAAATTTCATTTGGAGCTTCCTAGCCCAAGTTATGACCTTTTTTCCAAGGTCACCTGATTTTGACTCAGATCTGGAAGAGGCAGAAAACCTATATTGTACAGATCATAAATCACAAAGTACAACGACTTAGAGGTTTTCCTTTGGAAACAAGGTACATGGGGATCTGATCTTCGACTTGTAAAAGTTTCAGATCCGAAAACTTCTCCAAAACAAATTTATAGCGAAAGTGCTACGATGACTGGTTTTTGCTATATCAAGCCCTAGCATCGTAAGTGCAACAAGTGTCATACATGCCATATCATGCCTTCTTTCAGGCTAGCTATGATACCATGTTAAATTTTCAGAATTTACTTCAATCTGATCTAGGATCTTAACTGAGAGAACAACATGTACAGCAAATCTACAGCATAACAATCATGGACATAATAATGCAAGCACACAAGAGACACAGAGTTTACTTGGGGAAAACCATAAAGGTGAAAAACCCCAACAACTTCCTCAGAGATAGATAGAGCAATGATACAACCAGAATACAAGAGATAGTCTTCTCCTAGCAGCAGAGCCTCCTCCTCCACAAGTCCGCCACTCTCCCAAGTGTGAGTGACAGAATAGAATGTATAAAATGAGAGAGACACACTCTCTATTTATACACTAACTTGACTTGACCTTTACTCAACTAGGTCGGCCTCAACTTAACCACTTAAGATAATGCTGACTGGGCCGACAACCACTAGGGTGGTCTAATAACCCTTTGACCCACATGGCCGACCCCCAATAGGGTGGTCTAATAACCCTTTGACCCACATGACTTATATAGGGCCGACCCCAACAAGGTGGTCTAATAACCCATCAAGTATAAGTTACGACAATTACAATATAAATGACGACACTTCCGTATAGAGGAATAATAACATCTCTATAGGAATACAACCACTTCCGTATAGAGGAATAATAACATCTCTATAGGAATATAATATACATAAATGTGAAATACATTCCGAAGTTACATATACATCAACAACAAGGCCACCATTGTGAGTGTTCCTCCAGCATGTGATGAGTTGGGAAATTTGTAGCAGGGTAACGAAATCCATGACTATACTATTAGAAATAGAATAGAGTCACATGTTATTGTTCAATGCTCTCTTATAGCTATGTATTCCAAATGCAGTGTTGTGTATATGGCATGCCAGTTGTCTGACAAAACATTAAAAGGTCAATGCAATTATTGTTGGGTATGATCAAACTGGACATGCTCCTGAGTTATTGATGCTCTTTCATCAATGCGACTTATGGATATGCAACCTAACCCAATCACTATACTAAGTGTATTACTAGCATGTTCCCATTTAGTAGCTTTGCAATAGGGCAAGGTCATCCATGCTACATAATTAATAATGGATTTGAGCCAGATGTTACTGGGGGACTGCACTTATAGATATGTATTCCAAATTTGGGATGAGAGATATTGCATGCCAACTATTGATAACATGCCTGTAATAAATTTGAAAGCATGGAGTGCAATGATTGTACAATATGGAACATATGGACCAGTGAAGATGCCCTTGCACTTTTTCTAATCCGCAAGAAGCATGGATAATGCTATACTACATTGCCTTCACTTGTGTTTATGTGCATACAATCCTGCAACCTTGGTAGATGAGGGTTGTCAATAATTTGAATCCATGAATCTTTGTTGCAAGCCAATGGCTTTTCTTTGGCTTCATCATATACCTGAAAACAAGATGGACAACAAGGATGATAGCAAATTTGCTATGAGTGAAGAACAAATCATTATTGGAATTAGCAGCCACATTGGAAATTACAACCACCTTGTAAATTATTAACAACCTTCTAAGTATGAGAGCCTTCATGTATAAATGAAAAATCTACAAAGTACTCTTTTCTATCAATTTATAAGAAGAAATTTGTGTATCTAAGATGATATATGAAGTTTCAATAAGATGCATTAGTTTTCAAAGCTTTCTGGGAAGGTTTCAATGCCTTCTCTTTCAATGCAAACATGAATAAAAAAGACATCATTAGAAGCAATTTGTGTATCTGTCACATCCCCTCCCATCATACCAGCATGATGGAGAGATACGTGGTGCTAAAACCGGGCAATTAGCCCACATTTACTTCTAACTAAGCATTCACACAGTATAAAAATTCATATGGAAATGTAAAATTATAAGAAAACACAGCGGAATTAAATTCATTAGCACATCCATAATACATTCAAGATATTCATCAAATAACAATTGCAAGATTAACACAGGAGAATACTTATCTTGACAAAGTAGTCCCAAGCAACTGGCTATGCAACTCCAACGTTCCACCCAACCATAGGCCAGTTGTGCTTATCAACCTCTTGATACAACTGCCACCCCTGAGCTGGGCATGATCTCTACAAGGAACCAGGGAACAACAGACTCACACATAGCCAAGCATACACCAAGATGAGCCAAGCCAATCTGCAATTGGGTTTATTAGGCTGCTAGGACATGGAAGGGAAGAATTGCTAAGCTAGTATGCTCAACCACAGAGCTATGGATACCCCTCCCAGATCTATTAAGCTTGGCACTCGCAATGCCTACACACCCAACACAAGGAAGTATTCTCTTCACTGCCACACAGTCCCTCAAGCCATACCTTCCTTTCTAGTGCTCTCAGGGTGTGCATAGAAAAGTATCCAAAGCCCTCTTGATCTTCTTGAGGGGTTACTCCCTCTACTAGGTTTATCAAGCCAATTCTGTCCACTACCAGTTTAACGTTCTTGCTCACAGGTTCAAATCAAAAACAGGATGCACATCATAATAGAACCACACTTATTGGGCATGGTAAAACGTTTTTACAGTGAGATACCCAAAGATGGGGTTTTCATTAGCTTCAAGAAAACGTGGGAAACCCAAAAACGAAACTGGAAGATGGGGAACAACACTGGGAAGCCAAATCCATTTTTAGAAAAATGTCCATGGACATTCTAGGGCAAAAACGGCCTTCATAACAGTCCCCAAATCATGGCCCTTCTCTCCCAGCTACTGTATATGAAAAAACGAACTCCCAGGCATGGAAAAATGCAGAGAATGGATGAAAAAACGTGTAGGGAAAGACCCAGGTAGCTCCAACTATGTGAGAGATGAAAGACTGACTATTCAAAATGGCTTTTGGGCACCATTTCGTGGGTGTTTTCTTGCCCAAGGAGACAAAAACACGATTTTCCAGGTTGATGGCTTGCCCATACCCGAAATTGGCTGCCATACCTCTTCACTCCCAAGGCATTAACTGCCTCAACCAATTCTTGGAAGAATTAAATGATTGGGTCCATAACCCAAAATGGGTAGTTGGTGGTTTATGGGTTTTCTCATTGACACATGGATTAACACCATTGGATCAAGGGTTTGAATAATTTCCCTCCCTATTCCTTGTAGAATCATGCCCCCATCTCTTTGTTGCATTGCATAGTTAGTTGTGGGTATTTTTCATTAAAATTCGTATTTACATGATGTCTTATTTATGTCGTGCCCATCTAGCACAAGAACCATAGGCATCTATTTCTTTAATTGCTGATACATAAAATGCTAAATCAATGGTGGGGCCTTGGCCTTGAGCTCCTCACCATGATTAAGTAACAATATTTACATCATTTACAATTCAATGCGAAGGGGGTCAAAATGGGGACGTGACAATATCTAAGATGATGTATGAAGGTTCAATAAGATGCAATAGTTTTCAAAGCTCCCTCGGAAGGTTTCCATGCCTTCTCCTTCAAGGAAAGCATGAATAAAAATGACATATATGATAGGGAAGAGCATCTAATACATACTAGTAAGTCAAATTACACATGAAATGATGACATATACAAGTTATCTATATGTTGAACTTGTTGTCAGTTTCATAGAGAATCATTCAAATGCCACTTTCAAGTGCTACTAGAGCAAGGGAGAATGAGGAACAAGTTTGGGTAATCAATGAATTGTCATCCATTCCACAAACATTAAGACCTATTTCCATCTTCTTCATATTATGAAGTTTTCTGATCTTGAACCAACCGCTACAAAAACCAATCAAGTAAGCATACCATACTGAGATAGTGAATTCATTAACAAAATTTGAACTATATCATAATAACAAGATGCCCTGTTGGTTTGACTTTTAACTAATATTACATTCAAAACCAATTATCAAGTGATCCCCTTATCAGTAGCAAGGTGAGATTCGTGCTTCTAAATCAGCTAAATCAGCATTATTGTATCACATATATGGTATTTTAATGTGATAGTTGCTATTTATATTATAAGAGAATTACAAAGATAACAGAAAATAAAACAGGCTTGACTAGAGAAGCAAGGATTGACCCTGCTATTGCTAACCACAATTTTTGTTTCTTTAGGCAATTATGAAAAAAGGCATATCAGTATTATGTACAAAATTCAATATTCATAGGGAGTATAGATTTGATGTCCCAAAAATTGTATTGATAATTTTTAAGAGAGTACAAAACATGCTGAGGATTCACAAACCATCCCATTCAACACATCCCTCCCCCAATCATGCAATTTCAGATGCTAGTCTGCAACATGATGTTAATTTATTTTTTATTGAAGTGGATAATCCAGTTCCCTATTATTACAAAAGTTGCAATGCTTGCACAAATAGATTGAAACTTAGCTTGACAATGATATCGAATAGATAGACTAAGGACCAAGATGCTTGTAAAGATGACATAAATGCAAGAGGATATCAAATAAGGAAGCAAGTCACTGAAGATTAAGAAACCAGTTTAAAAATAATATCTTGCACATTTCACCTCAGTACACACAAGAATATATTTACTGTAAGGTGTAATGACCTCAACAAAATCTGCCGAGTTTAGCACTTCAAAGCATATTCCAGGTGCTTCGCTATTTTGAATGCTATCATGTAGAATGATAAATAGCCCTTAGAATTGAAGCACAACTAATTCAGCTTCATTTAACAAGGACAAATAATCACTATCCTACTGCCAATTTTATCCCATTATAGAAAAGGTTAATTTTAATATTTCATCGTTGGTTTTAATTTTTTACTGCCAAATAATCACTATCCTACTACCAATTTTATCCCATTATAGAATAGTCTTGTTCACCATTAGTTACTTCTATATTTAGGCTAGCAATGTTTACTTCTAGTTTTGTTATATCCACTTTATGCGCTATTTAGTTATAAAATTGGTCTCCAACTTTCTTTCCAGTAGATGACAGTAGCCTCTGCCGGAATTGTGAAGAATTCTTCTTGTTAAAGCGTGTTCTGCTAAAATGTGTAAATGAACAGCCATTCAATATTGCGAGCCATCTTTTAATCAACAAATTTACCATGTGCCTTGACTGCAATCAAGCAATATTCAATTCGTCTTTTACAATACCCGTCATTTAAACCTAGATTTTGCATTTGGGGTCTTTATTGTTCATGCCAATAACAACTTGACATGTGTGTGGTGTGCAAGGGATTATTTTAACCTTTATTGGCAATGGAAATATACTACACTCACAAATTCCTGGACTATCAAACTCTTTAACATTGCAAGATATTTGCTTTTTCCTATATCAGTTTTAAACTTATGCTTTTAGTGTGTATGATTTGTACACATAGTTTATTGAAGTTAAATAAATGACTAATCAAATTTTTTTGATTAATAAGAGAAAAGATACAAAACAATTGTCATCTTGCAAGGTCTATAACAAATACAAAAGGAATGCAACCAAAATATATAACCACCACAAAAAAAAACTAGGAACTGTCCAGTGCTTTAACATAGACTTGTAGCCATGACCCTTTCTCTGTCCTAGGCTATTGCAAGCCTGCAATGTTGAAGCAGTGTCATAGATTGGTCTCCCACTCTTGCAACCACCACAAATTGTGGCATGGGAGAAAACATTAAAAATGGCATGATACACATTTACATGGACTCTATTAGTAACTAATTATTGACAATTATACTAGAAACCCTCAAACATCCACCGCAGGCATGCCTAATATCCGAATTTGCACATGTGGTTTCACATTACTTGATTGGCAAAGTTTTTTGACATTGATTACTTGGAACCTGTCGAGACTCGCTAATTGATGGATCTATTGACTTATGGCATTTAAAACTCAAAATCAATTGGTCCTCAATATAGGCTGTGAAGGAGTCAATGGTTGGAGTTAACTGGGTTAAAATACAAGTATAGAAGCTAAATAACTTTATGTAATGCCTGTGCACTGAATCCTAGTCCTTGCTAACCTTGTGCGGGAATACCTTTTCAATTTGGAAACAAAATATGAACATGGGAGGCCAAAATATTCTTTCAAACTGTGACACATACTTGCTACTATATAAATATCAGACCTGAAATCTGTCTGAAATAATTGTGGACATCAACCTATGATGCATATTTACACTTAACAATCTAATGCTACCTTTGGAACCATGAAAATCTACTGCTAAAAGATCTCAAATCTAGCCTTGAAACTGCAAATCTGCATACAAAAATATAAAAAACACCAAGCTCTAAATCTACAATTAGCAACCATGACTTCACTACTGTCACATACATGGGTGATGGAGTATAAAACCAACTAGTCACGAGCAATGCTTGAGGCTATTTGAGATAGAAAATTTAAACAAATCAAGCAAACGCACCCAACAATTGAGATATATGTTGTATCTTTTTTTCAATGTTGCAAGCCCTACAAAGTTTAAAGATATTGTCTTTAACTTTGAGCCACTCCAGAAAATGCCAGATTGCTTCCAGAATCCAAAGTATGTTCTCTCAACAAATCCAGGAATAAATCCATTTGATCATGATGAATGTGACCTCTAACACTCAATGAACAACATGCTCTTAGACTCTTATTCAAATTGAATAATAGGATAAGAAGATGAGTGAGCTCAAGCAGTAGAAGGGAAATCCCCTGGAAAACCCATGAAGACCCTCCACATGCAAAGCATTTGCAAAATATACAAATCCTTTATGGAGTCTTCAACATTATATATCTCGATCCACTAAAGACAACCCAAGCTTTATGCTAGAGGTACCTAGTCTCCTCTATGAAGCTTTTTAGTAACCATCTTTGGCCATTGACATGCATCTCTTGCCATGTTGGTGAGAACCTAATATGACTAGAGTCGGTCTTTATGTTTACATGGATTGGTTTAAAGGACCTGTTCAACAAGTTAATATGGATGCACAACCATGCTTTCTAGTCCAAAATTTTTAGATACTTTGCTTTCACTTTCTCTTTAACCACACTGTCGAGCACCTAGTTCACATTTTATATACAGGAAGTTCACTCACAATCATACCTACAATGCCTACAATTTTGAACTCTTATACATAGTAATGCAAATAGGCATACCGATAAGTACATTTCCAACAATCAGTGTTACATACTTGTCTTTCCTCCTTTACTTATGTGTGAGTTATTTTCTATCGCTGGTAGTATTCATACCACCACACTATTTCAGAAGTTTGCAAGTGAAATAAGGTAGTTTGTAAACAGTTAATTGGTTCATTTGTTATTACACCATATAATAGCTTAATTCTAAAAACTTTGTTACCGAAAGCTCACTTCCCAAGTCATATGATTGGGAATTCACTAATTTTACTTGCAACATTGTAGTGCATTTCTATCAGAAATCACATTAAATGTAAGTTTTGTCACATGTAAATGATTTTTACAAAAAATACACCGCCATGTTAAGAGCATACCCAATAAAATATTCACCAAATAATTGCAAGATAAATCATTAACTTCCTTGGTATATCTTTCGAATCAAGTCAAAAATATTGGCAGGATTTCATGACAGAATGCAAAGAAGATGCACATATAACTGATTCATCTTCCCTGAGTCATTACCCATAGTGAACAAGCCCTAAGAATACAATGTCCTGGTGTGAATGAGTTTGATCCAGTTTATCTAGTCTTTTAGTGTTGATACTTAACAAGTGAAAATTGAAAAAGGGTAAAATTTTTCTATGAAGCTAAGGTAGGTTGAAGTAGCAAATGGAAAGGTAAATGATTTTATTTTCAATACATCCAACAAACCTTAGCCCAAGTTAGCCCTTCATTTTCCTCTCATCTCTCTACTCACATCACCAACAATTAGTATTTGACCTTCTCTACTCTCAAACCCTACCCTACCCACAATAGGTTTTCCTTGGCTAGAAGCTGAAGTGTTCCAGCACTCATGGTAATAGCTTGATTCTCAATTTAGCTCATTAGTTTGAATCCCGCATGCAAAGGCTTGGAAGAGCGAGATCTGACAATGTAATAGGGTAGAGCCAGATTAAAATGAGAATGGAAGTATATCTCTAGAGGATTGGAAATCTGGATATGTTTCAGTTGCATATATATTTTCTTATCTATTACCATAGGCATGGATTTATCAATGTAGTGAGGAAAAAATCATGAAATGCTACCTCCTCGGTCCTTCCTTCTTTAAATGTAGCATCTATAGTGGTATGTTCAAGTTTTAAGCAGGCAAATTAACCAGGGTCAATTACAAAATAAGAGATTACAACACTTATACAATTTGGGCAGATTTGATAGATGAATCAAGTTCTTGGGAAGAGGAAGAGAATCTAGTTGTATTTGATGCAATTGCTGAAGGCTATCCCTTTAAATGAAAGCTTCTAGCTAAAAGATTCTTTATGGTAGATGTTTCTCCACCACCCATGACACTTGTTGCATTGTTTATGGCATTGTCATATTCACAAGTTCAACTATAGGGATGGCATATTCTGCTGCAACAAGGCACTTATTTGCTTACTCATTCTCTTCTTCTTGTTTCCATATTTTCATTTCAGACAGGAATGAGTCAAACATGGTCAGATGCTTGTGAAATTTCATTTAGAGGGTATAATGATTCTTCTTCATAGAGTACTCGGAGGTGTATGTCATATAATGGTAAAGTAAGCTAATCACTGCACTGATAGAAAATTTTGTAAGAATTCCAGAGCCAAGAGCAATCAACTCGTTTCAAATGACAAAGATTCATTACCAACAGATTTATCAGCATAGATCCATATTAAACCCAGATCTATCAGGCACCAAGAGGGATCCAATTACTTGAGGTGTAAATTTTTTTATCCTAAATATTTTACAGATCCAGAAAAAATTTACACCTCCAGAATATGATCCCTCTTGTGTTTAATAGATCTGGATTTAGGATGGAACTATGTTGGTTTTATTTTTTATTTTTATTTTAGAGCCGACATGGATTTTTTTAATTACTTTTCATTTGGTTTTAATTTATTATTTCATGAGCATGAATGGTTTTAATTACCTTTTTTATTTTATTTTTCGTAATGTAGCGTTAAGTTACGTGACACCATCTCCCCCATACTGGGCTATAAAGCACCTCCCTACTCTCAGTGCAAAGATAGGTGGCCAAAAATGCCAATAACCAAAAATTCAATGCAAGCTTACTTATCAAGCATAACCTACATTGGTTCAGGCTAGGAAAGTGATCATCTGGAGTGGAGACATGATGTGGATTATCTTTTCCCCAAAGATGTAGGCTTGATATGTGCCAGTGTGGTCTGGCATTATTTATTATTGATTAAAATATTGAAGCATATTGGTCCTGTTTTGGAAAGCCTATTACAACGGACAACCATTGCCACTATTGAATCCATTAAGGGACACTTCCTAAAGCATAAGTTTATGGATGTTGTAATCCCTTGGCTATAAGAGCTGGTTGACTTGATTTTAAGAAAATGGCCTTGATTATGTGCTAGCATAGATATAAAGCTAGAAAAAAATAGTCTTTAAAACATATTGAACTCAAGTAGCCATGGCATTCCCAACCTACTAATGGCTCACCTCCAAGTACACACAAAGAGTATAAAATATTGATTTTTTTGTCACCTTGTAATGCTCATAAGCTATAATTATTGCATTAGATATCATGCACTGCTCATATTTGAAACCCAACTCAATAATACATAAAATAAAGCATTGACCTGATAACTTTCTATATTATATTTATCATTGGATTGAATATGACATTCGCAAAAGTTTCATGATCACATCTATGATTTCATTGAAGAAAAAGGAGAACTTCGGTTTTCTTGCTGGTTTTACAGTGGCCACACAGTTTTAAAAAACCTGAAGCTATTGCTGTAAATTCCACCTCTATACATATTTTTATTCTTGTACAAAATGTTAAAAAACTTTAAAAGATCATGATTAGCGATTTATATTTAAACCCCTGTAGACCCAAACCCACACACTCCTCTAAAGGTGGAATCCAAATCATCCACCTCCAGCACCTGTGGGGTTAGTATTTTCTTAGTAATCAACTGGGAAATCCGATCTCCAGCCTTTATCCCAAAATTCTGATCAGAGTGGTCGAAGAGAATCACACCAACCAGGCCATGATAATCTACATCTACAACACCAGCACCCACATCTATTGCGTGCTTCTAGGCTAGCCCAGACCTAGGACCTATAAATAAAAAACCCCTATTAGTTCTTCAAAACAACAAAGACTATAGAGGTTCAAATCTCATTGCCACATTCAAAAACCCCCCACAGACCGAGGGTTAGAAAAACTGGCAAGCATTTTATTTCATTTACAATAAAGAGAGGCTACAACCATATTAGTGCAACAGGTTACCTACCTATGCAAGCATATGTGCCTTCGGGTATGGTGATGGACAAATCTGTGGGCACTAGGGCCTTCCCTCTAGTGGGCACCACACAAGCATTTGCACTGCAACAAGAAACAATAAATGTTATGCAATTCATACGATAAAAATAAACAAAAACTGACTATCGGTGCGAGGAGAAAACAACATTGAAAACAGGCACCTGTAGAGATCATATCTGGCTACCAAAGATGAACCTCTGGAAGGAAAAATAGCTTTGGAAGAAAGCTTTTCACATGCAACAATGGTTCCAAGATGGTTTTGGCACCATTCATGTTTATCTTTGTGCTCTCTTGGTGGCTTTGGCTTCTATCAAGCTTCTACATATTTGCAAGAGGCTCTTGTAGCTCTGAGACTGTTGCTGCTAGGGCGAGGTGACCGCTGGTTTCCCTATGGTCCATAAATCTAGGCGAAAAAGATGGAAATCACCTACTTGAATGAAAAACTGGGGCGAACGAACTGCCCAGGCCCCCAAGAATGAAAATTTAGGGCGAAACCAACTAACCAGGCCTCCATTACTGGAATTTTGCGGGCGAATTGAACATTGTGCCCATATTTCACGGGGCTAACATTATTTTTACCATTTTTTCCTCTCTCGCGGCCTTGGCTATTCCGATTTTTAACCATTTCCCCATTAATAAATATTGGGTGAATTTTTTCATTTAAAAAAAACACTTGCATATTAAAATTCGCCCATACTATTTGTTTGAGCCCTATAAATTCACCATTTGGCTATAAATCGCCCCTAAAATCATCCCTGACTAGTGGGGCCTTGTCCTTGAGCTCCACGCTAGGAGAACATACATCACATGTATACATTATTTACATTAAAAGCTAATATATCCTAAGGGTCAAAATGGGGTATTACATCAATTGTTTTTTAATCTTTGCATCTTTTTAACAATGGAAGAGGATTGAAGGACATCCTTACATAGAAATTCACCAGACTTCCCGTAGAAATATACTCTATCCACTAGACTTACCTCATCAAATTTTACATTGATCTGTGTCTTTGTAATCATAATAGTTCTACTCCTTTGGGACCTTTGGATCTAAGAAGGCCATCTTGAAGGTTCTTCTTTGTGGTCCACAACTGACAACAACTTGTTATGGGTCATATATCCCCACACCTTAGGATAAGTATCTCTCACGATGTTAATGTTTTGGTGTTTTATATCCAAAAAATGAGAAATAAAGGAGGTTTGGGTTGTGTAGTCCTTGTTGATACTAAGCTTGAATGCGTTTCTAAAGTGGCTACTATTGCATATGGAAGATGTTCAATGATGATCATAGGCCTCTTTGAAGATACACCATGCTGATTAGAAGTTGCCTCTGATGCACTCATCAAAGCTTCTAGATCAGTCACCTATAACAAGTTCTGCTGAGTGCCTTCTTCACCAATCCTAGTGCTTAATTTGATAGGATGTTGTTCTTGTGGATCATCAATTTCCATGCCCGAGTGGGCATCTAATGTTGTTCTTTTTGTCCCAAGCTCTTGTTTCTATGGGGTTGGAACCACAATCAATTGATTAGTTAAATTTCCAGCTTGTCCATGTTTTTGTTGCCTTGTTTCAATCCATAAAACTTTGCTAACCTGCTCCCATGTGTCCATGTTTATAGCCTGCAGTGAACGTATCCATTCACTAAGTTACAATGATGGCCCTGCCTTAAATATGGCTTGGGAATTTGATGTTGAGGAGATGACTCATTTCATAACCTAACTTTAGTTAACCTAATTATTAATTATTTAATTATTATCTTATTTTATGTTCATAGCATAGCCCTTTCTAGTTTTGCATGTCATTCATGATTATAGGCATAGACCTCATTTTATTTGAGATTACTTGATGGGAATTATTCACTCATTTATATCCTTTCAACAAATTCAATTGCTTTAACATGTCCTCTACTATACTGTGGGAAATTTTAGTATTGACCAAGAAAGGTCACACTTCTTTAGGTATCTTGAAGGTAATGGGATGCCTATTGTTAACACCTAGTTTTTACAAACAAATACTGATGGGTAAGGGAAATAAATATTGAAAATTTCCTTGAGGAATCCTGAAATGTTTTTATTTTCATGATCATTTGCTAAAGAAGTTTGTAAATGAAAGTGCTAAGATAAAAACCTAAAGAAATGTGAAAAATTTCGACTAGAATGATCAAAAGGAACCCAAAAGAATAAAGTCCGAAAACAAATTTTGCAAGTGTTAAGTCTTGTGCAGGTTGTGCCGTTGATTGGGGATGGATAGGATATCTATGGTTTTCATTTGATGTCACATGGCTAAGTTGTGTGGGGGTTAGAAGTAGAAGCGGTTGCGAAAATCAAAACAACCCACCACGTGTCACCTTTAAAGCATGTCATGAGGAATAAAGTCCTACTGAAACACATGGATGGTTTAGATTAATGTTGTGGCAATATAACCGTTAAAAGAGAAGTCTCAAAAAGGTGCAAGTGCAGTGTAATAAGCAATGGTCCAAATCATTTCATGGTTGATTGAAAGTAACAAGTGATTGGCGCATTGGGAAAAGCGCGGATGATAAAGGGTAAGGATGGTTGCAGAAAATTAAACCACCCGACAGGTGTCAACACCATATTCTGTCGCAAGAAAGGAAAGTAGTAATGGAAACCAGCTTAGAGAATCGCGATACCACCCTGTGGCCAGGTGGTGTTAATAATAAACGGCGGAGATTAGAACATGGAAGATCATTGGACGGTTGATGAAGACAGATTGTAAATCACTAAAAGGACATCAAATATGACGGCCAGGATTGATGCATGATATATCAATGAATGAAAAGATTGATCATTGGCAAAGAAGACCCAAGTATAAGGGAAAAAGGGTTATATATATAACAATCGGCATGTAAAGTTGACATTTGTTCTTGGGAACTATCGGAGTCAGAAGCTACTGGACGCGTGGAAGACGAAGAAGACGACAGGGCATTCTCAGAGGTTGCTAGCGACAGGTAGGATTTTTCAACTAATTCCATCAGTGATATAAACGTGTTTATTGTAAGAAAATGGAAGAAGATTCAAGTTTAAACACAGTTAGGGTTAAGAGTGCTCTGGAAGATAGAGATTTCAATGTTTTTGATACAAAAATTCGGCTTCCTGTCACTGAAATTAAAAGAAGTTTGAAAAATTTACATACAGAAGGTGTAGATGTGCATAGAATGTTTCAATCGTCTTTTATATTGTTCTGCCCCGACCAAATCATGCCTTTTCCTGAATTTATATCCTGGTGCACATCCAATTATTCTGAACCCCAGCAAGTTATCATGAATGCTCGAAAAAGTAGAATTGTATGTTCCATAAAGCCGTCTATTGTAAGTAGCTCCTTTGGAATCCATGTGTCCCAATATTCTGAGTTTGAGAGTTTTTCTGAGGAATCAATCATCACCTTATATCGTCAACTTTCTCCTGAAAGTCGACGGGATTTTTTAACCACATGTCTCAAACCTGATTTAGAAATTGAAAGTACTCCATACCCTCTAGCTATTGGTTTTTTCAATAACAATACCCAGCTGGTCCTTTTATTGATAACCCAATTTTTAGGTCTTGATACTGATATGTCGGTAACTGAGTTACAATTGAGTTTATTGTTCAGAATAAGTATTGATTTACCTAGAGTCAAGTACAAGTCAGTGCCAAGTCTCAAGTTCGAGGAATTTTTAGAAGAGAATATTCACTCACAGTTGACAGGTTTCTCCAATACAAGATATTTCAGATTTCAATCACAGTTGATGAAAATGGTTATGTTCAGTAGTCAAGAAGAATTACATTTTTCACAAGAAGTCTATGCTGGTACTTTAGACGATAACATGTTCAATTACATGAATTATATTCTATCTGAGTTGTACAGAATAATTTTTGGAGAGGAATTGCCAAGGGTTTTACCTGAAATGAAATCCTTGATGCAACTAAAAAAGGAGGTAGCAGTAGGAGACTGGTTTCTATTGAAAGACTCTACAGTAATTAGATTGTACGGTTTTGTATATGATCCATATATACTACCTGCATTTTTTACTTTGAGAATTTTCACTTTGGAATTTGTTAGACAAAAGTTGATTTTAGAAGATGAACATGTTTTGAAGCTCAAAAAGGGTTATGATTTAAAATATCCATAGAAAATAGGCCCGTTTATCGTAAAAAGAAAGGATGCTCTACCAGATGTAAAAAGATTGTTGGAAGTTATGGATTTCAAGAAAGATATAGTGATGGAATATGACCCTCTTCATATTATTTCTGAGAGAAGGAAGCTAAATAACACTAAAGATTTCGAACACAAAGAAATAGAAGGATCATTAAAAGGCAAAAATTTGTTGCAATATGAACCAGAAGAGGAAGCAATGCCAAGCTCATAGGTGGAAGATCTCATTTTGATAGAATCAACAATAGAAGTTGATATTATACCAAATGTTGCAGGAATTGGAGAAAAGAGAAGTTTGCAAGAAATAATAGATGAGCATGATGAAGAAAAAGAAGGAGAAAAGAGGCTTAAGGTTGAGACTCAGGAATTGGTTGAGACACAACACGAATTGGCTGTTTTGACAAATGATGAAATTGGTGAAAAAGAAGAGATATCAGTCCCAGAAGTACAGGTACGAGAATATAATTTTTAGGAAGCTGAAGATGGTGGAGACACAAGTAGATTTCAGTCCAGAGTTGAACGGTATAAACAATATGGACTAAATAAGCAAGCTTCCTCTCAGTTTGTTACCAAAAGTTAGAGACTTGTCAAATTCATATGTTACTTTAGTGACCAGCAGGGACATCAAAGAAAATACTTTAAACCTGGCAGTATCAACTGATGATAAATTGACTGAGATGAATGTTAATTTGAAAAAAATAATGGTGCTGGATAAAATTCAATTACACAAACAGATAGGAGAAGTGATATATGAATATTTTGTACAAGCGACTTTGAGAGTTACTAAATTGGAAGGGATTATAAGCAAAATGGACAGTCAATTAAAACAAGAAAGACTGGAGAATAAAGCTCATCAACAACAAGTAAAAAAATTACAATTTGACTTAATTTCAAGTGATGGTGGAGGCAAGGCGAGCAAACGATTGTTGATAGAAAAAGATAATTTAATTTAGACATTACCGAAGAAGATGAAGATTCCAAATGCCCAATTCATTCAAGTTCCTGAGGAAACAAATCTAGAATAGGAAAAAGAAGCTTTGTCTAAATAAGTCAGTGATAGTAAAGTAGAGTGATTGAAATTGACTGAAAAGAAGGCAGAATGGGAGAAGGATAAAATGAATTTGAAAAGTCAGATTGAATATTTGAAAGGAAAGCTGATGGTTTTAGCTCAACAGAAACCATGTGCCAATCAGACGAGTGAAGAGAATAATACATTTGACTTAGTGCAATCCATGTCCCAAATCAGTTTGAAAGATGTAGAAATTAAACAGTTGAAAAAAGATAAGTGGAAGCTGGAAGAACAAAACCAAAAAAAGATGAATAAATAAAGGGACTATAGAACAAAAATAAGGAATTAGTTGATACGAATCAAAGGTTCATTTCCTAGGTGATTGGGCAAGTCCCAATGCAAGGTTGCAAACATATGATATGGGATATTATAATTGAGAAAGCTACCAATCTCAGACCTTATTTAAATTTCCTAAAAGCCAAAGAGAAGACAATAAAAGAAGCTTTGAAAAATTGTACAACAGTAAGGGAAAATATAAACAAAAGACCAAAAGAGACAGCTCGGAATGCCATGGAATTTTTAAGAGTTTTATCAGAAGATGAGTTAAATACAATGGATATCAGGAATAGAATTTCAGTGATCACTTGGGAAAGAAGGACATTGGGAAAATACACTCATGTGGAAAGCGTCAAAGCTCTTTGCACGGGGATGAATAGACAAGTTACTGATTTCAAGAGAAAGTTTGAAAAATATTCCAAAAAGGATTACCTTCTTTTTGGAATGAGAATGATGAATTAATTTCCCAGAATGAATACAAAAATTTGTTATTCGCAATAAGGATGAATCATGAAAAATTTCAGAAACTAACTCATGTTCTTACAGGTAAAATCTTATTAGAGAAACTTGCAGAAGATTTTGAGATCATTAATTTGTTGAAGAACTTAAGCGAGGAAATCCCTACTATGTCAAATGAAGAAAGTGTAGAGCTGAAAGTCTTGGAGAAAGAGATGATATTATACAAAACCATCACGACCGACCAGTGGAATTATGTGGAAAAATATGGAAAGATGAAATATACCCTACGTCCTTGAAAATGCTCGTTGAGCAATTGATTAAGCAAAGTGAAAACCTTTGAAAGTTTTAATTTGTAATAATATTGTATAAATTTTGATTTAATTGACATTTGGCAAATTAGTTAAGATTATTTAGTTTTAGTTAAAAGAAGTAGTTAGGTATTGCTTCGGAAGAGAATTTTGTATAAAAGAAAATGAAAGTCATTTTTGAAAGGGTAGGAAACCTTTTGAGAGACAAGAATTTTGTATCGAGTTGATATATTTTTGATATAAAAGAGCCATACAGTGAATGACATACTGTTACAGAATCAGAGATTCATGCGTTGATCTTATTTACACTCTGTATCTTTCTCTTCTTATATGTGCATGTTCACTTTCTTTGTTATACTTTCCATTATGTTATGTATTCTATACTCGGATGAAAGTTTGATATAAATTGAGATTCATATGTTTATGCCTTGATTTATTGGGTCTGAGTATCCATCGATTCTCTAAAATTGATAGTGGATTCATTTGAGACTTGGTGCCCATTATTGATGGACTGTCTATGTTTCTTTCTAAATCACCTACAAAAATATTTGACTATAATCTGACAATTACCTTGCCTCTGTGAAAATCTCTATTGTTGTTTATCTGCTGGAATATAAATCTTTAGTTTGACTCCATGGCCAAGGATTCTTGTATGAATTTCAACCATACATTTGTTTTAAAAACCTCAATCATTTCATATATCTTTAGCCATTTACATATTTTTGAGAGAGCCCTCTCTGTTAGGGAAAAGGATAATTTCCCTCCTAAAGATTGGTTTGAAAGCGTTACCTTAAGTTTATCCTTCCAAAACCAAAGGGTAAAATCTGAGTGCTAACATTTTGGCACCGTTGCCGAGGAGCGAAGGTTTGATTTTCCCTGGGAAGAACAACATTGCAGTCAAATTTCATTGGGCAAAGAAGTTTGATATTTTTAGTTGGTTGTGTTTTTCCCTGCCGACTTCATGTTCAAATTTTTCAGTTTTAAGCAGGCGACTCTAAGAAAAGACATTGTAGCTTCCAGAAGAATCCCTACGAGGGGAAATCCAAGTTCACAGTTGATATCCGGTGTAGAAAGTCTAGAAAGACTCTTGAAAAAAAACAAAGGAAAAGATAAAGCAGGTACTTCTCAAACAATAAATTCTTTTCCTACTTTTCAAGAAAAGTTATTAGATGATGAAAATGTTGATATAAGTGAAAGACCTTTGTTTAGAACAAAATCATAATCAGATTTGAAAGAAACTGAAGTTGATCAGGATAGTTTTTGGAAGTTTTCTTTACAGTCAGTTTGGGAGGGTTTACAAAGGTCAGAAAGAGCTGAATCTAAAAACCTAAGGCTCAAAGAGTACCATTAAGAAATCAAAACATTGATCAAAATATTTAAATACTCAAAATCCTCCATTAGTACCATCTTGAAGACCAATGGCCACTAGGTATGCTCCCCTTGTCTTACCAACTGCTTTACATGACCTTCCCCAGAATTATGCACAGAGAATTCCATAGTTTGATGGGGAGGGAGATTTTACAGCACAACAGCATGTTGATAAGTTCAATGACTTTATTGATCTTGAAGAAGTAGACCATGATGATGCAAAAATGTGGTTGTTAAATTAATGTCTTTTAGGAGAAGTCAAAAAATGGTTCAGAACTCTAGGTGTAGGATCTATTGCTACATATAATGATTTTGTAACACTTTTATTGAGCGATGGGAAGATAAGAAGAATCCCTCACAAATATTAACACAATATAATAATTTGAAGAAAGGGGGTTTTGAAACAATCTAAGAATTTTCTGCTAGATTCATGAGGGTTTATAATTCAATTCCTGCTGATTTTAAACCATTGGTAGGAGCTGCCAAGTTGCATTATGCAGATGCATTTGAAGGTGATTTTTCTTGTACATTGAAGGAGAGGAGGTTAGCCACTTTGTCGAATATGATGAGATATGCAGTGGAAGTGGAGGCAAATTTGATGGCTTCTGGAAAGATAAAGCAAAAAATTGATATGGATAGAAGAAAGATTAGAGAAGATAATCATCCTTCAACTTCTTCTTCTAATGATGTGAAATTTGATGCTATGATGAGAACTATGGAAAGGTTAATAGACAAGTTAACATTGTACAATAGACCCCCAAATAGAGAACAAACAAAGCCACCTATTAGAAACCCTAATTTCAGAAGACCAATACCCCCACAAATCAGACAAAGAAATAAAAAAGATCAAAGAAACCCAAGAAATGCAGACGACAATCATGTAAGACCTCCATTTCCTGAGAATTATGTTGATGAGGAAAATAATGTGGAATTGGTGGAAAGTGAAATTCATCTTTTTGGAGATTTAGACTCAGAAGTTTATTTAACAAAGATGGAGCATGATATGTTTTCTACAGAAGGGGAATGTAACAATTTGGAAACAGAAACAAAACAGTATCAGATTGGATATCAAAATGCAGTAAATGATCTTTAAAGGAAGATTAGTCTCATAAACAGGGATGTAATGGTGGATAAAGGTAAAGGTCAAATAGACAAACCCTCAACTAGCTAGAATAAGAAAAATAAAGAAAGAGAAGATCCAATGAAGAAAACCCCAGAGAACACAAGAGAAATGATTAAAGAGGGGGATATAAATTTAGTTCCTTCCAATCTGCAGAGTGAGATAGAAAAAATCAAAATTTCTATACCATTTAATGAGATTCTGAAAAACACTGAGTACAAAGAACAAATTTGTAAGATGATTAGAAGTGAAAATCAAGTGGAACCAGATACATTAGAATTGAATGATGACACACCAACCATTCATATAGGCTCAAGGATGGAAGATAATAGCATAGATGTTGTACCACCTTTTTACATAAACCTCAATATTCATGATAAGGTCGTACACAATTGTTTACTTGATTCAGGTGATTCGCATAATTTGATGCCGGAAGTTATAGTGGAAAGTTTGGGTTTAGACATAACTAGACCATACAAAGATTTATTTTCTTTTGATTCAAAGAAAGTAAAATGTTTGGGATTGATCAAAGATCTTGTAGTGAATCTTACTCAAATGCCAGTCAAGGGTGTTGTCATGGATGTGGTTGTTGCTGACGTTCCACCAAAATTTGGAATGTTGTTATCTAGATATTGGGTGTCAAAGCTGAAATGAACTTTGCAGATGGATATGTCATTTGCTACTATTCCAATTCTTGGAAATCATAGGAGGCTATATTCTGGAAAAAGACTTCAATATATGGTAAGTGATAAAGGTGAAACTGATAGTCATGAAATATATGCAGTAGATACAATTTTAGGATCTTCTATATTCTATAATGATATTCAATTTGAGGAAGAAATGGGTTTGGTTAAACTAAAAGAGGATAGTCTACCAAGTGAAGAAGAGAAACTGTTAAAAGAAAAAGTAAGAAGAGAAGGAACCTGGATCATGCATTTCGATGGATCTATGAGTAAAGAAGGTGCTAGTGCAGGCATGTGGATAACTTCTCCAGATCAGGAACTTTTAATGTTTTCTTTTAAATTGGCATTCAAATGTACAAATAATGTGGCAGAATACAAAGCATTAATTTTGGGGTTGAACTTGTTGAAAGATATGAAGGAAAAGAAGATTTAGGTGTTTGGAGATTCAGAATTGGTGATAAATCAAGTGAAAGCTATCTATCAAGCAAGGAATCCGAAGTTGAGATCTTACAGACATGAAGTTTGGGATTTGTTAGAAAATTTGTTTGATGAACATGATGTGATTATAATACCAAGGGTTGATAATTCAATAGCAGACTCTTTGGCTACTACTGTTGCAGCTTTCAGAGTTCCCAGGTTTTCTAAGAAGAAGTATGACATTAAGGTTGTGAATAGACCCTCTATTCCTGATAACACAAACATTGGAAAGTCTTTGAAGATGATCAATAGATTAAGATATTTCTGGAGATGACAGATAAATTTAATTATAGAACTATGGATACCGAAGATGCTGGAGATTTGCATGATATAAATGAATTTTCTAAAGAACTAGAAAGATTTAAAGAAACAATTGGGGATAAAGATATAATTCAATTGAAAAATAATGTCATCCCAAGGGGGCTTGTTCCATTAGAGAATTTATTTGACAGGGATGATGTAGCTAAAAATCAGAAGATAGAACCCAAGGCTGAAGATGTTAAGGATTGTAATATTGGTACTGTCGAGAAACCCAAAATAGTGAAGAATTCAGATAAGCTTCCGAAGGAGGAAGAAAGGAGATATGTTGAAAAAATGAAAGAATTTACAAATGTGTTTGCATGGAGTTATGAAGATCTAAAAGAGTATGATACTTCTATAATTCAACATACTATTCCTATCAAGCCAAATGAGAAGCCTTTCAAACAAAAGCTGAGAAGAATAAATCCTAAACTGCTTCTAGTAATTGAAAAAGAGTTCAAGAAATTACTTGATGCAAAAACCATTGTGTCTTTAAGATTTTCCAGCTGGGTAGAGAATTTGGTTCTAGTAAGGAAGAAAAATGGAGAGATAAGACTGTGTGTGGATTTCCAAAACTTAAATAAAGTATCTCTGAAAGATAACTATCCACTTCCCAAAATGGATCACATTCTACAAAAAGTTGTTGGAGTTGAAAGAATTTCCATGTTGGATGGATTTTCAGGTTACAACCAAATCAAAGTACATCCAGAAGATCAGGAGAAAACAACCTTTACTACTCCATGGGGAACGTTTATGTATGCCAAAATGCCATTTGGATTAATGAATGCAGGAGAAAATTTTCAAAGGGCTATGGACATTGCCTTTGTAGAAGAAAAGGACAAGTTTGTGGTGGTTTATATGGATGATATAACTATATACTCAAAATTTGTTGCAGATCATATAAAACATTTGGAGAAATTTTTTTCTGAAGTGCAGAAAATTTGGCATATCATTGAATCCAAAGAAATCTCATTTTGCTATGGAGGAAGGAAACTTGTTGGGACATATCGCATTGAAAGATGGCATCAAAATTGATCTAGAAAGAGTATTAGCTATTCAGAAGATTGGGATACCGAGAAGCAAAAAAGAGGTACAGTCTTTCATTGGTAGAGTAAATTTTTTGACAAGATTTGTCGTCAGCTTTGCAGAAATTTTGAGAAATATTTCTGAAATGTTAGGAAAAAATAATGAAATTAAGTGGACAGCTGAAGCTAGACAATCTTTTGAAGATATTAAGAAAGCCCTGACTGAAGCCCTAGTTCTAATCAGCCCTAATTTTTCTAAATATTTTATTATCTTTTCTTATGCATCACAACATACCTTGGATAGAGTCTTATTACAAAAAAATCTAGAAGGTATGGAAAAACCAATTGCCTTTTTCAGTAAGATTTTGAGAGATGGGGAGTTGAAATACAATATTATGGAAAAACAAGCTTATGCATTGGTGAAGGCATTGAAGGATTTTAGATTTTACAATCTGCACTTCCACATTGTTGCATACATTCCATCTACAACAGTAAAGGATATCCTCACTCAACGGGATCCTGAAGGGAAAAGAGCAAAGTGGATTGCAGTTTTATTAGAATATGATTTAGATATAAAACCCACGAAGTTGATAAAAGGTCAAGGCTTGGCAAAGATGATGATTGAAACAAATTATGATTCCTTGGATATGAATTTCATTTCAAAGCTACCAATAGAAGCAGTTCCTGAATGTCAAACGGTTGAAGAATTCTCTCTGTCTCCATGGTATGCAGATATAATATATGTCCTGCAAAATTTGCAAGCTCCTCCAGGGATGGACAAAACTCGATCAAGATCAGTTAAAGTGAAAGCATCGAATTTTTGTATATTAAATGAGTATTTGTATTTGAAAGATCCAGGTGGAGTTTTGTTGAACTGTTTGTTGGAAAATGAAGCAGAGCATATCATGGAAGAATTTCATAAGGATATGTGTGGAGGACATCATTCTTGGAAATCCACGGTTAATCAAATCCTAAGAACAGGTTTTTACGGGCCAACAGTTTTTTCAGATGTGTACAAAGAGATATCGAAATGTCATGAATGCCAGATATTTGATGGAAAAAGGGACTTCTGCCTCTACCCTTAAAGCCAATTCCAGTAGAAGCACTATTTCAGCAATGGGGATTGGATTTCATTGGTGAAATCAATCCAAATTCTTCAGGACAACACATGTGGATCCTCACTGCAACAGGCTATTTCACAAAATGGATTGAAGCAATTCCAATCAGAAATGCTAATGAAACAGTTATTATGAATTTTCTGTAAGAAAACATTTTATCAAGATTCGGTTGTCCCAAAAGAATAGTTACAGGAAATGCTATAGCCTTTAAGTCGAAAAAGATGATAAATTTCTATCATAATTACCATATTCATTTAAATCATTCCATTGTATATTATCCTCAGGTAAATGGATCGGCAAAGTCCTCGAATAAGAGTCTGGTAAGGATTATCAAGAAGCTATTCGAGGAGAATAAAAGAGCGTGGCAGACCAAGCTCAAGTATGCTTTGTAGGCAAGTAGAATTAGCACAAAGAGAGCTATTGGTACTTCTCCTTTTCAGTTGGTCTATGGCACAAAAGTGATATTTCCAGTTTCCTTGGGGGTACTAGTTATGAAATTGTTGCAGGAAGTTGCAGAAGAGCCTAATCACATCCAAAGAAGGATAAACCATATGATAGAAGTGCATGAACTAAGAGAAAAAAGTGTATAACAAAACTCAAGTGCATCAGGAAAAAATGAAGAAAACCTTCGACAGGAAAATCAAAGAGAGATATTTTCAAATGGATGATTTGGTCTTGAAATGGGATGCCATGAGAGAAGACAAACATGGTAAATTTGAATATTTTTGGAAGGGTCCTTATATAATAGCAGGATTTCAGGGAGAAAATGCTTTTATTCTTCAAGACCAAAAGGGAGAGTTTCTTCTAGGAGGACCAGTGAATGGGCGACACCTCAAACATTATTTGTCTTAAAGATTAAAAAAGGGAGAAAATTTTTGTACAGTGTAAATACAATTTTCTTTGAAGTATTTCGAAAAAAAAAGTGTTTTCAGTTTTTAGTTTTTAGAAGGTGAAGCGGTTACAAATTACAGGTTGCTTGCATAAGTTCAGGAGAATTTGGGAACAACCCAATGGATCAGGAACTTGGTCTACGAGGTTCTTTGCTACCTCACAGGGAGGATAGCATCCCTAGTTGGAGCGAGTTGTTAAAACCTAGTTTTTACAAACAAATACTCATGGGTAACAGAAAGAAATCTTGAAAATTTTCCTGAGGAATCCTGAAATGTTTTTGTTTTCATGATCATTTGCTAAAGAAGCTTGTAAATGAAAGTGCTAAGGTAAAAAACTAAAGAAATGTGAAAAATTTCGACCGGAATGATCAAATGGAACCCAAAAGAATAAAGTCCGAAAACAAATTTTGCAAGTGTTAAGTCTTGTGCAGGTTGCACCATTGATCGGGTGTGGATAGGAGATCTACGGTTTTCATTTGATGTCACATGGCCAAGTTGCACAGGGGTTAGAAGTAGAAGCAGCTGGGGAAATCAAAACAACCCACCACGTGCCACCTTTAAAGCATGTCGTGAGGAATAAAGATGGTATTACAAACCTACTGAGTGCTATGCGATGAAAGTCCTATTGAAACACGTGGATGGTTTAGATTAATGTTGTGGCAATCTAACCCTTAAAAGAGAAGTCTAAAAAAGGTGCAAGTGCAGTGAAATAAGCGATGGTCTAGATCATTACATGGTTGATCGACGGTAACAAGTGATTGACGCATTGGGAAAAGTGCGGATGATAAAGGGTAAGGATGGTTGCGGAAAATTAAACCACTGGACAGGTGTCAACACCATATTATGTCGCAAGAAAGGAAAGTAGTAATGGAAACCAACTTAGAGAATCGTGATACCACCCTGTCGCCAGGTGGTGTTAATAATAAATGGCGGAGATTAGAACATGGAAGATCATCGGACGGTTGACGAAGACAGATTGTAAAGCAATAAAAGGACATCAAATCTGATGGCTAGGATTGATGCACGAGAGATCAACGGATGAAAATATTGATCATTGGAAAAGAAGACCGAAGTATAAGGGAAAAAGGGTAATATATATAATAGTCAACATGTAAAGTTGACATTTGTTCCTTGGAACTATCAGAGTCAGAAGCTTCTAGACGTGTGGAAGACGAAGAAGACGACAGGGCATTCTCAGAGGTTGCTAGCGACAGGTAGGCTTTTTCAACTAATTCCATCAGTGATATAAACATGTTTACTATAAGAAAATGGAAGAAGATTCAAGTTTAAACACAGTTAGGGTTAAGCGTGCTCTGGAAGATAGATATTTCAATGTTTTTGATAAATAATTTTAGCTTCCTGTCATTGAAATTAAAAGAAGATTGAAAAAATTTACATACAGAAGGTGTAGATGTGCATAGAATATTTCAATCGCCTTTTATATTGTTCTACCCTGACCAAATCATGCCTTTTCCTGAATTTGTATCCTGGTGCGCATCCAATTATTCTGAAACCCAGCAAGCTATCATGAATGCTCGAAAAAGTAGAATTGTTTGTTCCATAAAGTCGTATGTTGTAAGTAGTTCCTTTGGAATCCCTGTGTCCCAAGCTTCTGAGTCCGAGAGTTTTTCTGAGGAATCAATCATCACCCTATATTGTCAACTTTCTCCTAAAAGTCGATCGACCTTTTTAACCACATGTATCTAACCCGATTTAGAAATTGAAAGTACTCCATACCCTCTAGATATTGGTTTTTTCAATGACAATACCCAGCTGGTCCTTTCATTGATAGCCCATTTTTTAGGTCTTGATACTGATATGTTGGTAACTGAGTTACAGTTGATTTTATTGTTCATAATAAGTATTGGTTTACCTGGAGTCGAGTACGAGTCAGTGTCAAGTCTCAAGTTTGAGGAATTTTTAACAGAGAATATTTACTCATAGTTGACAGGTTTCTCCAATACAAGATATTTCAGATTTCAATCACAGTTGATGAAAATGGTTATGTTCAGTAGTTAAGAAGAATTACATTTTTCACAAGAAGTCTATGATGGTACTTTAAACAATAACATGTGCAATTACATGAATTATATTCTATCTGAGTTGTACAGAATGATTTTTCGAGAGGAATTATGTAACGTCCCCTCCCATCGTACCAGCATGGTGAAGAGGACGTGGTGCTAAAACCGGGCATCTAGCCCCATGAACTTTTGACCAAGCATTTACATAATATAAAAGACATATAGAATGTATAATTATAAGAAAAACACAACGGAATAATATCAACAACACATCCGTCATACATTCAAGATATTCATCAAATAATAATTATTGCAAAGTTGACACAAGAGAATACTTATCTCAATAAAGTAGTCCCAAGCAACCAGCTATGGATCTGCAACGTTCCACCCAACCATAGGCCAGTTGTTCTTATCAACCTCTCGATAAAACTGCCACCCCCAAGCTGGGCATGATTACTACAAGGAACTAGGGAACATCATACTTACACATAGCCAAGCATACACCAAGATGAGCCAATCCAATCTACAATTGGGTTTATCAGGCTGCTAGGAAATGGAAAGGAATAATTGCTAAGCTAGTGAGCTCAAGCACAGAGCCAGGGATAACCTTACAAGATCTATCTAGCTTGGCACCCACAATACCTACACACCCAGCACAAGGAAGTATTATTTTCACTGCTGTACAGTCCCTCAAGCCATACCTTCCCCATCTAGTGCTCTCAGGGTGTGCATAGAAGAGTAGCCAAAGCCCTCTTGATCTTCTTGAGAGGCTGTCTCCCCCACTAGGTTTATCAAGCCAATTCTGTCCACTACCACTCCAAATATTTTGCTCACAGGTTCAAACCAAAACATGGATGCACATAACAGCAAAACCATAATTGCTGGGCATGAGGAAAAACGTTTTTACAGTGAGATGTCCAAAGATGGGGTTTTCATTAGCTTCAGAAACAAGTAAGAAACCCAAAAATGAAACTAGAAGATGGGGAACAACCCTGGGAAGCCAAATCCGTTTTTAGAAAAACGTCCATGGACATTCTGGGGCAAAAACGGCCTCCATAACAGTCCCAAATCGTGGCCCTTCTCTCCCAGCTGCTGTACAATGCAAAAACGAGCTCCCAGGCATGGAAAAATGCAGAAAATTGATGAAAAACGTGTAGGGAAGACCCAGTTAGCTCCAACTGCGTGAGAGAGGAAAAAGTCCCTGTTCAGAATGGCTTTGGGCACCATTTCGTGGGTGTTTTCTTGCCCAAGGAGACAAAACATGATTTTCCAGGTTGATGGCTTGCCCATACATGAAATTGGCTGCCATACCTCTTCATTCCCAAGGCATTAACTGCCTCAACCAATTTCTGGAAGAATTAAATGATTGGGTCCATAACCCAAAATGGGTAGTTGGTAGTTTATGGGTTTTCTCATTGACACATGGATTACACCATTGGCTCAAGGGTTTGAATAAATTTCCCTCCCTATTCCTTGTAGAATCATGCCCCATCTCTTTGTTTCATTGCATAGCCAGTTGTGGGTATTTTCATTAAAATTCGTATTTACATGATGTCTTCATTTACATTGTGCCCATCTAGCACAAGAACCATAGGCATCTAATTTTAATTGCCGATACATGAAACACTAAATCAATGGTGGGGCCTTGGCCTTGAGCTCCTCACCATGATTAAATTACAATATTTACATCATTTACGATTTAATACAAAGGGGGTCAAAATGGGTACATTACAAATTACCAAGGGTTTTACCTGAAATGAAATCCTTGATGTAGATAAAAAAGGAGGTAGCAGTAGGAGACTAGTTTCTATTGAAAGACTCTACAGTAATTAAATTGTACGGTTTTGTATATGAACCATATATACTACCTGCATTTTTTACTTTGAGAATTTTCACTTTGGAATTTGTTAGACAAAAGTTGATTTTAGAAGATGAACATTTTTTGAAGTTCAAAAAGGGTTCCTATTTAAAATATCCGTGGACAATAGGTCCATTTATCATAAAAAGCAAGGATGCTCTACCAGATCATGTAAAAATCTTGTTGAGTTATGTATTTCAAGAAATATATAGCGATGGAATATGGCCCTCTTCATATTATTTCTGAGAGAAGGAAGCTAAATAACAATAAAGCTTTCGAACACAAAGAAATAGAAGGATCATTAAAAGGCAAAAATTTGTTGCGATATGAACCATAAGGGGAAGCAATGCCAAGCTCACAGGTGCAAGATCTCATTTTGATAGAATCCACAATAGACGTTGATATTATACCAAATGCTGCAGGAATTGGAGAAAAGAGAAGTTTGCAAGAAATAATAGATGAGCATGATGAAGAAAAAGAAGGAGAAAAGAGGCTTAATGTTGAGACTCAGGAATTGGTTGAGACACAGCAAGAATTGGTTGTTTTGACAAATGATGAAATTGGTGAAAAATAAGAGATATCAATCCCAGAAGTACAGGTACAAGAATATAATTTTCAGGAAGCTGAAGACGGTGGAGACATAAGTAGATTTCAGTCCAGAGTTGAATTGTATAAACATTATGGACTAGATAAGAAAGCTTCCTCTCAGTTTCTTTATAGTTTGTCACCAAAAGTTAGAGACTTGTCAAATTCAGATGTTACTTTAGTGACTAGCAGGTACAACAAAGAAAATACTTTAAACCTGCTAGTATCAACTGATGATAAATTGACTGAGATGAAAGTTAATTTGAAAAAAATAATGGTTCCAGATAAAATTCAACTACACAAACAGATAGGAGAAGTGATATATGAATATTTTGTACAAGAGACTTTGAGAGTTGCTAAATTGGAAGGGATTATAAGCAAAATGGACAATCAATTAAAAAAAGAAAGACTGGAGAATAAAGATCATCAACATCAATTCAAAAATTACAATTTGACATAATTTCAAGTGATGGTGGAGGTAAGGTGAGAAAACAATTGTTGAGAGAAAAAGATAATTTAATTCAAACATTACAGAAGAAGATGAAGATTCCAAATACCCAACTAATTCAAGCTCCCGAGGAAACAAAGCTAGAACAGGAAAAAGAAGCTTTGTCTAAAGAAGTCAGTGATATTAAAGCAGCGTTATTGAAATTGACTGAAAAGGAGGTAGAATGGGAGAAGGATAAAATGAATTTGAAAAGTCAGATTGAAGATTTGAAAGGAAAGCTGATGGTTTTAGCTCAACAGAAACCATGTGCCAATCAGACGAGTGAAGAGAATAGTACAGTTGACTTAGTGCAATCCATGTCCCAAATCAATTTGAAAGATGTAGAAATTAAAGAGTTGAAAGAAGATAAGTGGAAGATGGAAGAACAAAACTAGAAAAAAGATGAAGAAATAAAGGGACTACAGAACAAAAATAAGGAATTAGTTGATATGAATCAAAGGTTCATTTCCCAGGTGATTGGGCAAGTCCCAATGTAGGGTTGCAAACATATGATATGGGATATTATAATTGAGAAAGCTACCAATCTCAGACCTTATTTAAATTTCATAAAAGCCAAAGAGAAAACAATAAAAGAAGGTTTGAAAAATTGTACAGCAGTAAGGGAAAATCTAAACAAAAGACCAAAAGAGACAGCTCGGAATGCCATGGATTTTTTAAGAGTTTTATTAGAATATGAGTTAAATACACTGGATACCAAGAATAGAATTTCAGTGATCACTTGTGCAAGAAGTACATTGGGAAAATACACTCATGTGGAAAGCGTCGAATCTTGTTGCACGGGGATGAATAGACAAGTTACTGATTTCAAGAGAAAGTTTGAAAAAGTATTCCAAAAAGGATTACCTTCTTTTGTGAATGAGAATGATGAATTGATTTCCCAGAATGAATACAAAAATTTGTTATTCGCAATAAGGCTGAATCATGAAAATTTTCAGAAACTAACTCATGTTCTTACAGGTAAAATCTTATTAGAGAAACTTGCAAAAGATTTTGTGATCATGAATTTGTTGAAGAACCTAAGCGAGGAAATCCCTACTATGTCAAATGAAGAAAGTGTAGAGCTGAAAGTCTTGGCGAAAGAAATGATATTGTAAGAAACCATCATGGCCGACTAGTGGAATTATGTGGAAAAATATGGAAAGATGAAATATACCCTACGTCCTTGAAAATGCTAGTTGAGCAGTTTATTAAGCAAACTGAATACCTTTGAAAGTTTTAATTTGGAATAATATTGTATAATTTTTGACTTAATTGTCATTTGGAAAATTAGTTAAGATTATTTAGTTTTAGTTAAAAGAAGCAATTAGGTATTGCTTCGGAAGATAATTTTGTATAAAATACAATGAAAGTCAGTTTTGAAAGGGTTGGAAACCTTTTGAGAGACAAGAATTTTTTTTCAAGTTGATATATTTTTGATATAAAAGAGCCATATAGCGAATGACATACTTTTATAGAATCAGAGATTCATGCGTTGATCTTATTTACAGTCTGTATTTTTCTCTTCTTATATGTGCATGTTCACTTTCTTTGTTATACTTTCCATTATGTTATGTCTTCTATACTCATATGAAAGTTTGATATAAATTGAGATTCATATGTTTATGCCTTGATTTATTGGGTCTGAGTATCCATCGATTCTCTAAAATTGATAGTGGATTCATCTGTGACTTGGTTCCCATTATTGATGGACTATCTATGTTTCTTTCTAAATAACCTGCAAAAAGCTTTGACTGTAATCTGACAATTACCTTGCCTCTATGAAAATATCTATTTTTTTTTATCTGCTCGAATATAAATCTTTAGTTTGACTCCATGCCCAAGGATTCTTATATGAATTTCAACCATACATTTGTTTTAAAAACCTCAATCATTCTCATATATCTTTATCCATTTACATATTTTTGAGAGAGCCCTCTTTGGTACGGAAAAATATAATTTCCCTCAATATTGGTTTGAAAGAGTTACCTTAGGTTTATCTTTCCACAACCAAAGGGTAAAATCTAAGTGCTAACACCTATATTTGATGAAATGTAGCTGGTCTAAACTGAATCTTTGCCTTATGTATTCCAAGGAAACGATTCTGAAATTCAAGAAGGTTGGTAGCATGTAGGGTGTAGTGCCCCACTTTCACCTTGGACCATAACTATTATACGGTTTTATTATTTGAGGGCATTTGATGATGAATGACCTAGTTGTGTGTGTGTGGAAACTAGTACCTTGATGACTAAGTTGAATATTTTAAATCTATTTTTTATGAAATTATGAAATGATGACTTGATAATGATCAAATGTTTATGTTTCCATGAAATTACGAAACAATTATTAAATAAATACAATTATTTTTATGTATATCATGCACTTTTGACGGCTTTTCAAGTATGACATGGAAAGAAAGGCACATGCGACGCAAGGTTGTGTCAATATCGTGTAGACTTTGGATTGAGTTAGGTATCCGTGACAAGTGATGTTAACCTGATGTAAATTGATATATTATGATTTTTGTTTCAAATATTTGATGCACATGGTATTTCATGTGTAGGTACAGGATCACAATTTCCAATCGATCCACATTAGGTAATGGATTTGAATGGGAAGAAAGGAAGTAAGACTAGTGATTACTCCATGCAAAGAGTTGGGAAAATTTGAGAGATTATTTTTCTCATCAGATGGATGTTTCCATGATGGTAGACCACAGACTCGATCACTCACAACGATTGGAATGGGGGGTGGGAAATCAAGGACCCAACATTTGTTAAATTTTCTGAATTTACTTCAAGGATCTTAACCGAGAGAACAACATGTACAGCATATCTACAGCATATCAATCATGGAGACAATAATGCAAGCACACAAGAGACACAAAGATTTACTTGGGGAAAACCATAAAGGTGAAAAACCCCAATAACTTCCTCAGAGATAGATAGAGCAATGATACAACCAACCATAAGAGATAGACACAACCTAGCAGTAGATCCTCCTCCTCCATAAGTGCGCCACTCCTCCTTGAGTGCATGAGTGAGAAGTGAGTGAGAAAATAGAGTGCCTCCCGCACTCTATTTATACTTGACTTGACTTGCCTTTGTTTTACCTAACTCATGTAGGCTCGAACTTAACCACATAACATAATGCTGACTGGGCCGACCCCCAATAGGGTGGTCTAATAACCCTTTGACCCACATGACTTATACAGGGCCGACCCCAACAAGGTGGTCTAATAACCCATCAAGTATAAGTTACGACACTTACAATATAAATGACGACACTTCTGTATAGAGGAATAATAACATCTCTATAGGAATACAATATACATATATGTGAAATACATTCCGAAGTTACATATACATCAACACTCCCTCTTAACTAGGAAGGTATTTCTTAGCACAGTTCTTCTAGCACAAGTCATCTTCTCTGGATCATCGTCACTGGATAATCGTCATCGAGTCATCATCATCGTCACTGCTGCTGCTATCTCAATCAATCTCTGAATCTACTCGTCATAGGAAGTTCTACAGAGCCAGTCCTTTTTCATACTGGATGTAGGCCCACCACCTGCAGGTCTTCATCATCACTGGCCATACTGTGGAATCCTCAGGACTTATTATGTGCGTCACAAAACCTGGCTGCAGCATCCCAGGCTATTACGAGCACATAGCTCTACCTGTAGGATCTCCCAGGAGCACATTACATGTGACCCATCACAAAACCTGGCTGAAGCATCCCAGGATGTTACGAGCACTCAGCTCTACCTGTCGGATCTCCCAGGAGCACATTACATGTGATCTCACCACAAAACCTGGCTGAAGCATCTGAGGCCTTTTTCATCCTGTCCAGATCTCCCAGGAGAAAATTACATGTGGTCATGGCAAAACCTGACTGAAGCATCTGAGGCCTTTTTCATCCTGTCCAGATCTCCCAGGAGCAAATTACATGCCATAGGACAAAACCTCGCAAGAGCATCTGCCAGATATCCCAGGGCACCGAATTACATGCCATAGGAAAAACCTCAAAAGACTATCTGCAGATCTCCCAGGGCACAAATTACATGTCCTCCCAAGCAAAACCTCGCAAGAGCATTTGCCAGATGTCCCAGGGCACCGAATTACATGCCATAGGAAAAACCTCGAAAGACCATCTGCAAATCTCCCAGGGCACAAATTACATGCTTTCCTGCACAACCTGATCCACGGCCATAAAGTATCATATGATACTTATCAAACATCATCCTGATGTACACATGATCATCCTGATCATCATCACTGCAACATCTTGCTGCATGTCATCTGGAGAAGCTCGTCATCCACGATCATCCTGATCATACAATGCATCCATCTGATGCACACCAAGTATCCATCTGATACATACATAGATACATGATCCACACAATGTATCCATCAATCATACATGATCTACCTGATCATACAAAGATACATGATCCACACAATGTACCCATCAACATACATGATCTACCTGATCATACAAAGATACATTATCCACACAATGTACCCATCTACCTGATCATACAAGGATACATGATCCACACAATGTACCCATCAACATACATGATCTACCTGATCATACAAAGATACATGATCCACACAATGTACCCATCAACATCCAACATGATGCATACATATATACATATAATGATCCAACTGATCATATCCAAGCAGAAACTAGAATATCATCCTGATGCTCATCATCCAGCGCTTACATCCACAGCCATGTGAAGGATCCCCCTTCCAACATGCTTGGAATGGCTTCAGCAAATGTGTCCATCACTTCTTCCTCAAAGTGTTGTCGATCTGAAGAACGCCAAGCCTCTCTCTGAAGTACTCGAACTTCACCCTAGCTAGTGGCTTCGTCAGCACATCTGCAATCTGCTCGTCCGTTGCAACATACAGGAGCTTCACAGCTCCTCTCTGCACCATATCCCTGATATAGTGATATTTGATATCTATGTGTTTCGACCTGTCATGAAACACTGGGTTCTCGGACAACTTCACACAACTCTGGTTATCACAGAAGATACCAGTAGCCTCCAATGGGAGATCAAATAACTCAGACAGTAGCTTCCATAGCCATACTGTCTCACAACTAGCTGAACAGGCTGCAACATACTCTGCCTCAGCTGTACTTAGTGCTACGCAGGACTGCTTCCTGCTAAACCAAGAGATCACACCTGATCCCATACTGAAGCAACACCCAGATGTGCTCTTCCTATCTGCAGCACTGCCAGCCCAATCTGAATCAACATAACCCTGCAGGTTAAACTTTTGATTCGCTTCATACTTGAGCCCAAAATCCACTGTACCCTTCAGGTACCTCAGAACATGCTTTACAACAACCAGGTGAACACTCCTCGGATCCGTCAGGAACTGGCTCAATGTGTTCATAGCAAAGCAAATGTCTGGTCTCATGTTCGTCAGGTACATCAAGGACCCAATCATCTGACGATACATAGAAACATCAACTGGCTCAGATGAAGTATCACATAGAAGCTTCAGATTCGATGCCATAGGTGTGGCCATGGCCTTGCAATCCATCATCCCAAATATCTTCAGGATATCTAATGTGTACTTCCTTGACCAAGGAAGATCCCACCTGCACTCTGCCACACCTCCATACCTAGGAAATAGTGCATCATTCCCAAATCTTTCATATCGAATTCAGCTGCAAGCTTCCTCTTAGTATCTGCAATCAGTTTGTCATAGGTCATCCACATACAGTAGTAGAATCACAGGATTCCCTTCCTCAATCTTGTAGTAAAGGTTGGAATCCACGTTACTCTTGGTAAAGCCCAAACTGGATAGAAGGCTGTCTATCCTACCATACCAAGTTCTGCACACATATATGACTACACCATGCTGTCTTGAAATCCATCTGGTGCATCTTCTATTTCATCACTTTTATATTTCTTAATGCTGCCATCTGCAACGTGCTTGATCTGATAGTTTCATTTGGAAGTCACAATAGACTTCCCTTCAGCTCTTGGGACTACATCCCAAACATTGTTCTTCATGATCGAGGGATCATGGCATTCTTCCCGTATCCTGGGAACTTCAATATCTTCAATAGATAATTTGTTGCTGAACAAATGTTGTAGTTCTTCTTTTGTAGGAGGTGGCATACGATCTTTCCTACACAACAAGTTAAATTGCATGATTAGAAAACATCTCATAGTTTTCAGAACAAATTGCTACACATAAAGAAATATGTCATACAGTCAAGCAATTGTCTTAGCCAATGCTTCAATACAACATTTATCCATATCCTGTAACTTTCTAGATGCCTTCCAATCTCTACCAGAACATTGTTAAGAGTGTGCACAACTCCCAACATGTCAGCAAAGAGGTTTCATTCTAGATAAGTAGCAATGGAATGTTGTACAGTGCCATAGGAAACTTACCCATGTATATTAGTAGTATACTGATCATCAATGCAACTATTCTAATATGCATAATACACAACCTAATTCTAGGAACATCAGTATATACATTATTGAACAGTATTATTTAAACAAACAAATATGATGATTAAAATACTTATCTTTCTTTGTTCGTTGGGTGGACTCCCTCTGAGTCTTTGCTTCCTTGTAGGAGCTGTTGGAGTCCTAATCTGAAGTAGCTTCTTCTACACCTTTCTGTTGTGGAATGTAGAAAGATGGTCAACTCCCTCTGAATATCTGCATCCTTGCAGAAACTACTGAAGTGTGCTCCTTTTCTTTCTTGCAGGAACAACTGGAGTGTGCTCCTTTGCTTTCTTGCAGGAACAACTGGAGTGTGCTCCTTTACTTTCTTGCAGGAGCAACTGGAGTGTGCTCCCTCTTGATCTTTGCTTCCTGAATTACCTGTTCTTGAACTCATATTCATCCTTGGTCCCTATGCATGCTTGATAGTATTATGATTGTGTTATCCTTGTGATTTCATATAAAATCATACATTCATTAGTATACTATTAAAACACAATAATTTCAAGCATGTATAGTCATGATCATTTCAAACAGAATAATAAGCATTAGCATTCAAGGTTTATGTGGGATTCTTATGGTTAGTCAAATCATAAGAAGCATAACATGTCTAAACCTGTAATTACTCAAGCCTATGACTCTTCAGGTTAGTTGAATCATCAATCAAGATAAGAGATATAATATGCATAAAACCTGTGATTATTCAAACCTATACCTTCATGATTCTTCTGGTTAGTCATATCATCAATTATGGTAAGAAACATAATATGCATATAACCATGATTATTCAAACTTATGACTTCATGAATAATCATTATCAACAATAGTGTAAGATCCTAACCCAAGGTAGGATTCTATCTTGATATAGGAAAAACATACCTGGATTAGCATGCTAGTTAGTTATGTCTAACATACTCACATGATGTCTTCTTGTTCTTCTTCAATGACTTGTGCTAGTAACCTGTATATCTCATAGGTTAGCCATTATAAAAACCAAGTTATACATACCTCGTAAATGGATCTTCTATGAGATCCATGACAATGGATGAGTCTTTATCCTCATGTCATCATGATCATATGTTCTTGAACTGGAACATGATTTGTCTTTCTTGGTGTACCTTTCATGTTATTAGACAACATAAACCTCATACAACACCATAATGCATTAGTACAATCATAAGTGTCAACACCCTAATCAATGAATATTTTCTATCGTGCACTCATAATTTTATTAAGGTGATATGACAAGTCTAAAATCAAGATTGTACTAACCGTAATAACATGAAGACAAACATACCATAAACTTAATCATGAACAAATCTCAAAACATACCTCGATGAGTCATACCTGTCGAGATCACTTGTAATCTTCTTATGTAAGGCCTTAGCCTCATCTCCCTCTGAAACAGGAACTTCTTCACTTATGTAGGTGACCAATCCATCTTTTTCTAGGATTAACCCAATCCACTTGATTTGCAAGAACTGGACCTGGAGCTGGATATGGGTTTGTCAGAGAAACCCCAAAAATTCAAACTTTGAATTTCAAACTTTTGAAAGGATAGAAATATGCACCTTGATGAGCTGATCAAGCTGGTATATTCAGAATTTGAAAACTGCAAAGTTTCACTCCTCAATTTTGCCTTTGAAACTTCTGGATTCACTGGACGTGACCCTGAACTGGGGTTTGATGAAGCCCACTCTTCTACCCAATCAAAAGGTTTGATCCAAATCTCTAGGCTTCTATCTTTTTGAGGAGCTTCCAGCCATGGTCACAGATTTCAAAAATTCCCATTTTTACAGAAGCCCTAATTTTCCACTTTTCTGATCAAAGTCCCGAACTAGGGTTTGATCAAGCCCGGACATCTTCCCAACCAAAAATTCTGATCTTGGTCTCTAAATTTTTATTTTGATGAGTAGCATTCAGCTGTGGTCTCCGATTACAAAAATTCCAACTTTCTCCAAAGCCCTAAATTCTGAAAGCCATGAATGAAGTTACTCAAAAATAATTCTGTTTTGATAGAAATATGTACCTGATTTTTTCTGGTGTAACTCCAAACTTTTCAATCCACAGGGTCTGAAAAAGTTTTTTGAGATAGCCTGACCTGTTACCTTTCCATCCTGACAGGTCTGACCTCAATTGGATTCTCTGAGAGAGAGTTATGCCAAATGTCGCAACGTGACTTGTTTTGGGATAATACAGGAGTGCGAACTTGTACGGCATGCCACGTGTCACTGTTTGAACTTCGGCCTCTGAAAAAGTTTCTTGAGATATGTCGGCCTGTCATCTTTCCATCCTGATAGGTCTGACCTCAATTGGACTCTCTGAGAGAGAGTTATGCCAAGTGTCGCAACGTGACCTGTTTATGGGATAATGCAGGAGATCAAACTTGTACGGCGTGCCACGTGTCACTATTTGAAATTCGGCCTCTGAAAACATTTTTTGAGATAGCTCAGTCTGTGTACTACCTTCAACTTTTTACTAAATTTCATTTGGAGCTTCCTAGCCCAAGTTATGACCTTTTTCCCAAGGTCACCTGATTTTGACTCAGATCTGGAAGAGGCAGAAACCCTATATTGCACAGATCATAAATCACAAAGTACACCGAATTAGAGGTTGTCCTTTGGACACAAGGTACCTGGAGATTTAATCTTTGTCTTGTAACAATTTCAGATCCGAAAACTTCTCCAAAACGGATTTATAGCGAAAGTTCTACGATGACTGGTTTTTGCTATATCAAGCCCTAGCATCGTAAGTACAACAAGTGTCATACATGCCATATCATGCCTTCTTTCAGGCTAGCTCTGATACGATGTTAAATTTTCTGAATTTACTTCAAGGATCTTAATTGAGAGAAAAACATGTACAGCATATCTACAGCATATAAATCATGGAGACAATAATGCAAGCACCCAAGAGACACAAAGATTTACTTAGGGAAAACCATAAAGGTGAAAAACCCCAATAACTTCCTCAGAGATAGATAGAGTAATGATACAACCAACCATAAGAGATAGACACAACCTAGCAGCAGATCCTCCTCCTCCATAAGTGCGCCACTCCTCCTTGAGTGCATGAGTGAGAAGTGAGTGAGCAAATAGAGTGCCTCCCGCACTCTATTTATACTTGACTTGACTTGCCTTTTTTTACCTAACTCATGTAGGCTCGAACTTAACCACATAACATAATGCTGACTGGGCCGACCCCAAATAGGGTGGTCTAATAACCCTTTGACCCACATGGCCGACCCCCAATAGGGTGGTCTAATAACCCTTTGACCCACATGACTTATACAGGGCTGACCCCAACAAGGTGGTCTAATAACCCATCAAGTATAAGTTACAACACTTACAATATAAATGACGACACTTCTGTATAGAGGAATAATAACATCTCTATAGGAATACAATATACATATATGTGAAATACATTCCAAAGTTACATATACATCAACAACATTATTCCACAAGAACCATGAGTCTCTCAGTAGGGTCAACCAGATAGAGTTAACGAGGTCTTAGTCATTGCACCAATTCCCACCATGGAAGACAGATATTTGAAGGGCATGTGGGAAGCATGGAACCCTTTATATCCATCGTGTAATGAGACGCTAAAATAAAAATAGAAACACTATTTAGTAGGGTAAGAATGAGTATTTTAAAGAATTAAATTATTGCAAAAGTTACTAAACATCATGCACACACACAAAGCTAGGAGAAAATCATTTATTAAATGGAAATAATAATTAATTTTTGAATAAATAAAAGAAAGAAATTAAAGTATTTTGAAAAATAGTAACACCATGCACACACACAAATAGGAGAAAAGGGACACTTGGGGGGGTGAATAGTAAAAGAAAAATTATATTTATAATTCATAATTATGCATGTGCATGTGCATGTGTGAGATGCATGGAAATTTTTGGAAAGATATAAAGAGACAGAGAGAGAGAGCATGAGGCTCTCATATGTTTTTTTCCCTATTGTTGGATGGCATAGCCAGCTTTACACGGTGAATGCTCAGAGTTTGGTTCGTCATTGTACGAACAGGGTTGGGATCCCTTTAGTGAGATCTATGTACCTTGACTACGCTAGAATTTTTCTTGCATTCAACTCCATTGCGGCTTGGGGGTCCCAGGGAAATAAGAGTACTCCTTGGGAGCAGTAGGGTGGTTTCTGGTGGAAATTGAATGTTTGGTAATTGAAGTGAGCACTTGCGGCGTATATTCGATAACCTTCTATATACCACTTTGAGACAAGAGTTTACAAGTCAAATCAATGTTTTTTGTTTTGTTTTTTTAAGTTGAAAAAAATGATTGTACATCTTTTTTAATGTCAGATCTGTTGTTTGATTTATAATGCCAATGTTTAGATCATAGATACGTGGTTGAATAAGAATAAAAGAAAAGGGTTGCATGCAAGATTCTAGATATTCTATTTTGAATTTATGCATGTTTATTTAGTGGGTTCAACAAGGTCCCTAGAGGGTCTTCTAAACCAATTCCTTCTTGAAATGCAAAACATTTAGTCATTGATCTTTTTATCTAAATATCTAACTCCTGTAGTAGTCATAATAATAATATAATTCTTGATTATTAAGAATTGAAGGGAAACTAGGTTATGTATGGTTGGTATCACTGAATAACCCAATATGTTTCACTTGATTAGTGGTGGTTTCTAGATACTATGATCATTAATAATAAATAGATATAAATAGTTGTACTTTTCCTTGTCATAGGGAGTACTAATGACTATAGTGCAATCACATTTGTATTATTGTGGTTTCCATTATATAAATTTTAATTTTAAGGAGCAATTGGAAATCATTGAAAATCACCCTCAATACTCATATTTTTTATCCTTAGGTAATTGTATCATGTATTTCAATTAGCATTTGCATGTCCTTTTGCATGATTAAAAACTATTTGTCATAGAGATGATCAACACAATTTTCCATAAGGGTGCATAGACTAAATATGATCTATTCTGTTATCTTAAGTCATTATATTTAGTGCTTATGTTACCGTGGAGAACCTTCAACAATTAAATCATAAAAATGCATGATATATCGGAAATAGAAAAACACAGAAGGAATTTTTTTATCACGAGCCACTTCGAGGGGGAAACCTCCTTTGATAAATTTCAATACAAATAACTCGTGGATTCCTTCATTGGCCTCAACACGTACTTATATGCTAAGTCCGAGCTAAACAAATATTACTCCCCATGAATGTGGGATAATACAATATACTCATGGGACGACTTACAAAGCATATGCATCCAACAAAAATATACTAACAATGTGGGATAATACAATATACTCTGTAATGTCCCTTTATAATAAAATTCTCAATGTGCTCAAATTCACCAAATTTCAACGTTTAATTATATGGACACAACTGATTCCAAACTCCTCCAATTACTTTCAAACTTGGTGAGGAAGGTCATGAGGGATGATAGGACACATTAACACATCTATCAGACATATAATCAACTGATATACCCAACCATAGTCTGCAATTTGCAAGGGAAGAATGTTTGGGACAAGACTAGTCAATTTGGGAAGTGGAAATCCCCCATGGGTCATGGAACAAATCTCTTCCAAAAATTGTACAACCACCACTAATGGTTGGTATGAGACTTGTATCTATTATAAGACATTAATTAAATTATATTTGCATCCTTATATGTGTTTTTTTGGTCGAATAGGTATCCAAGAGAACTCAGGGAATTTACTAGTAATTTGGAGGCTCAAACCCCCAATGGTAGATGGCTCTAAATAGCTCCAAGTGATATAAAATTGTACTAGTAGGTGTATGAATTATGTTAATACCTAAAAATGGTGTTTATAGGTGTCTTTTAACCATCAAATGGCTTCTTCAACTAACTTTGGCAATCTGATCAATGTATGGAGTTTTACTAGTAAATTGTGGTTCAAATCCCCTTAAGGGTAGATGATGAAAATGACTTTCCGAATGCACTCAATCCAACTCTAATTTATGAATGGAATAAGGGTAAATATAAATTACATCAACATGAACTTATATGCATTACCATTCAAATTTTAATGTCTACTATAACTCCCTTAAATCAGATGCAAGAAGACTAGTTTCGACCTTGGGGGAAATAACATTAAATCTTCTTCAAATGAAATAAAAATGAGCAAGATGGCTCCAAATTCTTAAGTGATGAACATGAAACTTGTAATACTCATCAATTTAATTCCATACATCATAAATATATCATATAAAAATTCTTCCATTTGAAATCATCATCAATACATTGGCATACATCAATCTAGTGGGGAAATGGTCACTGTTTGCTCAATAATCATCAATTTTACATACAACTGCTTGATATTTCGACCTGAAAATTTTTGGATATGAATACAATATTATTTACTTCATATTATTAAATATGTTTGGCATGATAAGATCCCCCAAAGAGTACAATATCTCACCAAAAACACCCTCCCTCAAGGATCAAGAATATGGAATGAAAACTGGAAATGGTTGAAGGAATGAGCTACAATAGAAGAAACCATGATCTTCCCTATAGATTACACCTGCAACAAATGACTCCGTTAAATATCCAAATGAAAGTTCTGAATGTCCTTTACAATTACCAACTTGGATGGGAATCTTTCACCCTTGAAATTGGCTAAGGCAAGAAACTAGTCATCCACTAGCTCTCCCTCTTCACAAATGTAATTGCAAATTATAAAAATGATCAAAATATCCTATTCTTCTTTGTTAATGACTTTAATAAACTTCTAATTTCCTCCATGGGTCGAATTCCTTCCAAGAGCTTCATGCCAACTCAAGTGGGGAAGCGATTCCCAAGTATGCCACTTGTCCTTCCAATTCTAGCTCCCTCCTTCTCCAAATTTGACTTGGTGTCTCTTTGGATTCCCTAACTCACTTGAGCTCCCTATTGGAGGCTATTTTTAGCCCTGGCATGTGATATATGTCAGAATTCAGCCTTCAGGTCTTATTTGTGTCATAGGTGTCATAGCATCTTCATCATTGTTTTCATAGAGCTAGGGAATATAGCCCAAGTGTCCCACTAGCTCCAAATTGCCTCTTCCTCTTCCATGGGGGTTAATCTTCCTCTACATTTCTACCTCATTGAATCATGACAAGTATTATTCACTTCCAAATCATCCCAATAACATTGTACTTCTCATGGATTCGAATTGACAAGAGGAGGATTCCATGTGGCATAGAAAATCTAGCTTGTGTGGGTCCCACTTCCTCCATGTGTCTTCATGATCAAATGCCACTTTGATTTTCACTTGTATATATTATTTATCTCCTTTATTAAATATTTATGCTATTCTAATGTCCACACATCATTTATTATCCCCCTTATTCCAAATCCCAAAGCTTCCACCCCCAACCTAGGAAACTAGTAATTTTCCTCCTTGGCAATTATTTGACCCTTAGCATCAATTTGACAAACTCTCATGAATATGGCCAATTGGATTAGGCCATTGTGACCTAATGAAAAATTTGGGACATGAAAAATCCTCCCTTCCCAATATTTCTTATCCTCAAGCAATTTCAAACATGGGTGTTGAAGAACCTGCTTTCTGTATAATTCTTTGAAGTTGCCACTGAGTTGCCCAACTTTGAGTCTTCGAGATTCCATGAAGTTTTTAGAGAGGAGCCACCATGCTTGCTGCTTCACTACTCTAATTAAAATCACTTTATTAAGTGGGAAATCCATTCCCCATACTACTTGTTTCCCCAAAAAATTGAAACCAATGAGACTAAGAATTATCCCAGGGTCCCATTGCTTGTATTGCACTCCAACAATTAGAAGTGCTCTCCAATTCATAGTTCCTGGATCCCATTTTATTGTATACATTCTTCCCAACATTATGAGTACAAAATATATATCATCAAAGTACATGACAACATAATAAAAATGTACATCAAGGAGGTGCCTCATCAAAGAATCATGAAAGTGCTTGTACCTCCAAGTAAGTAGACCACCATTTGCCAGGTAAATACAAGCATCAAGTGAGCAATCAAATCTGATCCAATGACATAGGTGAGTATCCCATGTCCTATAATGCTGCTCCAAAAATATGTAAGATGCATCAAAACAGTCATCCCTGTATTCTTTCATCCAAGTAGTTAATGAAGTTCCTCCAACATCGATGGAACTAAGCAAGAAGCAAGGAAATCATGAGTCTTCAAGTGACTCAAGTGAACATTATAAGAGCATCCATGAAGATATGTATCATCATAAGGTAAAACAATATGCTGCTGCAAATGTAAATAATGAGGTGCTCTATTCATGTCATCATCAAAAGGAGAGGTAGGAGTTTCATACCCCTCATGTGGCACCATTAGAAAAAAACCTTTCACCCAATTTTCATCCCCAATTGATGTGGCTGAAAAAGAAGTAGGGGGTGAGGAATTATGAACCAACCTTAAATCTTTACAACTCTTACCCATCGAAATATTTAATTCATGTTCTCCATAATTGGTTGTTCCAACTATTGTTAGATCACGTGCCTCCTCCAAGGCTTTGCAACTCTCTCCATGAGGCAAATAATAATCCATATGAACAAAGACAAGTGCTTGTTCTTGTTGTTGTTTGAGTGTAGCATATTCAAGCATCTGCATATCAACATATACCTCATGTTCTACCATTACATGAGGTTCCTTCTTTGTGACATAAATTATTTCATCCATTTCCTTCTTTTCCTTGAAAAGAGAACCATTGCTCCTTCTTTTTTCCAATTTGCTTTCAAATTGACTAGCCAACAATTCGAACCCTTGCAGTAGTTATTTTTTCATGTCTTCAAAGGATAGTTTCAGCCATTTTCTAAACTCCTCAATCTCCTTTAAGGTTCCTTTCTCATCCTTACTCATGGTGACCAAGGAATGCACTTCTTCCCTTTCACCAAAGTACTTTCAGTTTCAGTTTCTAAGGGTGTGGATTATTTATTTGACTCATGGTCTTCATTAATGTTCTACCACATTAGGTTCCAAGACCATGCTCTGATACCACTATAATGTCCCTTTATAATAAAATTCCCAATGTGCTCAAATTCACCAAATTTCAACTTTTAAGTATATGAATACAACTGATTCCAAACTCCTCAAATTACTTTCAAACTTGGTGATGAAGGTCATGAGGGATGATGGGACACATTAAAACATATATTAGACATATAATCAACTGATATACCCAACCATGGTATGCAATTTGCAAGGGAATAAGTTTCAGGACAAGACTAGTCAATTTGGGAAGTGGAAATCCCCACTGGGTCTTGGAACAAATATCTTCCAAACAATGTACAACCACCACTAATGGTTGGCATGAGACTTGTATCTGTTATAAGACATTAATTAAAGTATATTTGCAGACTTAGATGTGGTTTTGTGGTCGAATAGGTATCCAAGAGAACTCAGGGAATTTACTAGTAATTTGGAGGCTCAAACCCCCAATGGTAGATGGATCTAAATAGCTCCAAGGGCTATAAAATTGTGCCAGTAGGTGTATGAATGATGTTAATACATAAAAATGGTGTTTATAGGTTTCTTTTAACCATCAAATGACTTATGTAACTCACTTTTGCAATCTGATCAATGTACGGAGTTTTACTAGTAGATTGTGGTTCAAATCCCCTTAAGGGTAGATGATGAAAATGACTTTCCAAATGTACTCAATCCAACTCGAATTTATGAATGGAAGAAGGGGAAATATAAAGGACATAAAAATTAACTCATATGAATCACCATTCAACTTTTAATGTTTGCTATAACTCCCTTATATCAGATGCAAGAAGACTAGTTTCGACCTTGGGGGAAATAGCATTAAATCTTCTTCAAATGAAATAAAACTAAGAAAGATGGCTCCAAATGCTTAAGTGATGAACATGAAAATTTTAATACTCATGAATGCCAGTCCATACATCATAAATATATCATATAAACATTATTCTATTCGAAATCATCATCAATACATTGGCATACATCAATCTAGTGGGGGAATGGTCACTGTTTGCTCAGTAATCATCAATTTTACATACAACCACTTGATATTTTGACCTGAAAATTTATCAAGATGAATCCCAGAGTATTTAATTCATATTATAAAATAAATGGGGCATTATAAGCTCCCCCAAAGAGTACAATATCTCACCAAAAACGCCCTCCCTCAAGGATCAAGAATATGCAATGAAAAGTGGAAATGGTTGAAGGAATGAGCTGCAATAGAAGAAAACATGATCTCCCCTGTAGCTTACACCTGCAACAAATGAATCCATTAAATATCCAACTGAAAGGTCTGAATGGCCTTTCCAATTACCAATTTGGATGGGAATCTTTCACCCTCGAAATTGGCTAAGGAAAGAAACTAGTCATCCACTAGCTCTCCCTCTTCACAAATGCAATTGCAAATTCTAAAAATGTTCAAAATATCCTATTATTACTTGTTCATGAATTTTATAAACTACTAATATCCTCCATGGGTCGAATTCCTTCCAAGAGCTTCATGCCAACTCAAGTTGGGAAGAGATTCCCAAGTATGCCACTTGTCCTTCCAATTCTAGCTCCCTCCTTCTCCAAATTCGACTTGGTGTCTCTTTGGATTCCCTAACTCACTTGAGCTCCATCTTGGAGGATATTTTTAGCCCTTACATGTCATATATGTCAGATGTCAGCCTTCAGGTCTTATGTGTGTCATAGGTGTCATATCATCTTCATCATTGTTGTCATAGAGCTAGGGAATCTAGCCCAAGTGTCCCACTAGCTCCAAATTGACTCTTCCTCTTCCATGGGAGTTACTCTTCCTCTAAATTTAGACCTCATTGACTCATTCCAAGTATTATTCACTTACAAATCATCCTAATAACATTGGAATTCTCATGGATTTGAATTGACAATAGGAGGATGCCATGTGGCATAGAAAATCTAGTGTGTGTGGGTCCCACTTTCTCCATGTTTCTTCATGATCAAATGCCACTTTGATTTTCACTTGTTTATATTTATTTAGATCCTTTATTAAATATTTATGCTATTATAATGTACACACATCATTTATTATCCCCCTTATTCCAAATCCCAAATCTTCCACCCTAACCTAGGAAACTAGTATTTTTCCTCCTGGGCAATTATTTGACCCTTAGCATCAATTTGAAAAACTCTCATGAATATGGCCAATGGGATTAGGCCATTGTAACCCAATGCAAAATTTGGGACATGTAAGAATCACGGGATGACTTACAAAGCATATGCATCCAACAACAATATACTAACAAAGTAAAGAGAAGGATTGACATGGGTTCCTAACATCCCCTCCCCCTTAGAAAAATATTTGTCCTCAAAGCTTTAGATGTGGAAATTGTTGTTGAATCTGAAGGAGTGGTTCCCATGTAGAATCCTTTAGTTGCATTCCATGCCACTAAATTAATACCTCTTTGATGGATCGAGAGAGAAGGTGACGAGTGTTCCTATTGAGGATGGCCTCTGTCTCCAAAATGGCAGATCCTTCATTATCCAGTTCTGGTAAAATAGTTTGTGCTCTAATGTTGGTGCCAATAAATTTCTTTAGAAAAGAGACATGAAATAATGGATGAATGCGGGAAGAGGAGGAAGTTCCAATTTTGAAGCAACAGACCCAATCTTCTAAAGAATCTTATATGGCCCATAGAACTTTGGATCCAGCTTATGGCTCCCTTTGAGTTTCAGAGAGGATTGCTTGTAAGGTTGTAGATGAAGAAAAACCATATCACCTACTTGAAAAGTGCACATAGAATGGTGTTGATCGGCTGCTTGTTTCATTCGATTTCTTGCCATGTGAATATTGTTTTGCAAAATGAGAAGAATATGATTTCCGGTTCGAAGAACCGTGTCAAATTCCTGTACTAGTGAACTGTTGGGGGTGTATGGAAGAAGCATTGGTGGTGCCTGACCATTAAATGCTTCATATGGAGTCATTTTAGATGCAGTGTGGTAGGAGGTATTGTACCACCATTCAGTGAGAGGGAGCCACTTTTCCCCCTGATGCTGTTGTTCAGAGGTGAAGAAACGAAGATAAGTTTCCAAGCATTTGTTGATAACTTCAGTCTAACCATCTATTAGTGGGTGATACCCTAAACTCATATTCAGTTTGGTAATAGTGTGGAAAAATAGTTATGTCCAAAAATTGACTAGTGAAAGTTGCATCGCAATATGAGACAATGGAAGAAGGAATTCCACGAAGACAGAATATTTGGTCCAGGAATATGTGCAAATGAGGAGGAAGTATACAGATGGTTGAGGGAACATAAATGACTATATTTGGAGATGAGATCAACCACAACCAAAATCATTGTATTCCCTCCATATTTAGGGAGCCCTTCAATGAAATCGATATAAATATCTGTCCAAATACATTTAGGGATGGGCAAGGGTTCGAGCAAACCTGGAAGGAGTGTCGTTTCACCCTTGTTGTGTTGGTAGGTATCACATTCATCCACCATCTGTTGATTTTTTTTTTTCATCCCCTTCCAAAATAAATTACGTCATGCCCGCTCCTACATTTTGAGGAACCTAGAGTGCCCTTCCGATGGAGAAGAATGGAGTTCATAGAAGACAACTTGTTGAAGATCTGTGCTCTGGGGAAGCACCAGATGACCCTTGTATCTCAGGGAATCACCATCCCAATATTAATGTGGTACAACAAAAGGGTTGTTGGCCAACCGTTGGATGATGTGAGATAATGAGGAGTCATTGACATAGCCCTGCAGAACAAATTACAACCAATTTGGAATAGGAATAGGAATAGATGAAAGATAAACTTGGTCATCAAATGTTTCAGAAAGAGCATTCAACACAAGATTGTCCTTACCCTTCTTGTAAGTGATCTCATAGTCATAACCCATGAGTTTTCTAACCAAATTTTGTTGTGCTGGGGAGGAGATCCATTGTTCCAGGAAATATTTTCAGACTCTGGTGACCAGTCTTGATGCATAAATGATTCCCAAATAGGTATGGCCACCACTTCTGTACTGCATGAAAAATAACCATCATTTCCTTCTCATATGTAGAGGTGGCTAAATTCTTACCGAAAAGGGATTTGCTGGTGAAAAAAATCAGATGTTCATCTTGAAGGAGAACAACACCAAGTCCATTGTCACAAGCATCACTCTCAATAGTGAAGGGCTTAGAAAAATCAAGCATAGCTAGAACAGGTGTAGTACACATAGCTTGTTTCAGTTTTTCAAATGCACACTCAGTAGAATGTGTCCATGTAAAAGCATCATTTTTCAATACAGCAGATAATGGAGCTACAATATTCCTGTAATTCTTGAAAAACTTGCGGTAGTAGAAATTCAATCCCAAAAAACCACGAAGTCTCTTGAGTGTCTGAGGATGCGGCCAATTTTTCATGGCATCTATTTCTCCAGGAACCACGTGAACCCCTCGTGTTGAAATAATATGCCTGAGATACTCTACTTCCTCCTATACAAAAACACGTTTATACTGTTTGGCATGGAGATGATGATCAGATAAAAGTTGCAATACAAGATTTAGATGTTGGAGATGCTCAACCCATGTTTTACTATAGATGAGGATATCATTAAAGAAGACCAGAATGAAGTTCCGCAAGTAGGGACGAAATATTTTATTCATCAATGCCTAGGATGTGGAAGAACATTAGTGAGGCCAAATGGCATGAACAAAAAATCATAGTGGCCATCATGTGTGTGGAAAGTTGTTTTAGGGATATTAGCCTCATTAACCCGAATTTGGTGATACCCAGAACGAAGATCCAACTTGGAGAAAAAACGAGCACCATGAAGTTCATCAAGAAGCTCATAAAAAACAGGAATTGGAAACTTATCCTTGATTGTGAGGTGATTAAGTGCTCGAAATTCAATGCAGAGGCTCAATGACCCATCTTTTTTTCGGACAAGAAGAACTGGTGAAGAAAAGGAACTGGTACTAGGGAGAATAATACCTTTCTTCAGTAAGTCCCGATCGAACATCTCAGTCTCTATCTTTTGGCGAAATGAGTAGTGATAGGTCCTGATGTTGGGAGGAGTGCTTCTAGGAAGGAGATGAATATGATGGTCCTCTAGTCTTGAAGGTGGAAATCCCACTGGTTTAGAAAATACATGTACATATCTATCCAAAATTTGTCTTAGATCCAAAGGAGTAGTGGAGACCACTGATGGGTGCATCTGAATGGAATGGAGCCGAGTGATGAAACCATGTGAATTCTTCTTAAGGATATTTTCCATGCGATGTGAACTGATGATACTGATATACCTTGGTTGTAAGCCCTTCAATGTGTTTTTTTTTCCATTGACTTAAAACTACATCCAAAGTTCAGCAAAATACCATAAGATGGTGCCAAGTGTGCATAACCATTGAGTTCCCAAAACCACATCACATACGTCTAAGGGAAAGGAAAACATGTCAGAGCACAGGTTATAATATCCAATAGAGATATGCACATTGTGACACTTCCCCTTGAAAGGTAAGATGACCCCATTGGCAATCATGAATTCAAATTTGGAGCAAGGATGGACAAAACAATCATCATGTTTGGCTATCTGAGCGTTAATGAAGTTATGAGTGCTACTAGAATCAATGAGTATTGTAAGAGGGAGCTTCTTGAAGTAACCCTTGACCCGCATTGTTTGGGGAGTGGTGACTTTGGCTAAAGCATGGAGAGATATCTATGGGTGGTATTCCTGAGAAGGAGGGTCAATAGGAGGCTACTAAATGTCGACCTAATCATCGACTGTATCTTGAGCTTCTTCATGAATGTTAGTTGCAAGTGGAGAATCCACATCCAAGAGATAGAGATTTTTCTCAACACATCGATGTCCCCGAGTGAATTTCTCATCACAATTATAGGAAAGCCCTTTTTCTCTACATTCCCGCATCTATGATTCAGACAAATGCTTGATAAGAGTGCTCTAGGATTTGGCGTGATGGGAGATCATTGAGAAACCATATTTATGAATGGAACAAAAGTGGATTTGGAGTGTTGTTGGGATATGATCTTGTACTCCTCCAACTTAGCCAACCCTAGGGCTTCCATAATTGTGGTGGGACAGAACATTTTAACCTCAAATCATATTGCATCCTTCATACCACCGACAAAAAAACTCCTGTAGAATTCATCAGGAAATCCTTCTGTGTGATTGGCCAGTTTCTCAAATTATGTCTGATACTCTCTCACAGTTCCAATTTGGCAAAGTTTAGTGAGTGCTCTTTTGAAGTCATCAAAAGAACTAGGACCAAATCATTGCAAAAGGAGTTGGCAAAAATCTGTCGATTTTGTCTCTCCATGAGCCTTGATGTACCAACAGAACCATTGAAGGGCTTCATGTTCCAAATGAAAGGATGCAAGTGTAACTTTGTTGACATCAAAAGTATTATGTAGACTGAAATATTGTTTTGCCCAGTACACCCATCCAGTCGGATTATCACCATTGAAACGAGAAAAGTCAAGCTTTGGGCCACGAAAATTGTTGGAAAAAGAGAACCCAGTGTCTACAGAAGGCTCTGGTTGTCGTCTATTGTTCATGGTTGAATGATAAAAATGGAGGCCAAGAATTTTTTCATCCAAATATTGGAGTTTGTTCTTGAGGGCTGCAAGTTCTTCCTCCATGTTTTTTTCTTCTTCCTGGGTGACAACCATAACCAAGATTTTTCTTTTTTAGGGGATAATGGGTAGAAAAACAAAAACAAAAACTTATTTAGTAAAGGAAAATTTGGATTTAGGAAAAACTTTGATGAGTAATTAGTGCGTGACTAGGTTTTCAACACTTTCTAATGGACATGGAAACAAAAAATGGGGATTTTAGAAGCAGGGTGAAAGAATGGGAAAATTTGGCAAAGAGGGACAAAGAAAAAGAAATAGGAAATGGACACTGTGGAAAAACTTGAAGGCGATTGGGTGAAAATCGAAGAAGTTATGGAAAACCCTAAAAATAGGCAAATGTGGAATTTCTGGCTTCGAGAAGTGGAATTTGGGATGGGATCCTTAGGAAGGAAATATGAAGAATGGAAGTGCATGGGTTCCAGTGAATTTTCAAGGGAAAAGGATCTAAAGTAAAGAAGATATGGAAAAAAACAGAAAATTGTATTTTTTTTTACGTAATTGATTTGCAACGGCTTGTAATTGATCTGCAATGGTTTTTAATTGATCTGCAACACCTCTGGACATATGCAATAGGATATTTATCAACTGACAATAGATGTTGACCCCAGGTATGCTCAACTTCCTAAAGGTTCAATGGATTCACTCGGCTACCAATGATGTCTAACAACTTGCATATTGGGGCAGTAGTTGTCACTCCACAACTCAAGTAAAATTGATAATTGTTTTTTCCACAAATGACAATTCTTGGTTTACCTCATGGGTGGGCCATTTCCCTTTTTGTTGGAAGGTCCTCTCAATGGGATAGCTACTTTGGGGTTCCTATGGTACTCCTCACAGTGATTTTTAGGGATCTTCCCAAGTACTTCCCACAATTAAGTGGATATGGATTATTCTGAGATACGAACCTGCAATTTAAAGGAACGATATAGATGCAAAGAAAAAGAATTACTACAATAATCACATTGCATGGAAGCCACTGCGAAAAATAAAAATTTGGCAAAGATTCCACCCAACGAGCCCAAGAAAGTGCTCTGATACCATATGTGGAGGACCTTAATCAATTAAATGATGAAAATGCATGATATATTAGAAATAGAAAAACACAGAAGGAATTTATTGATCGCAGATCGCAGGCCACTTTGAGGGGGAAACCTGCTTTGAGCAATCTCAATACGAATAACTCGTGGATGCCTTCATTGGCCTCAACACGTGCTTATATACTAAGTCTAAGCTAAACACCTATTACTCCCCATGAATGTGGGATAATACAATATACTCATAGGACGACTTACAAAGCATATGCGTCCAACAACAATATACTAACAATGTGAGATAATACAATATACTCACGAGACAACTTACAAATCATATGCATCCAACAAAAATATACTAAGAATGTGAGATAATACAATATACTCACGGGACGAGTTACAAAGCATATGCATCCAACAATAATATACTAACAAATTAAAGAGAAGGGTTGACATGGGTTCCTAATAGTTACACAATATTGACAAGGTATATAACATGTTCAATAATTGTCCATCATTCATCATATAGTGATAAGCAAAATTAAAGTTGAGAACTAGGTGTAATGTACCTAGGAAGGATAATAGGGGGCATCTAGTGACGTACCTAAAGGGGGATAATGAATTTAATGAGACCATAATACTTGAATAGGCCTAACAGGAAGTTAATGGAATGAATATAATAATAAGGGGTAGTTGGCTTATACCCTCGAAATACTAATAACCAAGTATTAATACAGGAGCATGATTTTTTTTTTAACAGAAACAGGGGAAAATTATATTTATAGGAAAAGGCAGTGCATAGCCATTCATTACAAAATTTGAGATTGTTTTTCTGAAATAGAGTTGGAAAAAAAGAAAATTATGCAGATATACATGCCGTTGGAGGCTCTAAGCCTTTGTTTCCTGTAATTTCCTATGATAGCATTGGGATAAACCCTTACATGCTGATTGTTTAGTAGTAAACATAAATACATTCAAAACTGTAAAATTGAGAGGAAACCAGCCTAAGAGAATTAACCAAAGTTCTGCTATTGCACTGAGGCTACATCCATCATTTCTTGGTTGACCATAGGAGCCTCCTGAACCTGACTGCCTTGAGTTTTTCCAATGAAAACTGAGAGCTCCACCTTACCCATGAGCTCAAATAAGTTTCGCTCAAGATCATCGATCCTGGAATCCTGACAAGTGAGTTGAGAGGTGTTGTATCTGACCTTAGAGGCCAGCTCGTTGATTTGCTTGACACCGGTGCAGACGGCTTCGTAAGTTCTGTGCAGATACATCTTCACCTCCTCAGTGGTGCGACTCATGGAGACAATAGCCACCTTAACGCCATCCATAATGCCGAGTTGAGGGGGGCAGGGAGAAGGAGCCGAGCAAGCACTGGAATGTGACGAGGAATCAAACGTAGGGTCATGAGTGGTAAGCCTACTGAACGCCGAGGTGAAAGAATGAGGGGGGCTTTCCATAGCTTGGGGGGGAGAAAGAAATGGAGGCATAGGAGTTAAGGCCAACTCGAGTGGGCTGACAATGATTAAGGCTTCCATGTGAATGACACATGGGGGGATATGTGCCTTCCTCATGAAGGTAGAGTGACAACTTCAAAAAATTGATGGGAGGGGGTAATTAAACCAAGGGTTTGAGGGAAGGGCGAAAATTGTGATGCTAAGAGGACATGACATGGTAGGGGAGCTAAGGAATGGATAGAAACTCAACATTTCCATTGCTATATTTTACTTGGCTAATTTTCATAGAGGCTCCTATATTTGCAGCTTCATCCGTTAAGGAATTATTCTCTCTGAGAATATGGAAGTAATTTGTGTTTTTGGGTAGATATAAAGAGCGGATTCTTCTTTGTATTCTATGACTCTTGGATCCTTTTGTTTTGGCCCCGAACTTCATTGTTTGGATGACATGCCTTGAGTCTCCATATACCTGCAGCTTCCCAATGTTTAGCGAGGAGGCGATTTCCAAAGAGTGATAGAGAGCTAGCCATTCGGCTTTGTTGTTGGTTCTAGTTCCTATTCCCAAAGAAAATACTGCAACTTTATTTCCACCAGGATCAAAGATGATCCCCCCCGCACCTGCCTCCCCAGGGTTTCCTTTGGAAGCCCCATCAAAGAAGATTGTGTAGCTGTCTTGATTTCTCCAGCAATTTGCAAAAGAAGTCGTATATTTCCTTATTTCCCAATTGGAGTAGGAGGAAGGTATTTTGGACTAAAGAGAGATAACCTTGATGAATTCCTAGCACCATTGAAATTCGGACCAAGATAGAGCTTCATTGGAAGGGATTTTGACCCCTTTAGAAGAAAGGGCTTCAGAGATAAAGGAGATTGCTTTGTTGGATGCACTACAGTCGTTTATCTTTCTTCCCTCGAAGACTTTTTTATTTCTTTCCAGCCAGATCTGCCAACAGATGTTCATGGGAAAAAGCTTCTAGATTCTAGCCAGAGTTGGTTTGGTCTTGATAGTTCTCGGTAGGAAATTGATCCATCTGTCTGTCATTTGATTAATTTTCTTTGGGTGGACCAAGTTACCCCATAGAGAACCGATAACTAAGGCCCATACCTATTTAGTGAAGTTGCAATCAAGGAAAATGTGCTGAGCACTTTCGTCATCCTTGTGACACAACGCGCATCTGGAGGGACCTTCGATGCCGTGAATTCTGAGATTATCAGCAGTAAGCAATTTGTTGTGTGCTAGAAGCCAGTAAAAGTGATTAATATTGGGGATGCCATCAAGGTTCCAAATTATCGACCACCTTTTTTGAATGGGATTGTCGTTTGGAACAATACTTTCGTAGCCAGCTTTGACAGTGTAACTTCCTGCTTTCCCCTAGCCTCTGCTATCTTTGATTTGAGTGTTGATGGGAGCTTTCCCATGAAGGTGATTGAGAAAGTGATTGTAATCTTCTCTAAGATAGTCTGGAGGATCCATCTGCTTACATTCCTTCCATGCTCCGGATGGTTTCCAAGTTACTAGGTCCTCGAGCTTTTGAATGCCAACATTTTACAGCCAGTTCTTAATATTCAGGAGTTCAGAAATATTGCCAAGAGGATGAGCACCATTTATGCTATCCTTCCAGAGATTGATTTTTCTCCCATTTCCAGGAATCCAATAGAGGTTTTCTTTTAACAACACAATAGAACAAGATATAAGGTTCCAGATAGCAGTACCTTTTTTCTCCTTTAAACTATCCATGCATCTCAGTCGTGATCTTCTAGTGTATTTCTTCCTTATGGCCTCTTTCCACCAATCTTTTTTCCCTATGACAATTCTCCATGATAACTTAGATCCCATGGATTTGCTCACTAAAGCAGGTTCCCGAATGCCCAGACCTCCTCTTTTGCGATTCTCTTTGATAGTTTTGCAGTTGACAAGATGAAATTTTTTGCCTTGGGATTTCCCACCTTGCCAAAGAAATTTTCTTATCTCCATACTTATTGAGTTCATGACAGAGATTGGGGCCATCAGAATTGCACCAGTATAAATAGGAAGGGAAGAAAGGATTACCTTAATTAGAGTGACTTTACCAGCCAGATTCAGCCAACGGGTTCCCCATGAATTAATTTTGCTTTTTATTTTTGCTAAAATGGGGTTCCATATCGAGGAAGAGGCCTTTTTAATTGAAATAGAAATGCCCAGGTATTTGAAGGAAGTCCAATCACAACAAGGATTGAAATTGAGAGTGGAGGCAAGATTCCGAAGGATGTTGGTTCTGCAATTCCAACTGTAGATATTGCATTTGTTATCATTTGTTTTTCCCCCGGAGGCCCTGAGATAAAGGTCAAGGGTAAGCTTGAATCTAGAGGCGATCGGGGAGGAGGTGCTACCAAGGAGGATGGTGTCATCGGAAAATTGGGCATGGTTGATCGGAGGGAATCCTCTAGCAATTTCTAAACCAGGAAGGGAGCTTGAAGCCAAGAGACTGTTGAGTTTCCTACTAAGAGAATCGGCCATAATAACATAAAGAAAGGGGGAGAGAGGACAGCCTTGTCTCATGCCATGGAACAGGCGAAAAAAGGGAGTGGGCCTTCCATTCACCAAGGGGGGAATCCAAGGGGAGCCAATGCAGGATTTTATCCAGTATATGAAACTTTTATCAAAGCCAAAATTTTCCATTACTATAAACAAGAATTCATGCCACACTCTATCAAATGCATTAGCAATATCAAGTTTAGTGGCCATACCTGAGTCTTTTTTTTGAACATTGGAATGAATGGCCTCTTGAACCAGGAGAATATTGTCATAAATTTGTCATCTTGCTATAAAACCTCCTTGATTTGGGGATATGATATTGGGAAGAAGTCCCTTGATTCTGTTTGCAATAACTTTGGTGAGAATTTTATAGGAGGAATTGCAGAGAGAAATTGGCATGTATCTCCCAATGGCAGTGGGGTTTTTGTCTTTAGGTATTAAAGCAATGAAGGAGGAGTTTGTTGCTCCTTCGATTCTGTCCCTTTTCCTTGTCCAATTAAGCATTCTTATGAGATATCTTTTTAGCCAGTGCTAGCATTTCTTTTAGAAATGAATGGTGAGACCATTCAGTCTGGGGGCTTTGTCCGGGTGTAATGACCAGATTGCCTTTCTTACTTCTTCTTCTGTGATCTGATCCATTAGTTTCTTGTTGTCTGCATTAGTGATGAGGTTGGGAATTTCCATGCTCCATGTCCTTAGAAACATCGTCGCCTTCATTATAGAGCCCTTCGAAGTGATTTTTGACTTCATTCAAGATAAGATTGTGCTCTTTGATCATGGTCCCGTCCTCTTTTGAGAGGCTTAGAATGTTATTTTTCATGTATCTCTCCTTGCACTGAGCATGGAAATACCTAGTATTTCTGTCTCCAGCCTTTAACCAAAGGCTTCTAGAACAAAGTCTCCACTCTTCCTCATCCTTTTTTACAAGATTTTGCACCTTTGCATCTAGATCTTTTTCCTCTCTCAACATGTCCTCGGTGATTGTGGAAGACTCCATTTTATTTTGTAGGTATCAGTCAAGTAATTTTGTAGCTTTGCTAACTCCTCTTCGGGCTTCTTGTAGTTCTGCTTGGCCCAGCTTTTTAGGATTATTTTTATATTTTTGAGCTTAGATTCCCAAATGTAGCCCGGAGATCCTGGGATAAACTGCCTAAAAGCAGCTTTTACTTCCTCCATGCAGATTTCGTTTTCAAGCCAAGAGGGATTGTATCTGAAAGGGAGAGGGCCCCAATTACCAGGGGCAACAAAAAAGAGAGAGAAGGGGCGATGGTCAGAGGTGGCAGAGGCTAGAATCTTAGACTCGGGGAGGGAGGGTTTGGAAAGAAAAATAGGACTAACCAAGAAGCGATCAAGTCTGGCTGCTATGTGGCCCGAACCTATTCTTTTGTTGTTCCAGGTGTAGTTTCCTTGCCTTGGATTAATATCCATTAGATTCCAAAGAGCCATTAGGTCTTCCATCCATTCTCCAAAAGGGTCTCTCACTTTGGATCCCCCCCTTCACTCAGAAGCTGATATGGTGACATTGAAGTCTCCAGCCAAGATGCAGGGAAGGGTTTCTCTGCCAAGATGTTGATCCAATAGCTGATTCAAAAAATTCTCTTTTTTCCCATAGATGGTTGGTCCATAGACATTTCCAATCCAAAATTTTTCATTTTTGGAAAAATATTCAAGTTAAAAAAAAACCAATGCCTATTGCTAATGAAGGAATGACATTTATACATACCTTTGTCTCACCAGGTAATAAGTCCTCCAGATGCTCCTGAGGCACTTACTGACTTCCCCTCTCCATTGGGCCATATGTGTTTCATGATGTTAGAGCTATCTGTATCGAGCATTTTAGTCTCTTGGATCATAAGGATTGTGATGTTTTCCACTTTTTTTATTCTTTTGAGTGCTTCTGCTTTTTGCTTTCCACCTAATCCTATGCAGTTCCAGGAGACTATCTTCATTATTTTTTAATAGGTTGGGGACCAACTCTTTCTTTTCGCTCTTTCGGAGCTCCTTGGGTTTGTTTTCCACTAGATATTATTCTTATGTGTTGATCGAGACTGGTTTGCTTACCCACCGCCTTTTCTTTTGCTGCTTCCTGCTCCCTTGTTGTTCTATTGGGTCTTCTACCTTTTTTAGTTAATGGTTCCTGTTCTTCTTCTATACTTTCAGAGGTTTCTTCTTGAAATAGTTTGGCCTTTGATCTTGTGACTGAGCCTCCTGCACTTAGTGATGATTCAATTCCTAAAGCTTCATGTTGGAAGGTGGGGTTTGCTTGGATCTTTTCCCCATCTTTTTGCTGCTTGGTTATCTCCCGTGGTACTTCTACAGAGGTGTTTTTTTCTTCTTCATTTTTGTTCGATGGTCCTTGATCTTCTTCAGCTTCCTCATTAGATAGTGCCTGGAATTTATCGGCATTTTCTTTTCTTTTTTTAGGCGATTTAGGAGGGTTATTTGGATTTGGCTTGCCTCCTTTTTTCCTAGTGACCTCATTCCATTCCCCTCCTTGAACTTCTTCTACTTCTGTAGATTTCTTTTTGGGGCATAGTTTAGAAAAATTCCCATACTCATGGCATACTTTGCACTTAAAGGGGATTTGCTCGTAGTCCACAGTTTGCAGATGATTCCAGCCATGCATTGATAGATTAATGGCTTCCAGTAGGCCCTTTTCGAGATCTACTTCCACACAAATTCTTGCGCATGAGAACATGGGGGGTTTCGGCTCAGATTTGTCAATGTATTTTCCTAAGGATTTTCCAATGGCTTTTAGATCTTCATCGTTCCAACAATGCAGGGGAAGATGCGGAATTTTTACCCACACTAGGATAGCCGAGGGAATGTCCTTCTCTAGATCAAAGAAAAGATCCCATTTGTTTATGTACATCCCTCTAGGGCCCATAAAATAGGGTCCATTTCTGAAGATCAAGTCTCGGTCCTCCTTTCTTTCAAAGTAGAAAATGAAAAAGCCTTTGCCATAGAATATTTGCTGAAATTCACCCTGTATAAGGGGCCACCAATTTTTGTTGAGCCAGATTTCAATGGAGCGAGGGGAGGACCATAGCCAAGTGAAATGTCCTACAATCCTTTTTCTGAAAGAGCTACTGCTTTACACTTCGAAGCATTGGAGGAGAGATTGACTTCAGGGACCACAGTTTTCTTGACAAATCTGGATTCATTAGGGACTACGATCTTTGAGGAGGTTGGCTGCGAATTAACCAGGGAACGAAAAAGATCCAAAATGGGAGGGTGAGTGCCCTTCATCCCACCTCTGCCTGGATCTGGGGGAGGATCCATGGACTCCCAAGCTTCCAACAGCGAAAAAACCCTAGATCAGTGGAAACCCTAGCTCAGATGTTGTGAACTACAACAATATACTTATTAATTCATGGTAACTTAGGAGCATCATTGCACGAAGATATGTGTGATGTTGTATTGTACAAGCATGGGGATTGTGGAGTGATTCCTTCCATAAGAAGTATTTGATGATATTTTCTAATTATACATTGGTCTAGTAGTGGGATTAGATGGAAAAATGTGAGATTATGTATATATATACATCAATAGATTCATTAGTGTACACTTTTTGGTTATAGTAGAGGCATTGCAATTGCATGGAAATCCTTTAGGAGGAATGGGGATTGTAGATAAAAAAATTTGAAAGTGCTTAATAAGAATCTTAATTATAAAGGGACTGTTTGTTTTCATTCTAGTTTAGACTAAACATGGACTACAACTAAGAAATTTGGGGGAAATGCTTAAAGGTCTTTTTAACATTTGCATTTGTCCATCCAAATAAAGAATGATAGCAAGTGATTTGCAAGATGAGTTTGATAATATTGCATTGGTACATAAATGTAAATGATGGATAATTAAAATTTTATGTTAACTTCAGGAAGAAGTTTTCTAAACAAGGAGAGTATGTAATGGCTCATTATAGCTAGGCTCATTTACATTGTTATCCATAAATGACAATTTATCTTTACTTATGTGTGAAAAATACTTATGTGTCAACAATTTACTTATCTATCCTAGAACTTCAAGATGAAGTTTCCTGAATAGGGGGTGTATGTAGTGCCCTAATTTCACCTTGGACCATGCCTATTATACTATTTTATTATTTGAGGGCATTGTAGGTATAATTTATGTCTACTAAATTTCCAGTATTTAATTATCAACCAGGATTTGTATACTTAGAGTTGTGACACAGTATGTGTTGAGGTAGAAGGAAACCTAGGGTGTTCGTTATGCAAATCCTATGAGATGTGCAATGATTAAATGATTTAAATATATTTCAAAATGAAAAACCGAGTTAATAAATAAATAATTTTCAAAATGAAAAACCAAGTCACTAAGAAATAAGATTATTAAACTATGAACTATCAAATAGATCAGACCTAACCTAGCAACTTGAACAGATTGCAATGATTTTAAATGTAGAACTAACCTAACTATCAATTCAAAACGGATTCTATGCTATTCTAATCTATGAACATGAATTGAGATTGCAAAATGAAAGGAAATCACTATTCTAAAAAGCAGTGCTTGATTGAAAACAAACTATACTAATAAACAAAACCTTAAATAATTTCTAACCTATTCTAGGAATTGAAAAGTTATCTTACTATGGGGAATCAAAAGATCTAATTATGAAACAAATTCAAAGTTCAAACTACAAAATAATTTCAAATTGCGAGCTAACAATTCAGAAGTAGGGAGCTATGCTACTTTGAGAAGGATAATTAATTAATTAACCTAAGAAATTCAATCCAACAATTAACTACAACTTCAAGAGAATGAAATGCTATTCTAGGGATTAAGCATGCAGTAAATGATTTGTAAGAAAACCTATTTAAACTATCTAATTCCACTCTTCCTAAGAAACTGTGTCAAGGTGACTTACAAACGCTATAGAAATACAAAAAGGAAGTAAATCTATCTTAAATTCTATAAATATATGAAATCTAAAAATGGACCAATTACAAGAGAATCTAAAAATTTCAAATTATCACTGCAGCTATCGTTTATTCATTAAGCAAGTGACATCTATTTATTCAGAATGAAAACCTAGTTATAGAATTAATCCAAATGAAATACTACTTAACGATCCAACTCTATTGAAAAAGCACACGCTCAGAGTTATTATGTTTCCAATGACTATTTCATATTTAAAACATGCAATTCCTATCAAATTTCTAACTCTACCCTATCAAGACTTCAAACTATTTTATAAAACATCCAATACCAAAAGCAACTTGAACTCTAAGTTTATAAGCAGACCTAATGCTAAGCATAAACCAATAATTCAAATGGCTGGAAACAAATTCAATTTGCAAGCAAGTCTACAACAGAAAACAAAGTCTTGTTACTCTACCTCTACAACAAACTAAACCATTTTAATCAACCATAAAAAGATGATGCAAACTGATCTAAAAATAAGAAACAAATCCTCACTAAACTAGTTAAAACTAACCTTCAATTGAAAATCATAGAAATTGTCTTGGAACTACTATATTTAAATGAGATTATTCTAGCTTGAGTGTTAATTACAAATCTATTTCTATTTTCACACTTACAGAAATGAAAATGAACTGGAAATGAAATTGATAAGATCTGTGTTAACAACAGGCTGTCTAAATCTTAATAAACAGAGATGCAACACTAGGTGTAAATTCGAATTCCAATTAGCTACAAAATATAAGTGAAATATCGAATCAAACCCTAGCTTACTACAAAGCACAAATGAAATATTGAAAATGAATTCAAACTCTAGCTAGTTACAAATGAAATGTTGAAAGACAATCTGAAATGCTGGTGCATATGACAGGTCGTATGATAGGAAATGCACAATTTACAAGTAAAGAAGAGTTAAATTACTTTTATACAAACAACTGAACACTATTCACAGGAAAACGTTTTATAAAACATTACACAATGAAATTACTTAGATGTATGATGGAAAGAAATCAGGATATATGCACAAATGGAACCGCTGTCGTTGAGGCGACCTTCTCAAGAAACAGAGGTTGTTCCTACACTACTCAGTCACCAACCATAAAAAGAGCAGATAAAACCAATAGCTGAATAGAGTTCTGATATATTAAAACTGGGAGCAAACTTACAAAGTGTTTTTCATGTGCCTCTACATAACCCAAGGCATCTTTTTATAATGATTACAATAGAGAGAGGGTCGACCCTTTCAGTGGTTGATCTGTCTAATAATAGAGCGTCTTTAAAGTTGAAAAACGACTTCATTGATGAACATGCCGTTTTCCCCCAAATCGTGCATGGTGGTTTCCTAGACGTGGGAAATGGAAGCATTGGATGCTTGGGCAAGTTATGAAGCGAATATTTACAGGAAGAACCTTACAAACCATGTGTGCCAGGTGGGAAACGAAACCCACGTCTATGTTGGTGTCTTCAATGCATCCAAGTAGGAAAACCAATGATTCTGCAGGTGCGAACGATTGGTTGAATGGTCATCCACATGCGATGAGAGTCTGAATGTCCGCATGAAAACCATCGCCTGTAGAAGAAAAACTATATTCCCAATGGGTTTAGAAATGTTAAGTTGATATTAATTTGCCATATAAGATGATAATCAATGGAAAATCATAGGAGAATTAAATGTATTCCAAAGAATAGATACCTAAGTCCATATGGATGTCTGAACGATGAGAAATATGAACTTGATGCATCAAAAATGACAAAATGGTATAATTGTAGCACTATCATGGATTCAAAATGATAACAAAATTGGGCATCAACACTCCCACAAACCGAGGATATGCCAAGTCCCACTGAGCAAAGAGAAAAAGAAATTAGGAAGAAGGCTGAGATGCGATAGAAACTTCCTTTGACTTCAAAGATGATGAAGTGTACTTGGGTCTAGACTTATTAAATTGGGATTTCAAGGTATCGTGCTTCTTATGAAAAGAGTCATGAGAAGAAGTGATGGATTTATTGATATCTTCAACATTTTTCACCTAAAGATGCAATTCCATGTTTTCTCGACGAAGCTTAGCAATTAAATCAACATAATTTTGATTTTGATCTGTCAATTGTGCCACATCTTGTGTTAATTTATCCACTGTAATTGGAAGAATCGGAATGGAAGGCTCTGCAGGGTGCTCAAGATTCTTGTGAGGGTTTAATCCCATCAAAGGTGTTTCAGGTCCAGTAGAGGTGGTCGGTTTTTCACAAGCCTTGCCTGGAGTGAGAGTAGAAGTGATTTCAGGGACGGGGACTTCAGGAAAGTCAGCAAAAACATCATCCAATGCAAGGGTGGATGCGTGAGGAGTGGGTTCGTTTGGCTGGGAATCAGGTTGTCTAAATGAGTTGTCTGAATGATGGGATGAACGCGATTAGACCCTCTGCATTTAGTGGGTATCTGCGAGAAGAGAGGGGTTTCAGTTGTCAATGTAATGTCCCCATTTTGACCCCACTATATTAAAATGTAAATGATGTAATATTGTTATAAAATCATGGTGAGGAGCTCAAGGCCAAGGCCCCTCCATCGATTTATTGATGCATATGGTTTGCATGCTAGCCAGGCACATTGGAATTTCAACATCATGTAAATATGCATTTTAATAAAATACCCACAACTAGCTATGCAATGCAACAAAGAGATGGGGGCATGATTTTACAAGAAACTGGGAGGGAAAACATTCAAACCCTTGAGCCAACCAAGTCAAGCCACCTCAACTACCCATGTTGACTTTTGTACCCAATCATTAATTTCTCCCAAGAGTTGGTTGAGGTAGTTAATGCCTTGGGGAATGGGAGGTATGGAAGTCCAAATTCGGGTATGGGAAAGCCACCCTTCATGGAAATTCGTGTTTGGCTTCTTGGGCAAGAAAAGAGCCATGAATTTCTCCCCCAAGCCATTATTCACCCACCAGTTTCTCTCCCTCATGCGTTTGGATCTACCTAGGCGTTTTCCAGCGATGTTCTTATGTGTTTTCCTTGATCCTCAATTGGGAGAAGGGCGTTTTTGTGTTGTATACCAGTGGGGAAGAAGGGGAATCCAATTGGGGTTCCATAGAGACCGTTTGGAATGCTGAATGCTTAGATATTTGGGGAAGAAATCGTTTTCCTCCCTGGGAATTCTTTTCCCCATCCCACAATTTGTTTTTGGTTGGAAACAATTTGGGGAAAATCCCATGGCCATCCTGTTTGTAAATCCCATTGTTAAACATGTGTATCCATGCCCAATGATTGTGCTTGCTACATGTAGATAGATTATGTTGGGTATGGGTTATGGGAATCCATTGTTTTGGCTTGAGTTTGAGTGCAAGCATCCAGGGTTCAAATGTAGCCTGATAAACCCAGCTATGGACTGGCTTGGCTCAGATGAGATGATTAATTGGGTTGTGCATGAGCCTGAATGTCCTATTTTCCTTGTAAGAATCATGCCCAACTCAGGGGTGAAGTTGTGTTGAGAGATTGATGAACACAACTGGTCTATGGTTGGGTGGAACGTTGTAGCGACATAGCTAGTTGTCTGGGACAATTGCACAATGAAGATAAGTGTTTTTTCTCTCTATGTATTTACTTATGCAATGTTTAAATTGATGACTGTTTTGATATGTTGTATGCATATGATATGTGTGTGGATGAGTTTCAATCCCGCTGTGCATATTGCTTAATTTGCATCTGTACACTTTTGAATTTATGTGTATGAATCTAATGAATGGGATGAGTTTTGTGAAAATCCCCATGGATTGTTAGCATGTTCCCTTCCTCGAATTGGGTCCACGGGAGGGTACATTACAGTCACATCCTTGTGAACAGGATCAGAGGAGGAGGAAGAGTGGCTAAGTTGTTTTGCTCCTGAGATGGCCTCATTGATTTGCACGGGTTTTGTACCTTTCTTCATTCGGGCAGAGGTTTGACTAGGTTCACCATCAAGAGTTTGAGACCGAAGTCATTTTCGAGAGGCAGAGGAAGAGGCTTTGGCAATGGGCTTCGTGACCAAATGGGGATTTAAAACATCAAACACGAAATTCTCCAAAGTCTGCCCCGTTTCCTTCAGTTGATGGATGATCATAATGTTAATGAGGCAATGATGGTACAGGCTACCAGAGGGATTGACTACATTCTTCCTAACTTGGCTTGGCATTTTTTCAAGACTCCACAGGAAATAAAATGGAAAATTGAGAGTTTGCTTGATGACAAAATGTGCTAACAACCTCAAATGACAAGCCTTGAAGACTGTGAACTTACCCTCACAGGTGACAAGACATACAATAATGGCTAAGGGGTCCAGGTACTCCATCTTAACCCATTACTGATGGAAACCCTTGGTGCCTGCAACATGCTGGTAACCGGTTTTTGAGGAAATCATGTGCCAACCGAGAGAGGAAGAGGTGCTTCTGTCATCGAGCACCCTTTCATGGGATATTCGTAGCCACTGCTATGGACTCCTCGGTCACTGGAAATATAAGGTGACCAACCCTATCCACCTTTCCATCGAATCCCTTGGTGAACAACAATGAAATCTTGCCGTCGTGGCCCTGGAAGAGGTGAAGAAATGGGCTCCAACCCACTTGAAGGAAGAGCTCATGGCTTGCTTGGAACTCGGGGATTTGGAGCAAGTCTTGGTAGCTTTCGAGCTCATGGAAGGTAGGCATGATGAACGGAGGTGAGTGGAGCAGGGGATGCAGCTGGATGAACTCAGAATGGATGAGATCGAGCAGAGGACACAACCCAAACAAAACGAGGATGAAGACAGAGTGTGAATCGAATTTAAAATGACTTTCAATTGAATGGCTGAATGACTATAGGCTGGAATCCGGCATGTTTGGATGATCAAATCATCATTCAAAATTTGAATCGTGTGCCATGATGAAGTTGTATGTGTTGGTGAAATCGTATGACTATGTCAAGTCTTCAACCAATGTCCAAAGTTGCAAACTTTGGGAAGGTTGAAGATGCACAGAAAAAAAATTCACTATCATGGAATCATAGTGTAAGGCTCAATTAAAAATCATGATGACCTTTAGTTGGCTCAAAAATAAAACAATAACTCCTTGCATATAGATTAATTTGAATAGAATGAGAAATGAAATTATATGTCCAGGAGTCCTTGAGATGACAGAGTCATGCAAGAATTCTGAAGAGTATGCTTGTGCATAAAACATCCATATTGGCCAATTGTTTGTAACTCGATATGAACAGAGTGTGATAATCATATAAAATATTGTAGTTCATTCACGGCCTAGCGATGACATTGATTCGAATTAATTTCCCAGATGATTAATAATTAGATTCATTATCTCACAATCGAATTTTAAAAACTGTATAGCTTGGCATATTCAGACATGTTATTATAGAGCTATAGTTTCATTTAGATCATCATTCAACACTTCATTCGACACCTCATTCGATACTTGATACAGGCCATTTGTCTTAACAGGATGTGCTTCCTGTAACTAACTGTCCTTTCATTATATAGGGAATGTCTGAAGCTGCGAACAAATATTCAAGAATGAAACTACTGCTTCTGTGATTGCTTCAAAATATAGACCTGCTTCCACTTCAAACATCCTAGTTGATGAACTGCTTCAGTCACTCTTTCTTTGTTCAATATGAACCAGAGACAGTCTTTTTATATATTAATTGCATTATTCATGAGACAACAAGTCCTTCATAAAAAATAGATGAATTTTTAATTTCTTTACAAGTAAACAGAAAGTGGAAATAATTTTGCATCCTCCCCCAAACCAAAGATATGGCGTGTCCTCAAGGCATCAAATAAAACTGATTGATATTCAAACACTTCCAACTAACAATAGTCAACAAATAACTCTAAAAAGATGTTATTATTGTATGAAAAATAAATATTAATGAACTATAAAAATTATCCATTGCCTCTCTCTGTCAAAGACTTTCAGATAAAATTACAGTGATCCTTATATAGGTAAGAAGAGAATATCAAGCTTAATCGGATTTCCTTGTCAAAGTTGCTCATAGGAACTCAGTCAAACTTCCCTAAAGTCCAAGAATCACAGTACATAGAGCGATCCTGCTGAATTTCACATTCAGGTCACTAGAAATATTAAGTATATGGCCCCACCTGGCAAGATAAGAAATCTTTAATCCCATGAAGTTTAGGTAACTGGTCTTAAGACAAACTTGAGGCTATTACCTCTTGGCCAATTGATGAAGTTTATTTCCTTAATTTCAACCATACATACTTCTCTTCGATCATATCTACAACAATTTAATAGATCCATTTAAAAAAAATTCTTTACACATTTTTGATAAATAGGATGTCCTACCCAAGCAGATAACCCCCTATCAGTTAGGCCTGTTTAGTATCCTGTCAAGTTTACCGGGTCATACCACAGGCCGGTACCCACTTCCAGCAAGCCTGTTCAGTACTCTGGTGGGTTAGCCTCTTGAACCCTTTTTGCATTAGAGGATCGTGTCCCAGTGTTTCCACCCTCTATAGATATTCGACAATAAATTTCCTATGAGTGAGTGGATGGGGGAGCAGCTTTGAAAACCATGTTATAGGATGGGATGATATATGGGTTGAAGGACAACTGTTTTTATATAAACGAAGTGAATAAGAAGTCTGTCGAATCAAAGATACATATGGTTGATTGCATTAGTGTATAGTGGATGGATCCAAAAGATAATAGTAAGAAGAACTCTCTAGTCCAAGTTGCCTTCTCCAAAAAATTACAACGATGTTTCTCAAAAATAACATCCCCAAGGTTTCTCCCTACTACTACTCAGGAAATATTTCTCTACTTACTAACTTAACAACAAGGTCAAAATGCACCGAGAGCCTCTGGGATTCAGATGGAGAAAAACGTTTGGCTATCAATTTCTCTATAAAGATAGGATCGGTGACATAAAATATTTGGAAGGATTATTAGAAGAGTTGCAAGAATCACATCAGATAAGTGGCAAAAATGATACAAAGAACATTTTAATTTTCTTTCAATATGAATTTTACATTTCTTAAGACAAATAATGAGGGAAGGAATCGAAATATGTTATGAATTTTTAGAGCACTTCCCTTTTTCGAGTGATGATCTTTATGAGCTGATTGTAGAAGTAAAGTTCTTGTAATCATACTGCAAACCACTTGCCAATGATGATTCATATTTATTCAAATAAAAAACATATTTACATATATACAAAGAAAAATGATATGAAAATTTGTGAAGAACTAAGAGAGGGAGAAGAGTCTTCCCCTTTTTAATTGATGAAGCCTTATGAGCTGATCATAAAAATTTCTGTGTAAATATAAACCAGCTGTCAGAAATGATTCTTATTTATTCAAGGAAACATAAATATATTTACATATATACAGATCAAGATAACTCATAAATAAATCAAGAACTAGGAGAAGGAGAGACTTCCCCTTCAACCAGCTCCATCTCCTTCTGCTGTGAGACACCTTGCGCAAAATCTTGTCTAGAGATTGGTTTATTATAGAGTCTCAATTTGTGTCCATTTAAAACAAAAGAAACTTGTGAATGATCAATTGTTTTGATTTCTACAGATCCATTGTCAAAAGCTGTAACTATTTCATATGGACCCATCCAACGGGTGGTCAACTTCCCTTTAAAAATTTTATACCTTGAATAAAATAGTAATATCTACTCCCCAGTATTGAACTGTTTCTATTTTATATATTTGTCATGCCACTTCTTACGTTGGTTCTGTACTAAAATTGTTCATTGAATTGCATCTTCTCTTATTTCATCTAATTCATTGATTTGTAGAATTCGTTGTTTTTGTGCTTCTTCTAGGTCCATCCCTAATTGTGTAGCCATACGAAAGGTTCTTACTTGAAATTCAATGGGTAGAAGAAATTGTTTACCATAAACAAGTTCATAGGGTGTGTGGCCAATAGTATTCCTCCATATTATTCGATAAGACCACAAGTCCTCTGGAAACCCATTTTCCCAGTCTTTGTGATGCAGCTAAATAGTCTTGGTCAGGATGGCCTCTAATACCTTATTTGTAGAATCCATCTGACCATTGGCTTGCGGGTGATATGGAGAATATTTACAATGTCTGATGCCATATTTTTCAATAATATCCTTCATTAACTTGGAGGTAAAATGAGATCCTTGATCAGTGACAATTTCCCTAGGTACACCAAATCGGGTAAATATCTCTTCATATATAAATTCCACCACACATTTTTCTGTGGCTCGGAATAAAGCTTTAGCTTCCACCCATTTAGTGACATAATTTGTACAAACTAGGATATACTTCTTTTTGCGAGACATATGGGAAATTGGCCCTACAAAATCTAGAGCCCACTTTTCAAAAGGCTCAATCATAACCTGAGGTTGTAAGGTCATCTCATCAGATGACGTAGGTCTACCCATTCTTTGACAATTGTCACATCCTCTGACATACTTGGATGCATCTTTGAAAATGCTTGGCCAGTAATATCCAAAGTGTAACACTTTTTATGCTATTCGCTTGTCGGAAAAATGCCCACCACATGGTCCACCATGACATGCATGGAGGATCTCTACCATATCATCCTCTCATACACATTGTCTAATAATAAGATCAGGGCCAATGTGAAAAAGTTCATTGTCAACCCAAGAGTAATTAGAACTCCGGACTATGATTCGACGTTTCTCATGTGGGGATAGATGGTTTGGTAACTTCCCAGTTGCTAAATAATTAGCTATGTCTGCAAACCAGGGGGTTTGAACAGACACAGCCAACATATGTTCATTAGGAAAGCTATCATCGACGGGACTAGCGCCATCATCAAATTGAATACAAGAAATAAAATCTTCTACCACATTTTCCCGACCGGGATGGTCGATGACAGTGATGTTGAATTCTTGAAGCAAAAGAAGCCACCGGGTCATCCTGCCATTGGTGATTGGTTTGTTTATTAGAAATCTAATGGCAGAGTGGTCCATGTGTACAAAAACTTCATAGCTTGTGATGTAGTGACGAAGTTTATTGATAGCATAGACTACTGCCATAAATTCTTTGTTAGTAACTGTGTATTTAGACTCTGCAGGAGTCAAATTCTTGCTATCAAAGTAAATGGCATATGATGCTTGGTCTTCCTTTTGAACTAAGACCCCTCCTATGGCCATGTCAGAAGCATCAGTGGATATGTGAAAAGGGAGGGCCCAATTGGGACCCCTAAGTATTGGTGCTACTGATAGCTTTGCTTTTAAGGTGTCAAAAGCATGCTGACAAGGTTCAGTCCACTGAAAATATGTATCTTTCATAAGCAATTTGAACATAGGTGCAACTATTTTGGTAAATTTTTCAATAAAACGTTAGTAGTAGCCTGCATGGCCAAGAAAGATCCTCACCTCCTTCTGAGTTTTTGGAGAAGGGATTTTGACAATTACTTCTATCTTAATAGGATCCACCTTGATTCTCTGAAAAGAGACATGATGTCTCTAAACTATCCCCTCTATTAGTAACATCTTGAATTTCTTGTGACTAAGGGCTAAGTTTGTTTCTTGGCATCGAATAAGAACTGTTTCAAGGTTATCAAGGGATTCTTGAAAGGTATTACCGTATACTGTGAAATCATCCATGTATACTTCTACACAGTCATGTATAAGGTCAACAAAAATTCCTAAGACTGCATGCTGGAAAGTGGAAGGTGCATTACATAGGCCCAATGGAAAAAATCTATAGGCATATGTTCCCCAAGAACAAGTAAAGGTGGTCTTTTCTTGATCCTCAGGTGCTATCAAGATTTGGTTGTATCCAATATACCCATCGAGGGAAGAAAAGTATTGTTTCCCTGATAGGGTATCTAATACCTGTTCAATAAACGGTAAAGGGAAATAATCCTTAAGAGTAGCTTTATTTAACTCTCGAAATTCAACATAGATATGCCATTTCCCTGTAACTTTCTTTAGGACTACCACCAGAGGAGATACCCATTTGTTGTTAGAAATTGGGTAGATGAAACCAGCATTGAGGAGTCTTTGTAATTCTTCTTTAAATATGTCCTTTAAGGCTAGATTCATCCTTCTCTGAGGCTACCTTACAGGTGGTATGTTTGCATATGTGTAAATATGGTGAATACAAGTATCTGGGTGTATACCCCTCATATCAGTGTATTCCCATCCGAATGCTTCGGTTTGTATTTTAAGAACTTTTAATAACTTCTCTTGTTGACTTTCATTTAAGCCCACATTTATATGCAAAAAAATTTCAGGATTGACTTCACAAGGTACGGTATAGGACCCTATATGTTCTTCAATTGCAAAGACACAAGGTGTATTTGTAAATGTGGAGAGGCTCATGTTCTCTTGAAATTCATATCCAAAAATGTGATCAAATTTGGTAAAGGACTGGGGAAAGTCTATACATGTCGTTGAGGAAACAAATTGATTCAACACATTTTTAGTAGTTTGTTCTTGAAGTGCCCAGGAGTAGTCACTAACAAGTGCAAGTTCCTCCAAATTTTCATCCCCAAAAGGATAGTCTAACCCAAATAATTTTTCGGTTACTGGTTGTGTTGGTGGGTATAAGACAAGCTTCCGTGTAGATAGCCCATCAGAGATGGTCATCTCTCCATCCCTACAACCTATAAATGCATTAGCAGTGGCCAGCCATGGTCTTCCCAAAATAATAGGGTTTACTTTGGAAGGATCCTTTGATTGTATGACCATAAAGTCCACGAGATATTCCCATATTGAAGCCACTAATACAATAATATCATCTAGGATTCCATCAGGCTGTACAGTGGTGCGATCTGCTAGTTCCAACATTGTTGGGGTAGGACAAAGAAATTGTCCTAATTATAGGGTTTCCAAACCTGTGGTGGTCATTATGTTAATAGCATCCCCTAGATTGATAAGTGTGTCTCCTATAGCAGTGTTATTGATAATAACAGTTACCACAGGATTTCGTGGATTCATATATTTTGCAATTCTAGGGTTATCTGCTATGTAATCAGACATTTTGCTTATGACATGAATTATCGGAGGGTCTTTCTGTTTCTTACCTGGTCTTTTGATACAGAGTTCCTTTATCACTTTACTATAAATTTGTATGTCTTTAATATCTTGTAATAAAGGGATTTTGATACAAATATTTTTCAGTTCATTGATAATATCATACTCGGGATAAATTGTAGGTTTCTCTATTGCTGGATGCTCTAGATATGGGGGTATTCTTTCTTCCTGAGTTACTTCTTTATGAGGATGGTTATGTGTTGAAACTTTTGGAATAACCACATCCCTAAGAATGGCATCATTCAAGGTTTCACTAGGTATTTCTTCTTCTTCATTCTCTTCATGAATGAAAACTAATGATTTGGGTTGGTTGTTCAAAACTCTTCTAGATCGCAATTGAATTTCATGCATTGGTGCAGTCGAAATGACATAAGATGGAATAGGTTGCAACCCAATGCTGTTGAGAGATTGAGTTGGTTTGTCGTTAGGGTTTAGTATCGGTTGTGCAAGTAATAATGTAGTTCTTGGAGGATTCACGTTCTGGAAATGGTGGGGTTGATGTGTGATAGGGGGTAGTGGAGGAGGCACATACCCAGGAAAGAGTTGCTGGATATTAGGTGGGTAAGAATAGTTAGGCACAGAAGTAGGTGGTGACTGAGCATATGCTTGTCCCCTCCATCCATGTAAACATTGTTCATGCTGAGCATTTTGAGGAGGATACTGAGGTGGTCAGTTTTGCCAATTCGAGGTGTTCCATTATTGAGGTGGTTGATAAGGGTGATAATAGGGCAGAAACTCTAATGATGGATCTTGGTATGATGGTTGGTATCTAGGTTGCTAGGGCCTCATAGATGTTTCACAAACATTCTCGCCCTTATATATGGCTTGTAACCTGGGCAACGATGCACAGTTTTCAGTTGGATGATCTTCTGTGCAAAGGTGACATACTGAAACATTATTTAATGGGAATTCCCATTGGGGATGTTTAGTCCTGCATCTAGGACATAAAATGCTCATTGCTGCAAACTCTTCCTCTTGTCTCTAATTAGCTTGTAATGCATTTAATTGGGAACCCATTGCTCCTAAAATATCTGTTTTGAAGTTTTCTAATAGGTTTCCCAATTCTATCCTTGTGACTCCACCAAAACTAGAGGTATTTCCTTTTAAATTTCTATTATAAGATTCCCAAAAGTTATTCCCACTTTTTCCTCTACTTATGGAGTAACCTACACATCTCACAGATTTCTGCAAAAGTTTTATAAGAGACATCTCCACATGCCATGAGGTTAAGGTTTTCTAAAAAGTCTTCTGAAATTCCCTTAAGGAAGAGAGTCCTTACCGCAGCTTCTCGAAGGTCACTATATTTTGATTTATGTAATACATAGTTGAATCTTTTGAGATAATCTTCTAGACTCTCATCTTCAAGTTGTTGTATCATGGAAATTTCATTTCGAGAGTCTTTAGGTTTGCAATAATTTTGTTATTTCCGTAGAAATGTAGTTTTCATATCTTCCCAAGTTCTAACGCTAAATTCTCCTAACCCCATAAACCATCTTAGAGCATAATATTTCAGTGTGGAAGGGAAAAGTTTTAACTTTTGGGAATCTTGCCAATAATTATAGCTTCTACACAAAATGCTGAATTCAAATAAAAGTGTATCTGGGTCCTCACTACTCTTTCCATAAAAGGTATGTAGTGAGGAGGGAAGGATGTTTTTCATGGTCACATATTGTACAGTATCTAGAATAGGAAATCCAAAAGTACCTTTAGTTCGATTTCATAATTCCCCCTCTTCTTCATTGTGTCTCACTTCATCATTGTCTTCATTCTCCATATAGACTTGATTTCAAAAGAGAGAAAACCTAGGTGGTTCATTTTTTGGTGAATATGGGATGTCCCAATGCTCCTTTTCGGGGAAAATATTCCTCCGATGAGAAGAGTTGTCAGCTATGTGAGAGTCCAGTTCTATAAAGATTGTAGGTCCTATAGTTTATGTTTCGATCTGTGAAACAACTGTATTTGCAGAGTCTTAAAAAAGAGCATCTACCTGTGCAGTATCAACAAAATCTACTAAATTCGGACCCCCTTCTAATGAGAAGGTTGTGTTGTTTGGTTTTGGAACTAATGGAGGATTAAGGGGTTCTGATGGTCGAACTTCTTCTTGCCTAATTTCAGTCTCAATGAGGTCTCGAGGTTCTCCTGATAGGGCTTCTTTATGGATTGAATTCTCCGATGTTTCTATGGTTCCCCCTGAATGGTTTCCAGAAAGGATTTATTTAGCTTTCCAAGTAGGACTATCCCCTTTTTTTGTTTTCTGATACCTTTCTGCTGAGTTAGAAGTCGGGGTGGAACGCCCCCCGTAAAGGTTAGTAGGAATTTTAATGGTGTTTTGGGGAATAGTTTTAACGTATCTACCTTTTGAATCTATAGGTCTATTCATGAAAGCGAAACTAAAACTAAAGCAAAACCTAATTGCATTACTACTACTATTGGGTTTTGGGGATGCCTGTTATAACAGATGCGCAGGTTCTTACCTCCTATCTTATCACTCACCCACCACTAGCCTATCACTAAGTTTCATAAGGAAATTCTACCTATCTACAACTCCCTAGCAATGACGCCAAAATGTTGGTATAATTTATGTCTACTAAATTTCCAATATTTAATTATCAACTAGGATTTGGATACTTAGAGTTGTGACACAGTATGTGTTTAGGTAGAAGTTAGCCTAGGGTGTTCCTTATGCAGATCCTATGAGATGTGCAATTATTAAATGATTTAAATATCTTTCAAAATGAAAAACCGAGTTAATAAAGAAATAATTTTCAAAATGAAAAACCGAGTCACTAAGAAATAAGATTATTAAACTATGAACTATCAAATAGATCATACCTGACCTAGTAACTTGAACAGATTGCAATGATTTTAAATGTAGAACTAACCTGTCATGTCCCAAAATTTTGCATTGGGTCACAATGGCCTAATCCCCTTGGCCATACTCATGATAGTTTTTCAAATTGATGCTAAGGTTCAAATAATTGCCAAGAATGATGTCCAAGATAGTAATAATGTTAAATTAGATCCAAATGGACGAGGTGGGTCACATTAAGAGAAATTCCCAATTCAAAGTTGTAATATACCCATCCAAATGAACTGCCATGGAGGAAAAATTACTAGTTCCCTAGGTTGGAGGGTGGAAGCATTGGGATTTGAAATAAGAGGGATAATAAATTATGTGTAGACATTATAATAGCATAAATATTTAATAAAGGAGCTAAATAAATATATACAAGGGAAAATCAAAGTGGCATTTGATCATAAAGACACGTGGAGGAAGTGGGATCCACACAAGCTAGATTTTCTATGCCACATGGCATCCTCCTCTTGTCAATTCGAATCCATGAGAAGTCCAATGTTATTGGGATGATTTGGAAGGAAATAATACTTGGCATGAGACAATGAGGTCAAAATGTAGAGGAAGAGTAACTCCCATGGAAGAGGAAGAGGTAATTTGGAGCTAGTGGGACCCTTGGGCTAGATTCCCTAGCTCTATGACAACAATGATGAAGATTCTATGACACCTATCACACAAATAAGACCTGAAGGTTGAAATATGACATATATGACATGCTAGGGATAAAAATAGCCTCCAAGTGGGCGCTCAAGTGAGTTAGGGAAGCCAAAGAGACACCAATTCGAATTTGGAGAAGGAGAGGGCTAGAATTGGAAGGACACATGGCACACTTGGGAATCTCTTCCCAACATGAGTTGGAATGAAGCTCTTGGAAGGAATTCGACCCATGGAGGACCTTATAAGTTTATAAAAGTCATGAAAAAATAATAATATCATCTTTTGATCATTTTAGAATTTGCATTTTGCATTTGGGGGAGGAGAGCTAGTGGAGTGCTACTCTACTTGCCTTAGCACCAATTTCGAAGGTGAAAGATTCCCATCCTAGTAGGTAATTGGAAAGGCAATTTAGACATTTCATTTGGAGATTTAATGGAGTATTTTTTTACAGGTTGAAGCTACAGGGAAGATCATGGTCACATCTCTTTCAGCTTGCTTCTACCACCATTCTTCTATTTCTTGGCATATTCATGATCCTTGAGGAATTGCGCACTTAGTGAGATATTGGTCTCTTTGGGGGAGCTTCTGATGATTCATTATTTTATCATATGATGTAAATTCTCTGTTATTCATGTTCAACATGTCTTCAATTTTAGATTCCAAGTGAACTATGTAAATTTGATTATTAATGAGCAAATGGTGCCAATTTCCCCACTATGTTGATGTATGCCAATAATGTGTTGATAAATTCGAATGGAGAAGTGAACCACTAATGGATTATTGATAGATGGAATTTTATTTACATGTTATACAAGTTTCATGTTCATTACTTAAGCATTTGGAGTCATCTTGCTCAGTTTTATACCATTTGAAGAATATTTAATGCCATTTCCCCCAAGGTCGAAACTAGTGATTTTGTAGCTATTGGGAGAGGGTTATAACAGACTTAAAAACTGAATAATGATTAACATGAGACATTAATATTTTCCCTTATACATCCTCTATCTCTATTCAAAAATTCGAGTGGGTTTGGAAGCTTTTGGAGATCCATATTCAACATTTACCCTGGGGGGATTTGAACCCCAAATTGCTAGTAAAATTCCATACATTAGCCAGAATATTAAAGGGGTTTGCAGAATTCTTTTGATTTTCCTAAATCATCCTTGAACATCATAATAAAGTCTTAATATCCTTCATACACCTTCTCTGAATATTTGAAAGCATTTGGAGCAATTTGGAGACCTAGACCTTAAAACTAGTCAAAGGTCGAACTAGGGAAAAATGTGAAAAATTCACCATTTTAAATAATTTCAAAAATGGGACATTACAATGGTATCAGAGCATGATCTTGGCACCTGATTTGGTCTTATATTCATGAGGAAAAGAATTCAAGGACCACCATTAGCTATTGAAACCAAAAGTGTTTTTGTTGAAGAGGAAAAAGTAGGAAAAGAAGAGCAATTTTTTGAGGAAACTATGACTAGGGATGGAAAGGGAAACTCATATGAGGGTGAGAAGCTTAGGAAACTCATGAAACCACTCTTTGAATACATTAAAAAAAAACTAATGTAAAGTTTTGAATTGTTTGCTAGTCAATTTAGAAGCAAATTGGCAATAGGAGGGAGCAGTGGTTATCCTTTCGAGGAAAAGAAGGCAATGAATGAAAGAATTTATGTCACAAAGGATGAACCTCATGTAATTGTAGAACATGAGGTACATGTTGATATGTAGGTTCTTTAATATGCTACAATCAAACAAGAATAAGGACAAGCACTTGTCTTTGTTCAGAGGGATTATGAGTTCCCTCATGGAGAGAGTTGCAAAGCCTTGGAGGAGGCACATGATCTCACAATAGTTGGACTAGCCAATTATGGAGAAGATGAATTAAATATTTCAATGAGTAAGAGATGTAAATATTTAAGGTTGGTTCATAATTTCTCACCCCCTACTTCTTTTTTCAGCCACGTCAATTGGGGATGAAAATTGGGTGAAACGTTTTTTTTCTAATGGTGCCACATGAGGGGTATGAAACTCCTACCTCTCCTTTTGATGATGACATGAATATAGCACCTCATTATTTACATTTGCAGTAGCAGAATGTTTTACCTTAAGTCAATTGAAGACTCATGATTTTCCTTGCTCCTTGCTTAGTTCAATTGATGTTGGAGAAACTTCATTAACTACTTGGATGAAAGAATACAAGGCTGATTGTTTTGATGCATCGTAAAAAAATTTGGAGCAGCATTATAGGACATGGGATCCTCACCTATGTCATTGGCTCATATTTGATGGGTCACTCGAAACTTGTATGCACTTGGAAAATGGTGGTCTACTTACTTGGAGGTATAAGCACTTTCATGATTCTTTGATGAAGCACCTCCATGATGTACATTTTCATTATGTTGTTATTTACTTTGATGATATATATTTTGTACTCATGATTTTTGGAAGAATGAAAACAAGAAAATGGGATACAAGAATTCTCTTACTTGCTGGTATGAGTTGGAGAGCACTCTTACTTGTTGGAGTGCAATACAAGCAACGGGACCCTAGGATAATATTTAGTCCCATTGACATCAATTTTGGGGGGAAACAATCAGTATGGGAGATGGATTCCCCACTTAATAAAGTGATTTTGATCAAATTAGTGCAGCAACAAGCATGGTGGTTTCTCTCTAAAATATGCATGGGATCTCAAAGACTGAAACCTGGGCAACTCAGTGACAACTTCAAGAATTACAATGGTATCATAAGGGGTTTCCAAAATATGAAAGAGGTAAAGAGTAATTGTGCAAACATGGTTTGATGCATTTAATTAAAATTTTGGTGTTTAGTGGTTATGTTATAGGGGATATCAAAATGAAAAATAAAATCCACATCTTGCTTTTGGAAACACAAAATTGTAGTGCATGGGTGGCTCTACTCAAGGTTCCAGAAGAGAAGTTTTAGGAAGAAAATTTTTGGAAATAAAGCAGGATCTTCCACATACATGTGCTGAAATTGCTTGAGGACAAACAATATTGGGAAGGGAGGATTTTTCATGTCCCAAAATTTTGCATTCGGTCACAATGGCCTAAGCCCTTTGGCCATACTCATGATAGTTTGTCAAATTGATGCTAAGGGTCAAATAATTGCCAAGAATGATGTCCAAGTTAGTAATAATATTAAATTAGATCCAAATGGACAATTTGGGTCACATTAAGAGAAATTCCTAATTCAAAGTTGTAATATACCCATCCAAATGAACTTCCATGGAGGAAAAATTACTAGTTCCCTAGGTTGGGGGGTGGAAGCATTGGGATTTTAAATAAGAGGGATAATAAATGATGTGTGGAAATTATAATAGCATAAATATTTAATAAAAGACCTATGTAAATATATACAAGGGAAAATAAAAGTGGCATTTGATCATGAAGACACATGGAGGAAGTGGGACCCACACAAGGTAGTTTTTCTATGCCACATGGCATCCTCCTCTTGTCAATTCGAATCCATGAGAAGTCCGATGTTGTTTGGATGATTTGGAAGGGAATAATACTTGGCATGAGTCAATGAGTTCTAAATGTAGAGTAAGAGTAACTCCCATGGAAGAGGAAGAGGGAATTTGGAGCCAGTGGGACACTTGGGTTAGATTCCCTAGCTCTATGACAACAATGATGAAGATGCTATGACACCTATCACACAAATAAGACCTGAAGTCTGACATCTGACATATATGATATGTAAGGGATAAAAATGGCCTCCAAGAGGGAGCTCAAGTGAGTTAGGGCAGCCAAAGAGACACCACTTTGAATTTGGAGGAGAGGGCTAGAATTGGAAGGACAAGTGGCACACTTGGGAATCTCTTCCCAACTTGAGTTGGCATGAATCTATTGGAAGGAATTAGACCCATGGAGTACCTTAGAAGTTTATAAAATTCATAAACAAAGAACAATATTGGATTTTGATCATTTTAGAATTTGCATTTTGCATTTGGGAGAGGAGAGCTAGTGGAGTGCTACTCTACTTGCCTTAGCACCAATTTCGAGGGTGAAAGATTCCCATCCTAGTTGGTAATTGGAAAGGCCATTTAGACCTTTCATTTGGAGATTCAATGGAGTATTTTTTTACAGTTTGAATCTACAGGGAAGATCATGGTCACATCTCTTTCAGCTTACTTCTACAACCATTCTTCTATTTCTTGGCATATTCATGATCCTTGAGGAATTGCGCACTTGGTGAGATATTGTTCTCCTTAGGGGAGATTTTGATGCTTCATTATTTTATCATATGATGTAAATACTCTGTTATTCATGTTTATCATGTATTCAAGTGGATATTTTAAGTGGAACTATGTAAATCTGATTATTAATGAGCAAATGGTGCCAATTTCCCCACTATGTTGATGTATGCCAATAATGTGTTGATAAATTCGAATGGATAAGTGAAGCATTGATGTATTATTGATATATGGACTTTTATTTACCTATTATACAAGTTTCATGTTCAGAAATTAAGTATTTGGAGTCATCTTGCTCAGTCTTATACCATTTGAAGAACATTTAATGCCATTTACCCCAAGGTCAAAACTAGTGATTTTGTAGCTGTTGGGAGAGGGTTATAACAGAATTCACAAACTGAATAATGATTCACATGATACCTTAATATTGCTCCTTAGACATCCTATTCTTATGTTCAGAAATTCGAGTGGGTTTGGAAGCTTTTGGAGAGCCATATTCAGCATTTAACCTGGGGGGATTTAAACCCCAAATTGCTAGTAAAATTCCATACATTGGCTAGAATATTAAAGGGGTTTGCAGAATTTTTTGGATGGTCATAAATCATCCCTGAACATAATAAATACAGTCCTAATATCATTCATATACCTTCTCTGAATATTTGGAAGCATTTGGATCAATTTGGATACCTAGACCTCAAAACTAGTCAAAGGTTGAACTAGGGAAAAAAGTGAAAAATTCACCATTTTAAATAATTTCAAAAATGGGACATTACATAAACTAACTATCAATTCAAAACTGATTCTATGCTGTTCTAATATATGAACATGAATTGAGATTGCAAAATGAAAATAAATCAATATTCTAGAAAGCGGTTCTTAATTGAAAACAAACTATACTACTAAACAAAACCTTAAGTAATTTCTAACCTATTATAGGAATTGAAAATCTATCTTACTATGCGGAATCAAAAGATCTAATTATGAAACAAATTCAAAGTTCAAACTACAAAACCATTTCAAATTGCGAACTAACTATTCAGAAGCAAGGAGCTATGCTACTTTGAGAAAGATAATTAATTAATTAACCTAAGAAATTCAATCCAACAATTAACTACAACTTTAAGAGAATGAAATGCTATTCTAGGGATTAAGCATGCAGTAAATGATTTGTAAGGAAACCTATTTAAACTATCTAATTCCACTCTTCTTGATAAACTGTCTCAAGGTGACTTACAAACGCTACAAAAATATAAAAAGGAAGTAAATCTATCTTAACTTATATAAAGATATGAAAGCTAAAAATGGACCAATTACAAGAGAATCTAAACATTGCAAATTATCACTGCATCTATCGTTTATTCATTAAGAAAGTAAAATCTATTTATTCATAATGAAAACCTAGTTATAGAATTAATTTAAATGAAATACTACTTAATGATCAAACTCTACTAAAAAGCTCATGCTCAGAGTTATTCTATTTCCAATGACCATTTCATTGTTAAAACATGCAATGCCTATCAAACTTCAAACTATTTTATAAAACATCCAATACCAAAAGCAACCTGAACTCTGAGTTTATAAGCAAGCCTAAAGCTAAGCATAAAACAATAATTCAAATGGTTGGAAACAAATTCAACTTGCAAGCAAATTTACAACAGAAAACAAAGTCCTTTTACTCTACCTCTACAACAAACTAAACCATTTTAATCAACCATAAAAAGATGATGCAATCTGATCTAAAATTAAGAAACAAATCCTCACTAAACTAGTTAAAAGTGATCTTAAATTGAAAAGCATAGAAATTGTCTTGGAACTATTGTATTTAAATGAGATTATTCTAGCTTGAGTGTTAATTACAAATCTATTTCTATTTTCAAACTTACAGAAATTAAAATGACCTGGAAATGAAATTGATAAGATCTATGGTAACAATAGGCTATCTAAATCTTAATAAACAGAGATGCAATACTGGGTGTAAATTCGAATTCCAATTAGCTACAGAATATAAGTGAAATATTGAATCAAACCCTAGCTTACTACAAAGCACAAATGAAATACTGAAAATGAATTCAAACTCTAGCTAGTTACAAATGAAATGCTGAAAGACAGTCTGAAAGCTTGGTGCGTACGACAGGACATATGACAGGAAATACATAATTTACAAGTAAAGAAGAGTTAAATTACTTTTATACAAACAACTGAACACTATTCATAGGAAAACGATTTATAAAACATTACACAATGAAATTACTTAGTTGTATGATCGAAATAAATCAGGATATATGCACAAATGGAACCAGTGTCGTTGAGGGGCCCTTCTTAAGAAATAGAGGTTGTTCCTACACTACCCAGTCACCAACCATAAAAAGAGCAGATAAAACTAACAACTGAACAGAGCTCTGATTAGTGTATTTTTTAAGGATTCTAATATTACACTTAAGTATAGTATTCTAAGCGATTATTTTGGATAGGAAAAAACATAAATATAGATAGGTAAGCGAATACTAAATATGAAACGTACAATTTACTATTGAAATGCATAAATTTTGGTGAATATTATGACAAAAAACATAGTTTTGTAAATATAGGCAATATTAGAGACTAAAAATGACCAATAGCGAATTTGTTTTTGGAAAAAAACCCCAAAAATAGCCAATTGGCGAAATTTCGCCCCTAAAAATTACTGTGGTTCTGATATATTAAACCTGGGAGAAAATTTACAGAGTGTTTTTGATGTGCCTCTACATAATCCAAGGCATCTTTTTATAATGATTACAACAGAGAGAGGGTCGACCCTTTCAGTGGTCGAGCTCTCTAATAATAGAGCATCTTTAAAGCTAAAAATAAACTTCATTGATGAACATGCCGTTTTCCCCAAATCGCGCATGGTGGTTTCCTAGACGTAGGCAGTGGAAGTGCTAGATGCTTGGGAAAGTTGTGAAGTGATAATTTACAGGCAGAATCTCATGAACCATGTGTGCCAGGTGGGCAACAAAATTCACATCTCTGTTGGCTTCTTCAATGCGTCCAAGTAGGCAAACCAATGATTCTGTAGGTGCAAACGACGGGTTGAATGGTCGTCTGTATGCGAATGAGAGTCCAAATGAATGTCCACATGAAAACCATAGCCTGTAGTAGCAAAACTATATGCCAATGGGTTTAGAAATGTTAAGTTGATATTAATTTTCCATATAAGATTATAATCAATGGAAAATCATAGGAGAATTAAATATATTCCAAAGAATAGATACCTAAGTCCATATGGATGTCTGAACGATGATAAATATGAACTTGAGGCATAAAAAATGACAAAATGGTATAACTGTAGCACAATCATGGATTCAAAATGATAACAAAATTGGGCATCAACGGGAATTTGATGATGAATGATCCAGTTGTGTTTGTGCGGAAACTAGTATCTTGATGAATAAGTTGAATGTTTAAAGCTATTTGTTATTAAATTATGAAATTGATGACTTGATAATGATCAAATGTTTATGCTACCATGAAATTATGAAATGTTGATTAAATGAATACACTTATGTATATAATGTACTTTTGATGTCTTGTAAAGTGCAATAGGGAAAGATAGGTACATGCGATGCAAGTTGTGTCGATACTATGCAGACTCCAGATTGAGTCGGGTATCCATGAAAGGTGATGTTAAATTGATTTAAATTGATATATTATGATTTTGCTTTGAAATATTTGATGCATGTGGTGTTTCACATGTAGGTATAAAATCACTATTTCCAGTTGTTCCACATCAGGGAATGGGGATGAATGGGAATAAAGGTAGTAAGGCTAGCGATTACTCTATGTGACAAGTTGGGAAAAAGAGAGAGAGGATTTTTATCGTCAAATGCATGATGTCGTGAGGGTAGGTTGTAGACTCATTCACTCATGAGGATTGGAATGGGGGGCACGTAATAAGGACTTGGGATTATTTCTTAGGAACCGTGAGTCTCTCAACATGTTCAACCAAAGTTAGTTAACAAGGTCTTAGTTGTGGCACCAATCCCCACCACATAAGAGGGATATTTGAAGCGCATGTAGGACTAATAGAACCCTTGATATGCCCAACATAATGTGTTGTGACAATAAAAATACAGTACTCTAGGGGAGGGTAAGAATGAGTATTTTAAAGAATTACATTATTGCAAATGTTAGTAAACATCATGCACACACACAAATATAGGGGAAAATAATTTATTTAATGAAAATATGAATTAATTTGTGAATAAAGAAAGAAAGAAATTAAATTATTTAAAAAAATAGTAACACCATGCACACACACAAATATAGGGGAAATTAATTTATTAAATGAAGATATGAATTAATTTGTAAAGAAAGAAAGAAAGAAATTAAATTATTTTGAAAAATAGTAACACCATGCACACACACAAATAAGAGAAAAGTAACACTTGGGGGGGTGAATAATAAAAGAAAAAAGTAAATTGATAATTCTTAATTATGCATGTGCATGTGTGAGATGCATGACAAGTTTCAGAAAGCTATAAAGAGACGGAGAGAGAGATTGATTCTCTCATCTATTTTTTTTCTCCTATTGTTAGATGGCATAGATGATGACATAGTCACATGGTGACTATTGAGACTTCCGTTCATCATTGTACGAAAAGGATTGGGATCCCTTTATTGAGATCTATGTACCTTGAATACGCTATCATTTTGCTTGCATTCAATCCCTCTGTGGCTCGAGGGTCCCATGGGAAGAAGAGTACCTGTTGGGAATAGTAGGGTGGTTTCAATGGAAATTTGACATTTGTAAATTGAAGAAAGGACTTGTGGAAAATATTTGACAAAATTCCATAGAATTCGACACTTTGTGACAATAGTTTACATGTTAGACAATTTTTTTTATTTTTTTTGTTGAAAAATAATGATTGTGAGATTGTTTTTTTATGTCAGTTCTACTGTTATATTTGTTAGTTTTTCATCATTTAATTCAATATGATCTAGGATATTAACTGAGAGAACAACATGTACAGCATTTCAAACAGAAGAGACAAGAGACACAAAGCATTTCACTAGGGAAAACCAAGAAGGTGAAAAACCCCACAACTTCGTCAAAGATAGAATGAGCACCAATACAAAGATCACAAATATAAAACCCAAAAGATATATGTCTCCAGCTGCTACTCCTCCTCCACTTGTGTGCACTCCTCTCTCTCAACTATGCGAGTTGGATCAGTGAGTGAATGAATAGAATAAGAGAGTCACACTCTATATTTATACAATGACTTGACTTTCCTTTAACCCTAACTGGGATGACTTCCTAAGGAAGCCTAATAACCCATCCACATGACTCATACAGGGCCGACCCCACCAAGGTGGTTTAATAACCCATCAAATATAATTTACGACACTTACAATGTAACTTGCGACACTTGCAAATACAAATGACGACACTTCCAACTGGAGGAATAATACATCTCTGTTGGGGATACAATAAAGTACAAATGTAATACATACAATATACAAGTGAATATCTTCCGAAGTTACAAATACATCAACACTCCCTCTTAACTAGGAAGGTATTCTTTTGGCACAGGTCATCAATACATATAAGCACAAGTCTTCAATACTAGAGCTGGATCATCGTCACTGGATCACGGAGCATCATCGTCACTACTGCTGTATTCGTCATCTCTATCATTAGTGATATCTGTCAATTATTCTCATCATAGGAAGTTCTATAGAGCTAGCCCTTTTTCATGTTGGATGTAGGCCTAGCCCCCTGTAGGTCTTCATCATCTTTGCGAGCGGCCTGATAGAGGTGGAATCTCGGGACTGATTATGTGCATCTGCAAAACTTGACAAGAGCATCCTAGGATCCTTTATGTGCCTTAGCACGATCGGAAAGATCTCCTAGGACTGATTATATACATCCTTCACAAAACCTTAAAACAACATCTTGCAACCTGCAAGATCTCTAAAGAGAATCCCAATACTTTTACGTGAGTAGCACAACTTATCAAATCTCCAGGATTGATTACATGTGATCTCCAAAAAACCTTAAAAGAGCATCTTGTGACTTGCAAGATCTCTAAAGAGCATCCCAGGACTTTTACGTGACTAGCAAAACCTATCGGATCTCTAGGAATGATTACATGTGATCTCCACAAAACCTTAAAAGAGCATGTGACCTGAAAGATCTCTAAAGAGAATCCCAGGACTTTTGCATGACTAGCACAACCCATCAGATCTTTGGGACTGATTACATGTGAACAGGAAAAACCTTAAAAGAGCATCTTGTGACCTGCAAGATCTCTAAAGAGCATCCAAGGACTTTTACGTGACTACCACAACCTATCGGATATCCAGGACTGATTACATGCCTACCTCACAAAACCTAGAAAGAGCATCCCAGGACTGATTACGAGCTTACTGCTCAACCTATCGGATCTCCCAGGACTAAATTACATGATACTACACAACCGACCACATATCCATGGCCTTGGAGTATCATCTTGATACTCATGATAAAACTAATCATCCTCGCATGGAACGGAGCATCATCCTGATGCTCATGATCATACTGATCATCATCATAGAGTGCATCATCCTGATGCACATCATCATCACATGATCATCCTGATCATTATCATATAGTGCATCATCCTGATGCACATCATGTCATCATAATCACATGATCGTCCTGATCATCATCATACATAACATCATCTGGAGCATCATCCTAATGCTCGTCACACAACACTTACATCCACAGCCATGGGAAGGATCATCCTACCACCATGATTAGAATGGCTCTAGCATCTGTGTCCCATTACTTACTCCTGGAAGTATCTTCAATCTGAAGAACACCAAGCCTCTCTCTGAAGTACTCGAACTTCACCCTAGCTAGTGGTTTGGTCAACACATCTGCTATCTGCTCGTCCGTCACAACATACAGGAACTTCACTGCTCCTCTCTGCACCATATCCCTGATATAGTCATACTTGATCTCGATGTGTTTCGACTTGTCATGGAACACCAGGTTCTCTTACAGCTTCACACAACTCTGGTTGTCACATAAGATACAAGTAGCATCCAACTGGAGATCAAACAAATCAGACAGTAGCTTCTGTAGCCATACTACCTCACAACTAGCCGAACAAGCTGCGACATACTTTGCTTCAGCTATACTCAGTGTTATGCAAGATTGCTTCTTGCTAAACCAAGAGATCACACCTAATCCCATACTGAAGCAACACCCCGAAGTGCTCTTCCTATCTGTAGCACTTCCTGCCCAATCTGAATCAATATAACCCTCCAGGTTAAACTTTTGATTTGCATCATACTTGAGCCCATAATCAATTGTACCCTTTAGGTACCTCAGAATATGCTTTACAACAATCAAGTGAACATGTCTAGGACCTATCAAGAACTGGCTCAATGTGTTCACAGCAAAGCAAATATCTGGTCTCGTATCCGTCAGGTACATCAAGGACCCAATCATCTGACGATACATCATGGCATCAACTGACTCTAATGAAGCATCACTCAATAGCTTTAGGTTCGATGCCATAGGTGTGGCCATGGCCTTGCAGTCCATCATCCTGAACCGCTTTAGGATCTCTACTGCATACATCCCTTGTCCAAGGAAAATTCCATCTGCACTCTGCCACACTTCCATACCTAGAAAGTAATGCATCATACCCAACTCCTTCATCTCGAACTCGGCAGCAAGCTTCCTCTTTGTGTTGGAAATCAACCCAATCTCACTTGTCACAAATAGGTCATCTACATACAATAGGAGTATCACTGGATTTCCTTACTCAACCTTGTAGTGAAGGTTGGAATCTGCTTTACTCTTGGTAAAGCCCAAACTTGACAGGAAGCTGTCAATCCTTCCGTACCACATCCTGGGTGCTTGTTTCAAACCGTACAGGGCTTTCTTCAATTTTTCACACATATGACTCCTTGTCATGTGTCTCAAAACTGAGTGGCTGCTCCACATACACTTCCTCTTCAACTACACCATTCAAGAAAGCTGTCTTGACATCCATTTGGTGTATCTTCCACTTCATCACTGCAGCCAGAGCAAGTACTGTTCTGATGGAAGTGTATCTGGCTACAGGTGCAAACATTTCTTCATAATATATCCCTTCTTTCTAGGAGAAGCCACGAGCCACAAACCTTGCTTTGTATTTCTCTATGCTACTGGTGAGCTCCTAATATGGATGCCTAATGAGGGCAGCTATACCAAGAGCCTACTTTAAATGTCAACCCGGGGAACGTACAAACTTGAGAGATGCATGCACTATCTGTGCTCTTATAGGATAATATTTTGTCACAGTTGGATGCCGGTATCGATGTTCTAAAGATTGTCTACTAAATGTGAAAACTGATTATGCTATGGAATTAAATATTGGAAATCAATAAATCTAATTAAAAGAATTAAAGTGCTGAAAGCAGTAAATATGTTATGAGAAATAAAGTAGGGAATCTATTTTAAATAATTAATATGTTGAAGTAATTAGATGTTGATCTGTTCTAAGAAAGGAAGATACAAAAACAATAAATCTATTTGAAATAATTAAAATGCTGAAATAACTAAATGCTGAGAATGAAAATATCATAACAGAGCTATTCTACTATTGGGGAAACAAAGTCTATAACTACTATCTGCGTACAAAATTGGAGTCTTGATCTAACTTGTTTTACCAATCTAGAATTGAAATACGATCATTCTATGCTTACCTATCTATTACTAAGAAGTCAAAAGAAACTAATCATGATGAGAAACTGCAGTGAACTTCAGATCTAAACCATGACATTGAAAGCAAATCTATTACACATGTAATCGTTGATAAAAATATGCATTGAAAGAAAGAACCTACAGGACTACGGAAATCGTTTTACTGTACTACAGAATGCATTCTAAAATACTACAGAAATAATGAATCATTCAATGCTCCCATATATCATAGAACTGTTCATCAATGTAAAATGCATACTTGGAAAAATACCTGCAAATAGGAATCTCCTGACCTACGTGTTGGAGGGGCCCACCCCAACCCGTACTCAGGAGAGAATAAAAACTCAGAAACACTCGTTGGAATTAATCATCAATCTTTCATTAATATATAAAATCCATGTCAAAATAGAAGTCTGTACTTCTCAGTATCTCAATAGTGTAGAGAACGTTAAAAATAATTTCTTTCCCAAAAATAACAGCAGTGTCCTCTCGCTACTTGAAAGGTCCATATTTATAACGATTTAACTCTGATCCTAATTGATTGTCAAAATGCTGATTCATCTTGAAAGTGGGAGTGCATCCTCTATAAATCAGGAAATAGGGCGCCGAGCTTGGTGATCCTTTAGTCTTCTACACGTCCATCTTTTAATGACCCTGAACCCACTCAATCACGCTTGGTTTCCATATAATCAGTTTATTTGATACGCATTCTAACATACAAGATTAATCATAAAAACAATTTCATTAAATCATTAAAGTAATACACTTTTCCCACAATTGAGTGCGTTTCTTTACCATTGCTTGAGCTGGACTGTGGAAAAAGGGTTATCAAATACCTGAAAAATGGACCCATTAGCTACCATTTGCAGCATGCTTGATCTTGTAGATCCATTTGGAAGTCACAACAGACTTCCCTTCTGGTCTTGGGACCACATCCCAAACATCATTCTTCATGATTGACTGGTACTCCTCAATCATGGAATCCTTCCATTACTGCATCCCAGATCCTGGGAACTTCAGATTCTTCAATATCTTCAGTAGATAGTTTTCTTGAACTTCGTTGCTGTTAACACCTAAAAAGTGCTCACTAGCTCATTCCCTTACTCACATGACCCATTTGTCCACTTTTCCACCATCTGAGCCTCTGAAACCAACAAAAGGTCACCAAAAGACCTTAGTGCACCCCTTTTTCCATTAAAAAAGATTATTTTTCCAAGAAAATCATAAAAAACCCTCAAAAAGGGTCCAAATTCCCAAAAATATTAAAAAGGGAATTAAAATATTATTTTTATTCAAAAAAGGAAAAAGGAGGGAAAATTACCTAAACCATGTTGGTCAATACCATTGGTTTCCACAAAACCACAAATGGTATTCCTCACCACCAAAACCTATAAAAAGGTGGTAGGGGCTCCTCATTTCACATCCTTCCATTATCTCATCCTTATGCTGCTGAAATCTCCCTTGAGCACTTTTAGCCATTGAAGCAACCTTGGAGAAAGAGACCTATTGGAGTTTGGAGCTACTCATCTTGGGAGTTGCTCAACATCAACCTTCACCATTGAAGGTAATATCGCAAGCACTTGCTTGCCCCCCACTTTTCAATACAAAAAATTATTTCTTATGTTTCTTGTTCTTGATTTTAAAATGTTTACATTATTTGCTTAGATTCTTGTTTAGATCCATGAAAAGTATTGTTTATTTAGTTTATTGTTTTTATTTCTATTGAAACTGCTACTACTAGTTAGTAGGTGCCCATAGCACTAAGCTTGGTTGCAAAACCGAGCCAACAGTTGCTGGAACAAATATCGTTGTCCTTCTTTTGTAGGTGATTGTACATGATCTTTCCTACAAGTCAAATTCAATTGCATGATTAGAAACTTCTCATAGTTTTTAGAACAAAATCTTACACATAAGGACATATGTCATACAGTCATGCAATTATCTTAGCCAATGCTTCAATACAACATTTATCCATATCCTGTAACTTTCTAGATGCCTTCCATCTTTACCAGAACATTGTTAAGAGTGTGCACAACTCCCAACATGTCAGCAAAGAGGTTTCATTCTAGATAAGTAGCAATCGAATGTTGTACAGTACCATAGGCCACTTACCCATTACTTGCATATTAGTAGTATCTTGTTCATTAATGAAACTTTTCTAAAAATGTATAATATACATCCTAAATCTAGGAACATAAGTATGTACATGACTGAACAACATCATTTAAGTAATCATATATACAAGAAATGATAATTCAAATACTTATCTTTGTTTAGTTGTTTGGTGGACTCCCTCTCAATCTTTGCTTCCTTGCAGGAACTACTGGAGTGTGCTCCCTCTTGATATTTGCTTCCTTTATGATATTTATGTCTTTGAACTTCTATCTATCCTAGACCACTATGCATGCTTAGGTGCGCACTAGTGTCATCATTGTGTCATCCTCAAGATCTCGTACATAATCATACATTCATTAGTATAATCTCAATACTATCAAAATATTATGATTCTAAATAATCTTAAACATGTATGGTCATGGTCATTTCATACACAGTTAATTTATCACAAGCATTAGTATTCAAGTTTTTAGGGAGTACTTCTTTTACTCATGCATATTCTTATTTGACTATAGGACTCTTCTAGTTTGTCATATCATTAATCAAACTAAGAAGCATAATATGCATAGACCCATGATTATTAAAATGTATAACTTCATAAATAATCATTATCAATCATACGAAATTATACTTATATGAGACCCTAACACAAGGTAGGATTCTAACTTGATATAGGAAAAACATACTTGGATTATCATGTTTGCGAGTTATGTCTAACATACCCAAACAATGTCTTCTTTGTTCTCTTGTGCTAGTAACCTGCATATCTCATAAGTTAATCATTGTAGAACCAAATCATACATACCTCGTAAGTAGATATTCTATGTGATCAATGGCTATGGATGAGTCTTTGTCTTCATGTCACCATGGTCATATGTTCTCGATCTAGAACTTGATTTGTCTTTCTTGATGTACCTTTCATGTTAGCGGACAACATCATCCTCATGCAACACCATAGTGCATTAGTACAATCATAAGTGTCATAACCCTAATCAATGAATGTCTTCTATCATTCACATGAATTCATGCTTTTACTAAGGTGATAAGACAAGTCTAAAATTAATCAAGATTGTACTAACCTCAATAATATGAAGACAAACTTAATCATGAGTAGATTTCAAAACATACCTGTATCTCCTCAATTCAGACCGGTCGAGATTGCTTGTAGTCTTGTTATATAAGGCCTTAGCCTCATCTCCCTCTAGAAATGGAACTTCTCCACTTATGTAGGTGTCCAATTCATTCACTTCTAGGATTAACCCAATCCTATACAATTTGATTTGCTGAAATTGGATCTGGAGCTAGCTAGGGTTTGGCAGAGAAATCCTAAAAATCCAAACTTGGAATTTCAAACTGTTGTCTAGACAAGGATATGCATTTAACTGAGGCGAGCAAGCTGGTGTGCTTAGATTTTGAAAAATTCAAAAATTGGCCCTTCAAAAATGACCTACGAATTTTGAATCTGCAACCTCTGTCAAAATCTGGTTTTTTGGTCCAAAACCCAAACTAGGGTTTGATAGATCCTGGGGTTCTACCCAACCAAAAACTTCGATCTTGGTCTCTAAATTTTGATTTTGCTAAGGAGACCAATCCTATGGTGAGAACATTCCAAAATTTCACTTCTTTCAAAAGCCCTAATTTCCCGCAGCAGTGACAAGCCAAAAATGGAAATGCTTAGAATCCAATTCAGTTTTGACAGAAATATATGCCATATTTTTTCTAGTGCATCTATGAAATTTTGGATCCTCAGGGTCTAAAACTTCGGCATGTGGTACAATGAACTGACATATGTCCAACCCCACATATCTGACCTCAAATGCATTCTCTGTGAAAGAGATATGCTAAGTGTCGCAGCATGACCTGTTTATGGTATGAAACAGCATAGCGAACTGTACGGAGTTCCACTTGTCACGATTTCAACTTCGTCCTCTGAAACTTGGGCCTATGAAACTACCATCCATTCCCTAACTAAAACATTTTACGGAATTTCATTTGGAGCTTCTTAGCCCGAGATATGACCTTTGTGCCTAGGTCACCTGTTTAGGGTTGCATTCTTGAAGAGGCATAAACCCTAACTTGTTCGAATCATATCTCACAAAGTCCAATGAATCTGAGGCTGATCTTCGGACACGAGGTACATGAACATTAAATCTTTGGCCTGTAAAATTTTTAGATCCTGAACCTTTTCCAAATATGATTTATAGTGAAAGTGCCACGATGACTGGTTTTTCCTATATTAAGCCCTAGCTTCCAATTCGTTGCAAGTGCAACAAGTGTCGTAAATTTGATACAATGCCTTCCTTCAAGATAGCTATGATACCATGTTAGTTTTTTATCATTTAATTCAATATGATCTAGGATCTTAACTGAGAGAAGAACATGTATAGCATATCAAACACAAGAGACAAGAGACAGAAAGAATTTCACTATGGAAAACCAAGAAGGTGAAAAACCCCGCAACTTCCTCAAAGATAGCATGAGCACCAATACAAAGATCACAAAGATCAAACCCAAAATATATATGTCTCCAGCAGCCACTCCTCCTCCACTTGTGTGCACTCCTCTCTCTCAACTATGCGAGTTGGATGAGTGAGTGAATGAATAGAATGAGAGAGTCACACTCTCTATTTATACAATGACTTGACTTGCCTTTAACCCTAATTGGGCCGACTTCCTAAGGAAGCCTAATAACCCATCCCATGACTCATATAGGGCCGACCCCGCCAAGGTGGTCTAATAACCCATCAAATATAATTTACGACACTTACAATGTAACTTGCGACACTTGCAAATACAAATGACGACACTTCCAACCGGAGGAAAAATACATCTCCGTTGGGGATACAATAAAGTACAAATGTAATACATACAATATACAAGTGAATATCTTCCAAAGTTACAAATATATCAACAATATTTATAATGTGAATGTTTAGATTAAAGATCCATGGTCGAATTAAAAGAAAAGAAAGGTTTCTTGCTAGATTATAGATCTCCTATTTTGAATATATGCATGTTTACTAAGTGGGTTCAGTATGCTCCCTACATATGGATCCTCCTCAAATCCATGAATCTTGATAACAATATGATCTTTAAATACATACAAATATCGTACTCTTGTGTCAAGGATTAGTTGTAGAATATCTTTAAATTCTGGGTGAACTCTTGGGGAAGGATCATTGTGCAATAGAAAGTACATCACATACATGAATTTTTCCACAAAGAAGGAGAAACCCTACCTTATCCAGTTTCCTTATGACCACATGTTTCCACTCATATACATTAAAATGAGCTCATGTATTCTCCTTTGTTTTCCATTAGATGGATTCAAAGTAAGGGAAATTATGGTATAGCAAAAAGTATACTAGATGAGTTTCATACTTGAAATACTTAGCAATGTGGATATTTACCAAATGAATAAGGATATTCTTAGCTAGAAATTAGAAATAATCAAGTTTAGCTAACATTATTCCTGAAGGAGGAATAAGGGAAACCATGAATCCTAGAAGGGTGTCATATTCAACTCTATCATTGTCATAATCTAATTGACAGATTAGGGCTATGGCCTTTCTTGAGTCATCAGAGAAGATGTTATATTTATAAGGTGGATGACTTCTTGGGAATGGAGAATCCTTAATCAAATAGATGGTCATTAATTGCTCTTTTTTAACTTGAGCTAGGGATAGGTAGGTAGATGATAGAGAATTGTCATCAATGGGTTGCAAATTGGGATGATTTAGGAAAGAGAACATCTAGGCAATGGATTCTCTGTTAATAGGGAAAATGGATCTAGAACCATCAGAACATAATTGCTCTTTTCTTAACAGTATAATTCACGGTGCACTAAGTTATAAACTCTGGGAAGTGGTAGGTCTAAGGACATGTTGTCTGGGGTAGGTTTGATTCCCAAAGGTGAGAGAAAACATAGTCACTATTGAAATTATCCTTGGATTCTTTAATTAGCTAGTAAACACTAGGCATGGATAGGGAAGAACTGAAAATATCACCCTCTATGTCACTTAGGTGTTCTTCTTTAGGATTTGATTTTGTTGGAGGAGGGGGAAATATAGGGATTGTTGGAATATTCACACCATCATTTTTGTATTTTGCATGCTTGCATGCATGCATTTGCATGCCACTGCATGCATCCAGTCATCATCATGGTTGTCTCCCTAGCACCTAGAGCTTGCTTCTAGCTCTCCAAATCTTGTCTTTAGCCCTCATTTGGCCTCCTACCTACCTAATGCACCCTCCTCGACTTATCTACTTAGTATGTGCACCCTTCTCATGTACCGCTATCAGTTAGAGTTCCTTTGCTCACCTACCACCAATTATCACTCAGTTAGGGCACCTTATCTCACCTACCAGGAGTTATCAGTCAATTAGTGCATTTGTTGAGTAGTTCTTCCACTGATTGCTCATGTCGATTGCTTGTAGATTCTAGTTAGATAGTTCTGGAGTTCCACTTGACTATTTGATAGCCTCATGCTCCCTCCTTGGAGTCTCCATTCCCTGATTTGTGCCTAGATTGTTCTGTTAGACTTAGTTAGACACACTTGATTGACTATTACCATTTATGGCTGATACTATTGACTGGATGATGTCTCCATTGTTATCCAAGCTAGACTTTGAGTTAGAAAACCTCATGCACCCCACTTAGAGTCTCCATTCCTTGATTTATGGCTAGACAGTTCTGTTAGACTCATTTAGACACACGTGACTAACTCTTACCACTTATGAATGATACTACCGACTGGTTGATGTCTCCATAGTTATTCATGCTAAACTTTGAGATCAAAATTCGAATTCCATACTTGGATAATTCGAATCCTATATGATGCCTCATCACTGATTATTGTAACACATTCTCTACATTCATTATTCATTTTATGATATTGACATTATCCATTATTTTGTGTTTGTAAGTGATTATTGAATGCATGCTTCTTCTTCTTTGCAAATAATATCGAGAGTTAGATTGTGAGTTTGTTACAGTTGATAGATCCCTGCATATTATCACATGGTATTAGAGCAGTAAGCAGCGATTCGAATTGCAGCCATTGCAGCAGCAACGGTTGTAGCATTTCTTTGAGTAGCTGTCTTTTCACTTATGCACCAGAAGCCTTTGAGTTTCCATAGCAAATCCTGGTGCTATTACTTGAATTCATTGGAGAAATACAGTGAGGTCTAGCTAGGTGTGAAGCACTTAGTTGATGTGCCAAGTTCTCTTAAAGTAGTGTTCATTCAAAGTGTAGCATTCTCCATCAACAAAAATTCTCTTGTTTTGCAGGGTTATTCACCCATTTGGAATCTTCTTCAACTATTCGACTTTCTCCGTTTCAGATGGATCTAAAGCTTACATCTTCCAATTATTTTATGTTGAGTGGAAATCCAAGATGACTCTCTTCATGAGATCAAAGAGCTTCACCCGAATACTCAATGGAACGATGGTAGAATCTTTCAATGCAGTTGAAAAGTCCAGGTACTTGGATAGGCTTGATGAAGCAATTGGCCTGCTTCTTCTCTCAATTTCTGAAGATCTCCACTTCCATGTCATCGATCTTACATCTCCTAAAGAGGTTTGGGACAAGCTCAAATCTCTTTTTGGACCGAAAGATGATATGCAAGGACACAAATTGGAGAATGAGCTCATATGTTTGAGTCCAGACAGGTTTGAATCTATCAATTCCTTCCTCACCAAGTTGAAAAGCTTGATATCACAGTTGAAAAGATATGAGATAGTGAAAGAAGACAAGCATCTTATACTTGCTATTCTCTCAAAGTTGGGGGAAAACTTCTTAGTTTTTGTCTCTACTTTCCAGTCAGCTAGGTTGTCCATTCCAACATGGAAGTTCCCCTCATTTGATGATTTCATCCAATCTCTTACTCAAGAGGAAGAGAAGTTTATCTCTATGGGAATGATCAAACCGAAATTGGATTAAGCCCTTACAGTTGCAGAGAGAGCGAATGGTAAAGGCAAGCAAAAGATTTCTGATAAGAGATCGGATGATACAAAGCATACAGATACTTCATATCAGTCTGATGGGGATTCAAACTCAAGGAAGACTAAGCATTCTCAGAAGGGAAATACAATGTGCACCTATTTCTCTAGAGGTTTTCATGCTGAAAGTTCGTGCATGAGGAAGAATATAGATTTGATGGATCAGTTACTTGAGAAGAACAATCTTCCTGTACCAGCATGTGCAAGAAAGAAAGATCCTAATACTGAATATTCTAGATCCAAAGGCAAAGAAAGATGTAATGCTCTCATAGCAAGTGCATCAACTGATTCTTCTTTCATCATAGATTCAGGAGCATCATGCCACATGGCTTCCTCCAAAGATCTCTTCTTTAGTTTCGAAAGCTCCAATATTAGTCCTTCAGTTAGATTGGGAAATGATGCAGAAGTCTCCTCTCAAGGGATTGGAAGAATCGTTCTTGGTCATGGTCACTTTTATGATGTGATTTATGTTCCTTCTCTTGCACCGAATGTTCTTTCAGTGCATCAAATGACTCATACTGGAGAGCCCAAAAAGGTGACCTTTACTCCATATGAAGTTGAGGTACAAGACATGGTTTCAGGGGAAATCATTGCAAAAGGAGTTGCAAATCATGGGACAAGACTCTATGAGTTTTCACACTTCTTGCCCCTCTCAAAGAAGTCTTCTCTTCACTCTCATACTCATGAATAGAGTAGACTATCTCATCTCAACCATAAGATTGAGAAAAAGAGGACTCTTGAAGAAGTGTGAATGTAAGATCCAGCACCTATTTGTCCAACTCCTACTTCAAAGTGGGCCTCCACTACTACATCCTCTTTTGATCTTAATGAAGATCCATCATCATCTAGTCCTTGTTCTTCTATTTATTACAGTCATATTGGTTCATATGAGGACTACATGCATATTTTGGAGCAGTTCCATGACATCAACGTTTTTGGATATGTTCCTCCTTCAAGTGATGGTGAGTCAGTTTTACTTACTCCTCCTCTTGATATTTCAGAATTTGCATATGATGATCCACTTTTACTTGCTCCCACTCATGATATTTCAGATGATGCATCTTCACACTGTATTGTGGATTCAAAGGATGGTGATGATGATGATAGAATGCTAGATCCAGATCCACAAGAACCTAAAGTTCTAGCAACTGATGATGAAGATAAGAGAATGGGAGATCCAGATCCACAAGAACTTGAAGATCTCTCACCTGATATTCCTCCTCTTCCTCGATGGGAATCCACTACACTCTGATCTGCCGATGATTTGGTTGGTGATCCACATGATCATAGAAGAACTGGATCATATTTTAAGAATGGAAGGTTTCATCCTTCTCACATTGCTGATCCATCTCAGATCGATCGACCTTCTTCAGAAAATAAGGACACTTACCTCCTTCAGGGGTGAGTGATGACATATTTTAGCATCCTTTAATCTATTTTGAGGGAGGGATTTCTTCCCACTGGGTTTTCCCTCTTTCCTCACTTAGTTTTTTAGATTGATTGTATGGGGTGACCTTTGGTCTTAGTCACCAGGGCCCTATTTTTTATTTTTAGCTATCTCCTCATAGTATAGCTTGCGGGAGGGTGTTGGAATATTCACACCATCATTTTTTTACTTTTCATGCTTGCATGCAAAATGCATGCTGCATGCATTTGCATGCCACTGCATGCATCTAGTCATCATCATGGTTGTCTCCCCAACACCTAGATATTGCTTCTAGCTCTCCAGAGCCTGTCTTTAGCCCACATTTGGCCTCATACCTACCTAATGTGCCCTCCTTGACTTATCTTCTTAGTAAGTGCACCCTTCTCACCTACCACTGTCAGTTAGAGCGCCTTTTCTCACCTACCACCAGTTATCACTCAGTTAGGGTGCCTTATCTCACCTACCAAGAGTTATCATTCAGTTAGTGCATTGATTGAATAGTTCGTCCACTGATTGCTCATGTTTGTTGAATTTTCTGAATTTACTTCAATATGATCTAGGATCTTAACTGAGAGAACAACATGTACAGCATATCTACAGCATATCAATCATGGAGACAATAATGCAAGCACACAAGAGACACAAAGATTTACTTGGGGAAAACCATAAAGGTGAAAAACCCCAATAACTTCCTCAGAGATAGATAGAGCAATGATACAACCAACCAATAGAGATAGCCATAACCTAGCAGCAATCCTCCTCCTCCATAAGTGCGCCTCTCCTCCTTGAGAGCATGTGTGAGTAGTGAGTGAGCAAATAGAGTGCCTCCCGCACTCTATTTATACTTGACTTGACTTGCCTTTTTACCTAACTCATGTCGGCTCGAACTTAACCACATAACATAATGCTGAGTGGGCCGACCCCCAATAGGGTGGTCTAATAACCCTTTGACCCACATGACTTATACAGGGCCGACCCCAAATAAGGTGGTCTAATAACCCATCAAGTATAAGTTACGACACTTACAATATAAATGACGACACTTCCTTATAGAGGAATAATACCATCTCTATAGGAATACAATATACATATATGTGAAATACATTCCGAAGTTACATATACATCAACACTCCCTCTTAACTAGGAAGGTATTTCTTAGCACAGTTCTTCTAGCACAAGTCATCTTCTCTGGATCATCGTCACTGGATAATCGTCATCGAGTCATCATCATCGTCACTGCTGCTGCTATCTCAATCAATCTCTGAATCTACTCGTCATAGGAAGTTCTACAGAGCCAGTCCTTTTTCATACTGGATGTAGGCCCACCACCTGCAGGTCTTCGTCATCACTAGCCATACTGTGGAATCCTCAGGACTTATTACGTGCGTCACAAAACCTCGAAAGAGCATCCCAGGATGTTACGGGTACACAACTCCGACCTGTAGGATCTCCCAGGGCGCTATTACATGTGACCCCACCACAAAACCTCGCAAGAGCATCTCAGGATGTTACGGGTACACAACTCCGACCTGAAATCTCCCAGGGCACAAATTACATGTGGTCCACCACAAAACCTCGCAAGAGCATCTCAGGATGTTACGGGTACACAACTCCGACCTGAAATATCCCAGGGCAACGAATTACATGTGGTCATGGCAAAACCTCGCAAGAGCATCCCAGGACTGATTACGGGCACACAGCCCAACCTATCGGATCTCCCAGGGAAACGAATTACATGCCATAGGACAAAACCTCGCAAGAGCATCTGCCAGATATCCCAGGGCGCTATTATATGCCATAGGCAAAACCTCGAAAGACTATCTGTAGATCTCCCAGGGCAACGAATTACATGTCCTCCCAGAGCAAAACCTCGAAAGAGCATTTGCCAGATGTCCCAGGGCACCGAATTACATGCCATAGGCAAAACCTCGAAAGACCATCTGCAAATCTCCCAGGGCAACGAATTACATGCTCATCTGCACAACCTGATCCACGGCCATAGAGTATCAACCTGATACTCACCATACATCATCCTGATGTATCCATGATCATCCTGATCATCATCACTGCAACGTCCTGCTGCATGTCATCTGGAGCAACATCCTGAAGCTCGTCATCTATGATCATCCTGATCATCACTGCAACATCCTGCTGCATGATCCACCTGATCATCAATGCATCTACCTGATGCATACCAAGTATCATACATGATCCTCCTGATCATCAATGTATCCACCTGATACAAATACATGATACATATCATCATACATGATCCTCCTGATCATCAATGCATCTACCTGATGCATACCAAGTATCATACATGATCCTCCTGATCATCAATGTATCCACCTGATACAAATACATGATACATATCATCATACATGATCCTCCTGATCATCAATGCATCTACCTGATGCATACCAAGTATCTACCTGATACATATCATCATACATGATCCTCCTGATCATCAATGTATCCACCTGATACAAATACAAATACATGATACATATCACCATACATGATCCACCTGATCATACAATGTATCCACCTGATACATATACAGATACATGGTCCAAGCATCCAACATGATGCATACATACATACATAAAATGATCCAACTGATCATATCCAAGCAGAAACTAGAACATCATCCTGATGCTCATCATCCAGCGCTTACATCCACAGCCATGTGAAGGATCCTCCTTCCAACATGCTTGGAATGGCTTCAGCAAATGTGTCCATCACTTCTTCCTCGAAGTATCCTTGATCTGAAGCACGCCAAGCCTCTCTCTGAAGTACTCGAACTTCACCCTGGCTAGTGGCTTCATCAGCACATCTGCAATCTGCTCGTCCGTCGCAACATACAGGAGCTTCACAGCTCCTCTCTGCACCATATCCCTGATATAGTGATATTTGATCTCTATGTGTTTCGACCTGTCATGAAACACTGGGTTCTCGGACAGCTTCACACAACTCTGGTTATCACAGAAGATACCAGTAGCCTCCAACAGGAGATCAAATAACTCAGACAGTAGCTTCCGTAGCCATACTGCCTCACAACTAGCTGAACAGGCTGCAACATACTCTGCCTCAGCTGTACTCAGTGCTACGCAGGACTGCTTCCTGCTAAACCAAGAGATCTCATCTGATCCCATACTGAAGCAACACCCAGATATGCTCTTCCTATCTGCAGCACTGCCAGCCCAATCTGAATCAACATAACCCTGTAGGTTAAACTTTTGATTCGCCTCATACCTGAGCCCATAATCCACTGTACCCTTCAGGTACCTCAGAACATGCTTTACAGCAACCAGGTGAACACTCCTCGGATCCGTCAGGAACTGGCTCAATGTGTTCACAGCAAAGCAAATGTTTGGTCTTGTGTTCGTCAGGTACATCAAGGACCCAATCATCTGACGATACATAGAGACATCAACTGACTCAGATGAAGCATCACATAGAAGCTTCAGATTCGATGCCATAGGTGTGGCCATGGCCTTGCAATCCATCATCCCGAACCTCTTTGGGATCTCTACTGCATACTTCCCTTGTCCAAGGAAGATTCTATCTGCACTTTGACACACCTCCATGCCAAAAACAAATAGTGCATCATCCCCAAGTTCTTCATCTCGAACTCGGTAGTAAGCTTCCGCTGCGTGTCGGCAATCAATCTATCTTCACCATACCAAGTTCTGGGAGCTTGCTTCAAGCCATACAAGGCTTTCTTCAATCTGCATACATATGACTCCCTGTCAGGTCTTGGGACTGCATCCCAAACATCTTCTTCATGATCTACGGATCATGGCATTCCATTTCTTCATCCCAGATCCTGGGAACTTCAATATCTTCAATAGATATCTTTCTTGCTGGAACAAATGTTGTAGTCCTTTTGTAGGAGATGGCATATGATCTTTCCTACACAACAAGTTAAATTGCATGATTAGAAAACATCTTATAGTTTTCAGAACAAATTCTTACACATAAAGAAATATGCCATACAGTCATGCAATTATCTTAGCCAATGCTTCAATACAACATTTATCCATATCCCGTAACTTTCTAGATGCCTTCCAATCTCTACCACAACATTGTTAAGAGTGTGCACAACTCTCAACATGTCAGCAAAGAGGTTTCATTCTAGATAAGTAGCAATGGAATATTGTACAGTGCCATAGGCCACTTACCCATGCATATTAGGAGTATACTGTTCATCAATGCAAAAATTTTAATATGCATAATACACAACCTAATTCTAGGAACATCAGTATATACATTATTGAACAATATTATTTAAGAAATGACAATTCAAATACTTATCTTTGTTTGTTCGTTGGGTGGACTCCCTCTGAGTCTTTGCTTCCTTGCAGGAGCTGCTGGAGTCCTAATCTGAAGTGGCTTCTTCTACACCTTTCTGTTGTGGGATGTAGAAAGATGGTCAACTCCCTCTGAATATCTACATCCTTGCATAAACCACTGGAGTGTACTCCCTCTTGATCTTTGCTTCCTGGATTACCTGTCCTTGAACTTACATTCATCCTTGGTTCCTATGCATGCTTATTAGTATCATGATTGTGTTATCCTTGTGATCTCATATAAAATCATACATTCATTAGTATACTATTAAAACACAATAGTCTCAAGCATATATAGTCATGATCATTTCAAACAGAAAATAATAAGCATTAGCATTCAAGGTTTATGTAGGATTCTTATGGTTAGTTAAATTATAAGAAACATAACATGTCTAAACCTGTAATTACTCAAACCTATGACTCTTCAGATTAGTTGAATCATCAATCAAGATAAGAGATATAAAATGCATAAAACCTGTGATTATTCAAACCTATACCTTCATGATTCTTCTGGTTAGTCATATCATCAATTAAGGTAAGAAACATAATATGCATACAACCATGATTATTCAAACCTATGACTTCATGAATAATCATTATCAACAATAGTATAAGATCCTAACACAAGGTAGGAATCTAGCTTGATATAGGAAAAACATACCTGGATTATCATGTTAGCTAGTTATGTCTAACATACCCGTATAATGTCTTTTGGTTCTCTTCAGTGACTTGTGCTAGTAACTTGCATGTCTCATAAGTTAACCATTATAAAACCAAGTTATACATACCTCGAAAGTAGATCTTCTATGTAATCCATGACAATGGATGAATCCTTGTCTTCATGTCACCATGATCATACGTTCTTGAAGTAGAACATGATTTGTCTTTCTTGGTGTACCTTTTATGTTAGCAGACAACATAAACCTCATACAACACCATAATGCATTAGTACAATCATAAGTGTCAACACCTTAATCAATGAATATTTTCTATCGTGCATTCATAGTTTTATTAAGGTGATATGACAAGTCTAAAATCAAGATTGTACTAACCGTAATAACATGAAGACAAACATACCATAAACTTAATCATGAACAAATATCGAGACATACCTTGATGAGTCATACCTGTCAAGATCGCTTGTAATCTTCTTATGTAAGGCCTTAGCCTCATCTCCCTCTGAGACAGGAACTTCTTCACTTATGCAGGTGACCAATCCATTTTCTTCTAGGATTAACCCAATCCACTTGATTTGCAAGAACTGGACCTAGAACTGGATATGGGTTTGTCAGAGAAACCCCAAAAATTCAAACTTTCAATTTCAAACTTCCGAAAGGATAGAAATATGCGCCTTGATGAGCTGATCAAATTGGTATATTCATAATTTGAAAACTGCAAAGTTTCACTCCTCAATTTTGCCTTTGAAACTTCCAGATTCACTGGACGTGACCCTGAACTGGGGTTTGATGAATCCCACTCTTTTTCCCAATCAAAAGGTTTGATCCAAGGCTCTAAGCTTCTATTTTTCTGAGGAGCTTCCAGCGGTGGTCTCAGATTTCAAAAATTTCCATTTTTACAGAAGCCCTAATTTTCCACTTTCCTGATCAAAGTCCCGAACTAGGGTCTGATCAAGCCCGGCCTTCTGCCCAACCAAAAATTCTGATTTTGGTCTCTAAATTTTTATTTTGATGAGTATCATTCAGCCGTGGTCTCCGATTACAAAAATTCCAACTTTCTCCAAAGCCCTAAATTCCGGAAGCCATGAATGAAGGTACCAAAAAATAATTCTGTTTTGACAGAAATATGTACCTGATTGTTTCTGGTGTAACTCCGAAATTTTTGATCCACAAGGTCTGAAAAAACTTCCTGAGATAGCCTGACCTGTTATCTTTCCATCCTGACAGGTCTGACCTCAATTGGATTCTCTGAGAGAGAGTTATGCCAAATGTCGCAACGTGACCTGTTTTGGGATAAAACAGGAGAGCGAACTTGTACGGCGTGCCACGTGTCACTGTTTTAACTTCGGCCTCTGAAAACGTTTTCTGAGATAGCTCGGCCTGTTACCTTTCCATCCTGATAGGTCTGACCTCAATTGGACTCTCTGAGAGAGAGTTATTCCAAATGTCGCAACGTGACCTGTTTATGGGATAATACAGGAGAGAGAACTTGTACGGCGTGCCACGTGTCACTGGTTCAACTTCGGCCTCTGAAAAAGTTTTCTGAGATAGTACAGACTGTGTACTACCTGTCACTTTTTACGAAATTTCATTTGGAGCTTCCTAGCCCAGGTTATGACCTTTTTCCCAAGGTCACCTGATTTTGACTCAGATCTGGAAGAGGCAGAAACCCTATATTGTACAGATCATAAATCACAAAGTACAACGAATTAGAGGTTGTCCTTTGGACACAAGATACCTGGAGATCTTAGCTTCGTCCTGTAACAATTTCAGATCCGAAAACTTCGCCAAAACGGATTTATAGTGAAAGTGCTACGATGACTGGTTTTTACTATATCAAGCCCTAGCATCGTAAGTGCAACAAGTGTCATACATGCCATATCATGCCTTCTTTCAGGCTAGCTCTGATACCATGTTGAATTTTCTGAATTTACTTCAATATGATCTAGGATCTTAACTGAGACAACAACATGTACAGCATATCTACAGCATATCAATCATGGAGACAATAATGCAAGCACACAAGAGACACAAAGATTTACTTGGGGAAAACCATAAAGGTGAAAAACCCCAATAACTTCCTCAGAGATAGATAGAGCAATGATACAACCAACCAATAGAGATAGCCATAACCTAGCAGCAATCCTCCTCCTCCATAAGTGCGCCTCTCCTCCTTGAGAGCATGTGTGAGTAGTGAGTGAGCAAATAGAGTGCCTCCCGCACTCTATTTATACTTGACTTGACTTGCCTTTTTACCTAACTCATGTCGGCTCGAACTTAACCACATAACATAATGCTGAGTGGGCCGACCCCCAATAGGGTGGTCTAATAACCCTTTGACCCACATGGCCGACCCCCAATAGGGTGGTCTAATAACCCTTTGACCCACATGACTTATACAGGGCCGACCCCAAATAAGGTGGTCTAATAACCCATCAAGTATAAGTTACGACACTTACAATATAAATGACGACACTTCCTTATAGAGGAATAATACCATCTCTATAGGAATACAATATACATATATGTGAAATACATTCCGAAGTTACATATACATCAACAATGTTGACTACTTGTAGCTTCTACTTAGCTAGTTTTGGAGTTCCACTTGACTATTTGACAGCCTCATGTGCCCTCCTTGGAGTCTCCATTCCCTGATTTATGCCTAGATGGTTTTATTAGACTCAGTTAGACACACTTGACAGACTATTACCATTTATGACTGATACTATTGACTCGATGATGTCTCCATTGTTATCCAAGCTAGACTTTGAGTTAGACAGCCTCATGCACCCCGCTTAGAGTCTCCATTCCTTGATTTATGGCTAGACAGTTCTGTTAGACTCAGTTAGACACACTTGACTGACTCTTACCAATTATGACTGATACTACTAACTGGTTGATGTCTCCATAGTTATTCATGCTAGACTTTGAGCTCAGAATTCAAATGCCCTACTTGGCTAATTTGAATCCTATATGATGCCTCATCATTGATTATTGTAACACATTCTCTACATTCATTATTCATTATATGATATTGACATTGTCCATTATTCTGTGTTTGTGAGTGATTATTGAATGCATGCTTCTTCTTCTTTGCAAATAATCTCGAGAGTTAGATTGTGAGTTTGATACAGTTGCTAGATCCTTGCAGATTATCAGGGAAAGAAGACAACTTATTGATTTATTTAAAATGATGAATGTATAGAGGAATTCAGAGTAAAAAGATTGACATTACTATCGATTAAATTCGCAGTTTGGATGGTCAAACACAATGCGCAAGCTTGATACTTTATCCTCATTTGATTCAACCTATAGCAATTCTCTTTAACTATGAAAATGGGTTCTTTTCGACAGTTCGTTTTACATTTAAAAAATAAAATTTGAATATGATACATGTCAGCTTCACATTGGTAAAAATTTAGATGACATCATTATAAAGTCTCTAGGTCCCTTGGCCACTTGTCGGACTTAGGTTGGTACACGCAGTGTGTATCTTCCCTAGTGATGCTAACTTGTGGGCAAGTATGGGGTGGACCAGGTATCCACTTGTCATTCTTTCTGTGGTCCCATGTGGTGTCCATTTTTACACTCGGTGGATGTTTATGCAGGCTCAAGCTGTCCTTGGGCATATGGTCTTACTTTGTGGGAAAATTGGCTTTGGAATACCACTATATCGAAGCGATCCCAATTAAAAACTTCTACCTATAAACCACGATTTTTCCATTTCATGTCTCCCTCCCATGGTTAAAGCATGACAAACTTTCAAGTGTGACATGGGTGCATGCCATTGATATGAAAATCCTCTGCTTGATCTTGGTCAATGACATTTTATCCCTCTTTTCCTTCCCCTTTGGTTCTAGGACCATGATCACATGCCTCATTAAGCTTGGAACTTGGTCGCTAAGACACAATAAGAACGAGATTTCAGCCTTTGATCATGGGGTCCATTAACTATAGCACTTGGGTGCTAATATTTGATCATCCTTTGGTCTAGTTTAATGCTTGGTAACTAACCTTGTTTAAGCCGTTGGTCAAGCTATACTCACTCAAGAACTAGCCTACTATTAACCCTTTTGTTTTTGAAACTAGCGCTCGAGCGCTATCTTACTAGTGACTTCATTCCTCCATGGTGTTTTCCACCCCCCATGACTGAAAATTTATCTTTGTTCTAAAATTGGCTCCAATGGTGACAACATTTCACCTATGATGTGTTGAGAACTATTCATTGAAGCTTCAAGAAGTATCCCATTAATTGAATCTTAAAAAGAGAAAGTAAGAACATAAGTTAAAGAGTTGAACCTATCTACTATTGTGCATATTTGGGAAATCCTTTAGATTTTCAATATTGCAGGAAATATTTGAGAAAACTCCTATTCACGAGAAATCTTTTAGATTTTCAATATTGCAGGAAATATTTGAGAAAACTCCCATTCACAGGGGCTCCCAAAAGTTCACCATCCATATGAGAAAGTGTATATGTATTATTTCCTTGAACTGCTGAAATATGAAAAGGTCCCATCCATAGGTTGTCAAACTTTCCATGCTTGCATTTATCTTCACTTATGGCATCCCATTTGAGTACTATGTCTCCTAGTTGAATTTTGTTTTTCCATAACCTTATTATAAAAAATGTCCTTCATGATGTCCTAGTGTACTTGATTTTTAGCATAACCTTCTCTCTTGTTGGTTGTACTTCAATTAGTTGATGAATCCTCCTCTACATATCATTGCCGTAGGGAAATTTTTAGGGGCGAAATTTCTCCAATTGGCTATTTTCGGGTTTTTTTTTCAAGAAATAAATTCAATATTTGGTCATTTTTAGTCTCTAATATTGCCTATATTTACATAAAGTATTTTTTTTATCATAATATTCAGCAAAATTTACAAGTTTCAATAGTAAATTGTATGTTTCATATTTAATATTTTCCTACCCACACCCCCCCCCCCCCCACACACACATATATTTTTCAATCCAAAATAATCACCTAGAATACTATACTTAAGTATACTTTTATAATTGTTAAAAAACACCTTGGGACTCATTGGGTTCCTCTTCGTCATTCTGTAACAACTTCATAATTGGAAACCCTAATTGAGTAGAGAATATAACCACTTTACCATATACAAGATGAAAAATTAAGGTTCCTATTGACCTTTCGGTAATTATTCTTTCTTCCCACGGAGCATATTTGAGATGGGAATCCCAAGATTTCTTGTTTTGGGACAACATTTTTTTAATTATCTTGATCAAGATTTTGTTTTAGGATTCTGCTAAGCCATTTTCTTATGGATAATAAGAAGTTGAATAACCTATATATATGTTGTAATCTTGGCCTAATTTAGTTATCTTAGAAAACTTGAAAGTGCGCCCATTGCCAGTAATAATCTTCCTAGGACATCTAGATCTAGACATAATATTCTCTTCTAGGAATCTAATTATGACTGCCTCATTGGATGTTCTGGTAGGAATGACCTCTACCCATTTTGTGAAATAATGGGTAGAATCCATCTATGTTGACCACTAGAATTAGGATGGATTTTACCTATGAAATCCAACCCCCACTATTGAAAAGGTGCTCCTACTTTGATGGGTCTAAATGGTGAAGGTACCAATTTTTGTTTCCCCGCAAATAATTGACATTCTATGCATACTTTAACCATTGTGCTGACATATGAAAATAATGTAGGCCAATAATAACCATCTCTCAATATCTTTTATGATGTATCTGGTTGTGTATTCTTCATTGACACAATTTGATAGAATTATGATTAGATATTTCTAGAGCAAATATTCATCCAAAATGGAATATTTAACTGCTTTCAATTTCACAAAGCTGGCTTTGGATTTATCAAAATTAGGTGGGCACTATATATTTTGCAAATAAAACACTATGTCTTTATACCATGCAGAGTTAGAAAACTTTGGATTTATGTCCAAAAAGGATTCCTGTGAATTATCCCCATCAGATTCCACAATTGTTGGTATTTGGGTTATCATAGTTACATCTGAAGTCTCACAATTTGACTTTTCTAGCAACTTTGCCAATATTTGGCTTTTCATCAACTTGGTTGGCTTTATTTCTAATTCATATTCCTTAATTTTGGCTATTTACTTTCCGCTTCTTCCTTCACTATCAAGCTAATTGAGGATACCTTTTACATTGTTGTTGGGTACATATGTAATTACTTTAGAGTGCAATATATAACCTCTGGAGGATTTGAAAGGTTTAACCACTGCATATGGTTCATTTCCATTGTAATGTATTTTAAATTTGCATCCCTTAATTCTTTGCTGAAAAAAGGATATTGATTATTCATGATCTTCAACAATTTTTGTAACAAAACAACCACAATAGTAGACTGAGAAGCAAAGGATAAATTAGAATTTCCTTGATGTAGTCAGGGATGACCAAAACTAGATATTCTCACAAATCCCTTTTTATTAGCTGAACTGAGTCTCATGCTTCAACAGTCCATTTAATTTCACTATCCTTCTTTAACATACCAATGATATTCTTACAAATTTCAGCAAGGTTTGTTATGAATTTTCTTAGGAAATTGATTTTACCTAAGAATGATTGTATTTCCTTTATGTTTCTTGGTAAGTCAATAAATTTTATTGATTCTATTCTTCCAGGTTCAATCTCCACCCCTTCTTTAGACATAATGTGGCCCAATAGTTTACCTTCTTTCATTGCAAAGTGAGACTTCTTAGGGTTAAGGGATAATCTAAATTTTCCGCACTTATTAAAATTTTGTTTCAGGTATTTGAGATTATCTTCATCATATTAAAAAAGATATCATATAATCCAAATATATGACTATGGATCGATAATTCCCCCCCACAAAAGCAATGTCCATATCTCTATGAAAAGTATCCCCTGTATTAATCAAACCAAAGAGAATTTTACATACATGAAGGTTTGCCAAGGTGTAGTAAATGAAATCTTCTCTCTATCTTCCATATGCATTTCCACTCGATTATACCTAGAAAACACATCCATCATTGAGATTATTCTTTCTCCTACTACCTTTTGCAAGATGTGATCCATTTTAGGAAGATGGTAGTTTTCCTTCAATGAGCATTTATTTAAATTCTCAAAGTCTACACAGAGTATAATCTTCCCATTCTTCTTACTCATGAGCACTATATTTGGCACCTATTCAGAATATCTAAGAGGTATGATGATTATGGCATCCAATAGTTTTCTAACTTCATTTTTCAACGATAGGAAAGAGGATAGGATTTACCTATATTAATTTTTGTCTAAAAGGTTTGGCTCCTACTTTAAGAGGTATTTTGTGTTGAATGATGGTGGTATCATATGTTTTTATGTCCTCATACTTCTATGCAAAGACATCAACATATTCCTTGAAAATATTAGTATATCTCTATTTTAAATCAATTGTTAAAAAGCTAGAGTTTAATGTAATTTGGATCCTCTTGAGTTCCAATATTGAAATCTCCTACATCTTTAACCTTAGGGTGAACAAAAAGCTTGAATGGTACATCATTCTTATCAAAACGTTGTTCAAGAGTATCTAATCCCTTGGGGGTGAAATTATTTTTCAATTGTATAATTTGTGATAATTAGCAATTTGATTTGTTAGTTTTGGGATTGATTCCCACTCCTATCCAATTGATTTTTCATATTTTCCTTCTTCATATTGATCAATATTTGTGGACCAAAAATCATTAACCATCTTCATAAATATTATTATTTGTTGGTCATATTCAAAAACCTGGTAATGTTTTAAACTGTCTAGAATAGATGGCCTATACCTCATTTCCATTTCATATCTCATCTTTGGTTATTTTGGAGGTTTAAAAGTTCTAAAATACAAGGATAAGGAGTTCGTCTATTGATTTAAATCCCTTGGAACAAAATTTATATTGAAAACATAAAAATAATTATTAATCAGGTCCCAAACCTAATTTTTGTAAGCTCTCATTCTTGAATGTTTTGTTTGGTAAATACTCTTGACCTGCTATTCTACTAAATTAGAATCTCCAAAGGCTACAATATTTGTGATTTTCATTCTTCTTGCAGTTTCAATACCAAGAATTAAAGCCCATATTCTACTACATTGATAGTGGCTTCAAAATCCAGCTTATATGATAAAGAAATATTTTCTCCTAGGGAGGGACTAGGAGAATGCCAACCCTTGAACCATCCTTGGATGATGAACCATCAAATTATAGTTTCCATATTTGATCATTGTTTTCTTTATTTCTAAGAGATGATCTTTGGGTGAATTGGTAGTCATCATATTCTTCATTAATTGAAAATAGGAAACACCCCATGTCTTCAACAACAACATAAAGTGGGTATATTTTTGGGGCTATTTTGACCACTTGTGCCACATAAGAAAACTGTCTTTCTCTATATAACCTTATACTTTATCCTACAAAACTTGGAACCATGGAATATTTCATATCCATTTGCATTGTACCTCCGAGATTCTTTTCCCGAGATCTTGGTAATAGAATTCCATATTTAGCAGGCACATCATCAACTACCACATCCATCATAATGATTTTTATAGGAAGATGAGCTAGTTTAACCACCAGATGTTTTATCATACCCACATGCTTGACATTATTTGAATCAAAATAATATAAATCGTGATAAGTTCTAGTTATTTCCAATCCAAGCCGTTCCATTATTACTTTGGGAATAAAGTTGTGAGAATCCCCTGAATAAGGCATGCAATTATGCAACAGTTTTTCATGAATGCTTAAAGTCACATACAATGGGGCAATAGCCTCTTCACTCTCATCAATATGGCAGCCAAATTTTCCTGTAGCATGTTCATAAAAAAATGTAGTGTGACGGGTTGGATTGTTGGTCCCTCTCCATTAATTACTTTTTCAATCTGTTTAGGGTGAACATGATTCTTTACTAGCTCAACTAAGGGTACAAGAATTTAATATTTCCCAATTCATGTTCAATATCAAAGGGGACAATATGTATATCTTGTTCTTCTTGTTCGCTGTACAAATTTTCGGGCACTAGATTGGCATTCTTGTTTGCAGCACGAGATGCATCATTGGAATTTTCCTTTGACTTATTTATAGGAATTTTCTTAGGCCAAAGTTGACTATATTTTTCTCCAATAGTGGGTCTACGCATGAGATCATATTTCCTATGCACTTTAGCCTATAGAGTATAGACAAATAGTCCATATTGAGTTGAGGATAATTCATACTCACCATTTTCTTCATGGTTGAAATTATAGGTGTTAGAATTCTTGGAAATCTCATAATCACCCCATGTTAAGTGAATAGTATTAGTTTCATCTTGAATCCAATGCAATTTTCCTTAGGGATCTATGAATTCTTCTTCAATTGAATCAGCAGAAAAATTATTATTATTGTTATTATTTTCCCTAATAGGGGTTGTATGGGATGATCATCATTTCTCATCTCTCTATGCATTATTTGAGGGTTGAAAAGACTCCTATATTGATTTGTATTTTTGGTGCTACCCCTTGAGGAGATTTGTTAGTATTACCACCTTCCACATCTATTCTAGTTAACTTTTTTGATAAAATTATGATTATTCTAGGCATCTCTTCAACATTTTCATCTTGAGCATCTTAATTTGAGCTTGATGTGCCAACATATTCTTTATGCTTCCTCTTATATTTTTCTCTCTAGCTTGGATTAAATTTAATCTTTCCAGGAGTAGTCATATTCCCCCCAATTTTTATATAATCATCATGCATAATGAGCAAGGTTATTGACCTTCTTTCTCTTAGAATCGTTGGAAAATTAGGCTCAAAGGCCCCAACATAAGTGACTTTTTTTACCGCTTGGGAGGGTTAGATATCAGTAGGGATTTTATTATATGGTTTATTAAACCTCCTATTGAAATCTACAATAGGATCTGCATTCCTTTTCTTTAATGAAGAAAATTCAGTTAAATAATATAGGTGGTCTCTCTTTCCTCCCCACTGCCTCATGAAAGTTGTTTCTATGACTTACTAAGAAAAAAATGATGATGATGGTAGTCTTTTAAAGCTTTTTTTGGAATATCCTTCTAATGTATATACAAAAATCCTCATGAAGGAATCATCATACTCTATGGACAGGTTATCTGTGAAATCTTCAAATGCTGCCATATGTTCTCTAGCAATGGTTGTCCTTTCCCCATCATATTTAGGTAGATTCTTAAGATAATTATTAGGGATGTCATGTAAATTCTAAGGAAGTTTTTAAGGGCCATAATTGGATGCAACCCATGGATTTATTGGTGGTGGAGGTGGTGAATTACCTCCTCATCCTCATATTCCATCCATCAAGCATTGAAGGATGATGTTCTTGGCTTGAGGAGAGACAAGGATTCTAGGATTCTTTAGAATATGTTTAAAAGAAGCCTGCTCGATTTCAAGAAAAGAAAGGGAAGGGTTTTGTAAATTGATTAAAGGATAACTAGGGATATGTAATGGAATATATTTATCTTTTGGTGTTTCAAAGACAGAGGGATATTCTTGAATTTTTTAATCAAAAGGAGGAGATGGGTTTTCTTGAGGATTACCTAAAGATGAAGATATGGCCCTTTCACATGAATTTATACAAGTAACAAGCTTTTCATGGTTTGTTAGGATTTGAATGTCTTAAAATATTGTTTTAGGACTAGTATGCTTCTTTCCAAATGCTAGAATTACGCCAATAGAGTTGCCTAGTGAATTTAACACAGATGAATGCTTGATTCTCATTCACTGTCAGGAATCGGGGATGATATTTTGTCACACCTAGGAAAATATTACTTTGAATAATTTTGCTTAGTAACAATGCCATTTTTCATTTTATCCCTTGAGATGTTCTAGTCTATTAAGGAATTGTTCCAGGGAATGATGAAAACTCAATTTGATTTAGATGTAGAGCTCAATCTTTTTAGATAACAGGATTTTCATATTTTCTTTAAATTATTTCAGATGCACAAGACATATATGTAGGATGACTATAGGAATTTCACCTTTAGAGGAATTTTTCACATTTCTCTTAAGGAATATTGAAAATGAAGGGATGAATGGAAGAAGGTATGTAAACAAAAGTAAAATATCCAAGGTATTTTCAGGAATAAATCTTGCAATTTCTATGAAAGAATAACACACTAAGCAATTTGAATTCAATAGTTTTAATAGAAAAAATTCATATCTTGATGAAACCCATGGAAAATTGTAGCTAGAACATTAATAATTAAAATAGTGAATGAATATTTCCTAAAATATTCAAAACATCAGACATTCATGGAGAAAACTAGTCATTGAAATGAAATCAATATTATTCATAGGTACACATCACATACACAACATGGATATGATAGAGTAACGTGATTCTCAAATATTTTATTGATGATCAATAAATATTACATATCTTGGATAATATTTTTAATTTATAGAGAAAATACAACAACATAAGGTTTGTACTTGATGATACAAACATGAGATCTAAATATCATAGAGCTTCCTTTCCAATCATAGATTCATAGCTTGCCTTGTCGTGAGCTATCTGTCAAATCCTGTGGTCTTGATATTTTTTCCCCAAAATATGCATGATGATACTTAATGAGTTGAATTATACTTATATAGCTATTCATTTCCTTTCAATTGCGTCTTGAAACTGTCCCAACTTTATTGGCCCTAAAAAATGTCCAAAAATATTGTTTCTTTAAATTGTAGTTAAGACTCAAACTTTTGATTAACCTTGTTGTGAGCTTTAAGCTTTCCCTTGGGTTAGAAAATTCACTTTGGAATATTTGGAAATTCGTTGCCAATTATTACCGGACCGATCTTTTTTTATTTATCATAGCATTTACTGTCATATCCAAGCTTATGTAATGTTCATAAGATATGGAGGGAATATTTTCAAATGTCAGCCTTAGAATGGTAAGGAGCCCAAACTCCTCAGACAACAACTCTATTATAGTGGTTCCTTTTAGGATTCCATCCATATTTGTAAATTTGGAATCATTATTTCTTTTATTAGTCAACATCTCCTTATAGGTATCTATAGTGTGTAGATTACCATTCCCATTCCAAGGTGATGGTATCCCTTTCTCCAAAATATTCTTAAAGGGGCCTTTAAAGGAAATTTCTCCCAACAAGCTATTGAATCTTGCTTGGGATCTATTCATCAGGTTTCACTTTGTTATTATCTTATTAGCTTCAATTATAATATTTTTCATGACCTAGGTAAGTTTTAGGGGCAAAATTTCCCCAATTAGATATTTTTGGGGCATTTTTTCAAAAAATAAATTCGTTATTTGGTCATTTTGAGTGTCTAATATCACCTATATTTACATAAAATATGTTTTTTTATTGTAATATTTTCCAATATTTATAATTTTCAATAGTAAATTGTATGTTTCATATTTAATTTTCACCTACCTATCTATATATATGATTGTTTCAATCCAAAACAATTACCTAGAATACTACACTTAGGTATACTTTTAGAATCCTTAAAAAATACCCTTATCATGACAATCAATCCTAAAGCCTGCAATTCAACCTTAGTCTTGTTATTCATAATTTTTATCCCATTGCTTTTGTTAAATTTTCGATAATTCCATTCCATTATCATTCAGGATCACTAAGAGAATAACATGTACAGCATATCTACATCATATCAATCATAGACACAATAGCAATCACACAAGAGAAACATAGTTTCACCGGGGAAAACCAAGAAGGTGAAAAAACCCCGCAACTTCCTCAGAGATAAGATAAGCCACAAACCAAGATAACAATGATCAAACCCAATAAGATGTCTCTAGCAGATGCTCCTCCTCCTCCACAAGTGTGCCACTTTCTCTCTTAGCTGTGTGAGCTTGAGAAGTGAGTGAATGAGATAAATGAGAGACACAACCTCTCTATTTATACACTGACTTGACCTACCAATAATTCACTGGGGCTGACTTGCTACTCAAGTCTAATAACCCAACCATGTGTCCTAACTAGGGTCGACCCCACACTGGTGGTCTAATAACCCATCAATACAAATGAAGACACTTGCAATGTAACTTGTGACACTTGCCAATACAAATGACGACACTTCCAATCAGAGGAATAATACATCTCTGTTGGATATACAATAAAGTATAAATGTAATATACAAGTGAATATCTTCCGAAGTTACAAATACATCAACACTCCCTCTTAACTAGGAAGGTATTCTCTTGACACAAGTCATCAATACATATAGGCACAAGTCTTCAATTATGGAGCTGGATCATCATCACTGGATCATGGAGCATCATCATCATCACTACTGCTGCACTAGACATCTCGATCACTGGGATATCTCTGAATTCTTCTTGTCATAGGAAGTTCTACAGAGCCATCCCTTTTTCATGCTAGATGTAGGCCTAGCCTCCTGTAGGTCTTCATCATCTCTGGCCATCCTATGGAATCCTTAGGACTGATTACGTGTGTCAATGAAACCTCGAAAGAGCATCCTAGAACTTTTACAAGCACACAGCTCAACCTATCGGATCTCGAAGGATATTTTACATGCAACTGCACAACCTATCCACGGCCACGGAGTATCATCCTGATACTCATGATCATATTGATCATTTCATCTCATCGTCCACGAAGCACAACCTAGATGCACATACACAGCACTTACACCATCAACATGGGAGAACACATCTACCACCATTCGGGGAAGGCTCCAGCCCTTACTTTTTCACCATGGGAGAATGCATCTACCACCATGTGAAAAATGGATTCAACCCTTACATTTGCACCATGGGAGAACACATCTACCACCATGTGAGAATGTCTCTAGCCCTTACATCTGTAACATGGGAGAACACATCTACCACTATGTGAGAATGGTTCCAACCCTTACATTTGCACCATGGGAGAACACATCTACCACCATGTGAGAATGGCTCCAACCCTTACATATGCACCATGGGAGAACACATCTACCACCATGTGAGAATGGCTCCAGCAATTACATCACGGCCATGGGAGAACACATCTGCAACCATGTCGAAAAATCTCGGCAATTACATCGCGACCATGGGAGAACACATCTATAAATATGTCCAAAAATCCCATGTGCATCTATGTCTTCGGAACTCATCACACATAATCCAACTGATTATGCAATGCATCCACCTGATACATATCATCACATATGACCATCCTGATCATCATCATAGCATCATCCTGATGCATATCATCCAGAGTATCATCTTGATACTCATCACAAATGATCATCCTGATCATCATCCTAATGCATGCAATCCTACATGATCCAAAGGATCATACAAAGCATCCAACCGATGCATATCCAAAGCAGCAACTGGAGCATTGTCTTGATGCTCATCACACAACGCCTACATCCACAGCCATGGGGACGATCCTTCTCTCACCATGGTTGGAATGGCTCCTGCAAATGTGTCCCATCACTTCTTCCTCGAAGTATCTTCAATCTGAAGAACATCAAGCCTCTCTCTGAAGTACTCAAACTTCACTCTCGCTAGTGGTTTTGTCAACACATATGCAACCTGCTCATCCATTGCAACATACAGGAGCTTCACTACTCGTCTCTGCACCATATCCCTGATATAGTGATATTTGATCTCAATGTGCTTCGACCTATCATGGAACATGGGGTTGTCAGACATCTTTACACAACTCTGGTTGTCACAAAAGATACCAGTAGCATCCAACGGGAGATCAAATAACTCAGATAGTAGCTTCCTAAGCCATACTGCCTCACAACTAGCCGAACAAACTACGACATACTTGTTCAGCTGTACTCAGTTCTATGGAAAATTGCTTCTTGCTAAACCAAGAGATCACACCTGATCCCATACTGAAGCAGCACCCCGAAGTGCTCTTCCTATCTGCAGCACTGCCTTCCCAATCTGAATGAACATAACCCTCTAGTTTAAACTTTTGATTCGCATCATACTTGAGCCCATAATCAACCGTACCCTTCAGGTACCTCAAAATATGCTTTACAGCAACCATGTGAACACTTCTCCGATCTGTCAAGAACTGGCTCAATGTGTTCACCACAAAGCAAATATCTAGTCTCATGTTCATCAGGTACATCAAGGACCCAATCATCTAACGATACACAGTGGCATCAACCGGCTCAAATGAAGCATCACACAGAAGCTTCAGGTTTGATGCCATAGGTGTGGCCATGGCCTTGCATTCCATCATCCCAAACCTCTTCAGAATCTCTACTACATACTTCCCTTGTCCAAGGAAGATCCCATCTGTACTCTGACACACCTCCATGCTTAGAAAATAGTGCATCATCCCCAATTACTTCATCTCGAACTCGGATGCAAGCTTCCTCTTGGTGTCGGCAATCAACCCATCCTCTCCTGTAGTAAATAGGTCATCCACATATAGGATTAGTATCACAGGATTTCCTTCCTCAACCTTGTAGTAAAGGTTGGAATCCATTTTATTCTTGGTAAAGCGCAAACTGGATAGAAAACTGTCCATCCTACCATACCAAGTCCTAGGAGCTTGCTTCAAGCCATACAAGGCTTTCTTCAACCTGCACACATATGACTCCCTGTCATGTGTCTCAAACCCGAGTGGCTGCTCCACATACACTTCCTCTTCGACTACACCATTTAAGAAGGTTGTCTTGACATCCATATGGTGTATCTTCCACTTCATCACTACAGCCAAAGCAAGTATTGTTCTGATGGAAGTGTATCTGGCTACAGGTGCAAAAGTCTCCTCATAGTCTATTCCCTCTTTCTGGGAGAAGCCACGAGCTACAAACCTCGCCTTGTATTTCTCTATGCTACCATTGGCAGCATGCTTGATCTTATAGATCCACTTGTAAGTCACAACAGAATTTTCTTCAGGTCTTGGGACCACATCCCAAACATCATTCTTCATGATTGACTAGTATTCTTCGACCATGGAATCCTTACATTCTTTCTTTTCCACTGCTTCTTCATAATTGGAAGGTTCTTTGTTCATAATGTCACAGAGTAAGGCAACATAACTGGTATGTGATTTAGTCCTCTTCCTTTCTCTGTGTTCTTTCTTTGGAATGCCATACCTTTCTGCATCTTGAATGAGCTCTCTAGCCCATGAAGGTTTCCTCTTGTGAGATTTCTTCTCACGGGGTAGATCTATAGGTTCTTGTGGATCTTCGATTGCATGATATTCTTCTGGAATTGGTTCATTCATAGTGGTGTCTTGAAATTTGGTTACCTTTGGTTCTTCATGGTCTTCAATAGGCGTCTTCCTTGATTTGATGTATGCTGAGTCTTCATCAAATGTTACATCCCTGCTGATGTCAATTTTCTTGAACCCTGGAAAGTATATTCTGTAAGCTTTCAAGCTTTCACTGTAACCCACAAAGATGCCCTTCTTTCCTGACGGATCTAGCTTTGTCCTCTTTTCCTTTGGAATGTGTGTGTATATTGGACAGCCAAATATCCTGAGATGGCTAACTTCAGGTTTCTTACCAGAGAAGACTTCTTCTCATGTCTTGTTGTCAAGTATATTGTGAGGTGTTATGTTCTGCACATATACAGTTGTCCTAGCTGCTTCTTCCCATATATGCATAGGTAGATCTTGATCATGAAGCATTTCCCGTGTTGCTTCCATGATAGTTCTATTCTTCCTTTCTGCAACTCGATTTTATTGTGGATTGTAGGGAGCAGTCAACTCCCTCTTAATCCCTGAATCACTGCATAACTTCTTGAAGTCACCTGAAGTGAATTAGGGAAATTTTTAGGGGTGAAATTTAGCCAATTGGCTATTTTTGGGCCTTTTTAAAAAAAAAAATCGCTATTTGGTCATTTTTGGTCTCTAATATCGCCTATATTTACTTAAAATATGTTTTTTTTATCATAATATTCACCAAAATTTACAATTTTTGGTAGTAAGTTGTATGTTTCATATTTAATATTTGCCTACCAATCTATATATATGTTTTTTTCAATCGAAAATAATCGCCTAGAATACTATACTTAAGTATAGTTTTGTAATCCTTAAAAAATACCCTGAAGTGATTTCTCCACCATTGTCAGATCTAAAAGTCTTAATCTTCTTATCTATTTCATTTTCTATCAAGGCTTTGAATTCCTTGAACTTATCAAACACTTCATCTTTATTCTTTAAGAAATAAACCCAAGTCTTCCTAGAGAAATCATCAATGAAAGAAACATAGTATACATACCCACTCAGAGAACTGGATGACATTGGTCTGCATACATCAAAGTGGATAATCTCCAAAATTCCTTTTGCTTTGCTTTCACTGCTTGGAAATGCCTTCTTTGTGTTCTTTCCTTTTGCACATCCTTTGCAAACACCTTCATGCTTAGATTGGATTTCAGGAAGACCCTCTACTGCTTTGCTTGCAATTGGAAGTGCTCTATAGTGCACATGAGCAAGCCTTCTATGCCAAAGTTCACTTGGCTCCATGGATTCATGTACCATGGCATGTTCAGGTTGTCCCTTCCATTTGTACAGTCCTCCCTCTTGCTCTCTAATCACTACTGCATCATCTATGGTCTTACCCTTTGGCCACATGAGTACTTGGCCATCCACAAATGAAACTCTAATCCCTTTTGCATCCAAAGATGATATGGATAGGAAATTTTTCTTGAGCCCAAGTACATATAAAACATCCTTCATCTTCAAAGACTTCCCATATTCTAGTTTGTAGGAGGCTTCATCACTTCCTTTGATAGGATATTGATAGTCATCCCCAAGTTTCACTTTATGAGGAGACTCATGTTCAAATAGATCTATGAAGGATTATTTAAACCCAGTCATGTGTTTGGAATCCCCACTATCAATAAGCCAATCATTACATCCATGAGAGATAGTACCTATGAGAGAAGAGATTAGAACATATTCATCTTCACTAGATGAGTCATCACTTTCTGCTTTATCCCTCTTCTTGGGAGGTTCATCATCCTCAGCAGCATGAGCATGATATCTTTTCCTGTTGCTCTTCTTCTTCTTGTTGAAGTTGTTGTTGTTGTTGTCCTTTTTTTGCTTGGGACAATCTGAGGCAAAGTGTCCCTTATCATTACATGTAAAACATCTTAGATGTTTCTTATCCTTATAATGGTGAGAAGATTTCTTAAGATGAGAATGCACCCTCTTGAAATTTCTGTTCTTGGTGTGTGCTGTGAGAGCTTGATCTTCATTTCCCATCTTTTCTCCTCCAGCCACAAGCCTAGCTTCTTCTTGTGAACATTCCTCCCATAGTCTACTGAAGGAGATCAGTTTTCTTCTTGCACATATTCCTTGGATGAAGGAGTCCCATGACCTAGGTAGTCCATTCAATGTGGTCATTACAATTTCACCATTTTCCACTACTTCATCCACAGCTTCAAGTTGTTCCTTAATTGGAGAGACCTTGGAAAAATAGGATTGAATGGTCTCTCCATTCTGAAGCTTTACCCCTTTCAATTGGTTTCGCAGAGTCATCTTCCGATTTATGTTCTTTCCTTCGAACAACTTGGTCAAGGAGTCAAACATCTCCTTAGGTGTCTTTAGGAAAGACACATGGGGTATGAGATGGTCCTTTATAGAATCAGCAATGATTCTCTTAGCCTTGACCAGGTTCTTCTTGTGTAAGGCCTTAGCCTCTTCTCCGTCTGGAACAAGAACCTCTTCACTTATGTAAGTGTCCAACTCATTCTCTTCTAGGATTAACCCAATCATATACTTCTAGGCTCGGAAGTTATCAGCCCCTTCAAGCTTATCGTCAAGCTTGGTGTGGTGAGACATTTTAATGAGAAACTCAAATGGAAATAAAATATTTAGGTCTTACCACTTGATTTGCTGAAAACTGGATCTAGAGCTGGATTAGGGTTTGTCAGAGAAACCCTAAAAATTCAAATTTTGAATTTCAAGCTTCTGAAAGGATAGAAAGATGCACCTTGCTAAGCTGGTCAAGTTGGTATACTCAGAATTTGAAATCTGTAAATTTTCACCCCTCAAATTTGCTTTTGGAATTTTTGGATTCACTAGATAGGACCCTGAATTAGGGATTGATTTTTTCGGAGCTTCACCCAACCAAAAAGTTCGATCCAAAGCTCTAAACTTCGATTTTTCATAGGAGGTTCCATCTGTGATCTCGGATTTCAGAAATTCCAATTTTTGTAGAAACCCTAATTTTTAGGTCAAAAACTAAAAATGCTCAGAATTGAATTCTGTCTCAACAGAAAGATGTGCCCTTGCTAGGAGAGTCAATATAGCCTCATGCCTTTGATGATCTGTGGAGAGAAACCCAAATATTAAGAATCCCTAGCTTCCGCAGCTGCACAGTGCCTCCTTCTTAGGTCAGCTCTGATACCATGTTAAATTTTGGAGAATTCCATTCCATTATCATTCAGGATAACTAAGAGAATAGAATGTACAACATATCTATAGCATATCAATCATAGACACAATAGCAATCACACAAGAGACACAGAGTTTCACCGGGGAAAACCAAGAAGGTGAAAAAACCTCGCAACTTCCTCAAAGATAAGATAAGCCACAAACCAAGGTCACAATGATCAAACCCAATAATATGTCTCTAGCAGATGCTCCTCCTCCTCCACAAGTGCACCACTTTCTCTCTTAGCTATGCGAGCTTGAGAAGTGAGTGAATGAGATAAATGAGAGACACAACCTCTCTATTTATACACTGACTTGACTTGCCAATAATTCACTAGGGCCGACTTGCTACTCAAGTCTAATAACCCAACCATGTGTCCTAACTAGGGCCAACCCCACACTGGTGGTTTAATAACCCATTAATACAAATGACGACACTTGCAATGTAACTTGCAACACTTGCAAATACAAATGACGACACTTCCAATCAAAGGAATAATGCATCTCTATTGGATATACAATAAAGTACAAATGTAATATATAAGTGAATATCTTTTGAAGTTACAAATACATCAACAAATTTCTCTATCTTGTTTGCTCTCTAATTTTGAAGTTTTTCTTTTAATTTATGTTGATGAAGTACTTGCCAGATCTAGTTCATCATGAATAAGCACAAAATGATTCCAATACTTGTTGATTTATAGCTAATATGTGGCTCGATATAATGAGTTTGGATCCTTTCATCGGTTCCCTCCTTATAAGCCTCATTAAATCTTGATCTAGCTCCTTCTCTAATTGATATTTTGCATTGTGTGATTCTTCAATGAGCTCCTCTTTTTCTCTTACCACCTCATTTAATGTTGTTATGTCTCCTTCCTTTGCATCTAGGTTCTTCTCCAAATTACTTATTTCAATTTTCCTAGGTTCTTTTTTCCAAATTACTTGTTTGTTCTTTTGTATTCACTCTTGTGTAGAGATGTGCTAAGAAGAGGAGTGTAAACTATTTCCCATCCACTCTCTCTTAGAAGCTATATTTCACTTGTAATATCTCTCTCTTGCTCTCTCTCTCTCTCTCTTGAGGCACTAGGGTTTCTTAGTATCTTGGAGTGTTTTGGATCATCATGGATTTCTAGGGTTAGGGATCCACCATTGGAAATTGGAGATTAGGTTTTTGTGATAAAACCATATGATGGATTAGTGAAGAACAAAAGAGGGGGACATCTAACTTAGAGGTTGTGTTGGAGAGATTCTCCCACTTGGATATTATTGGTTGAGATTGTTTCACTATTAATCAAGAAAACTGAAATGACTAGGTTTCAAAACGAAATGTAAAGCATATCAGTGGTTCAATCATTGTAAAATATTCAATTTTGTATTTAAGTAGGAATATACTATAGGAGGGGGAGAATCTACTTATCAATTTGAAATTGAAATGGTTATGCACATGTAAAGGGACCCATTTCAGTAGGGGAGAGATGAAATATTAATTGTACAAAGATGAGAAAATGATTACATAAGTATAACCATATAAGCATCAGTAAGGACTGCACAACCCCAAACTTATTTATTTTATAAAATTTTGGAGATATAACAACAAAATATTGACATCATGAAAGATATTTATCCTAATATGTGGGGGAATATGTCCCAGAACAAGTCATTGTCAGTTGTGGACCAAAAAGAAGGAACCTTCAAGACGGCCTTCTTAGAGCCAAAGGTCCCAAAGGTGTATACCTATTATGATTATAAATCCACATATATCAAGGTTAAATTTGATGATATAACTCTAGTGAACAAAGTAGATTTCTATGGAAAGTATGGTGAATTTCTATGTAAGGATGTCCTTTAATCCCATGCATGTGTTAAAATGATGCAAACATTGGTGCAAAAGAATATAAAACAATTGAAACAAGATAAGGTGGCCACTAGGGCCAAACAATTGACCATAAAATATCTTAAGAATGAAATAATCATCGTGGGGGATGGCCCAAAAAAATACACACCTTTGCAGTCATTAATATAGTATAAATACAATGAGATTCAAGTATTGAAGAAAAGGTTAAAGCTACCAAATGTTGAGCATGTACACACTCTAGAATTGCTAGTGCTATAGGAAGAGAAAGAGAATATATATAAGAAGATGTTAGATTACAATAATTCCATGGATCAATACATGAAAACCATTATTGGATTAGAAATGCAGGTCTGCATGTTGGATCTAGAAAAGTCCACAATCACAGCTCAAGCCACTCCACAACAATCTATTGAGGGAGTAGGCAAGCTTTTGTTGGACCTGGACACTAAGAGGAAACCTATGTGATAGGAATCAAACTCTCTCTTTACTCTATTTATATGAGAGGTAAGGGAGGTAAAGAATACAATGTGAGCACAAACCCTTACAAGCAAACTACATAATCCTTACAAGGAAATACACATGACATGTCCAGTATAAAGTACATATTTAATGCTCAAATGTATGATTCCCACACCCTTACTGGACACATTTTTCAAAATCCTAGCCTATAATGCAGAAATTACATTGCATGTTACTTAGAAAAACCCTAGTTGTGAAAAATGTCAAAATTGACAATGTTCGGTCCATAAAATCACTCAAGCAGGGTATCCAAAGTGGTACGCTGATTTAATGATTCCAATGGAACTGATGGTTTTTCTATCCGAGCCTTGGTTATTGAGTTATGGCGAGTTTCAATTTGTTTCCCAAAGCCACTCAAGGATACTTGATAAATCCCAATAGAGGGAATAAAAAACAAACCGAGAAACAAAATTGAGTTTTGTTACCTCTTGTAGGTGTCTTTGGGCTAGGGTGAGGTGACCACAATTCCTATACCCTCACTCTATACATTTTTCAAAATCTTAGTTGTTGACACAGTTCTGTTGACAAGGGTTCACTTCGCACTATTGTCAACAAAGATCGACCAGAAACCCTTCTACATTGGCCATAAAGGTTTTACCCTTTCCAGCAACACCCGCAGAGCGAGTGAGGTCTCACCTAAGATGTCTAAGGGGGGATGTAGGAATCAAGTTCCATAGTTGGGAGAAGACATGCACTATTCAACTCTCAATCGAAACAAGCCAGAGATTCACATTTGCATTTAAAACATCATATTATCACCCTAGTAATCCTTAACTTCATTATCATATCATAGTTAATGAATTAAACAAATCAACAAAGCATGTTTGAGGAGTCTACAGTACATAACATATCTGCAAAAATATCTAATGCGATCTCAAGAAAACATCATATATTGCGATAAACGGAAGATAGATATGCATATTTGTTGGTTTGCTTTCATGTTCAAGACGTTTTCCTATGTAGACCTAGGTACTTTGCAGTATGGGATACCAAAAAAACCCCTATTCACCAACACTTTTGGCAACAGACCGCAACCAGTCTAAAGTCTCACCCGAGGCAAAAATAGAAGGGGTGGTTGTGGAACCAGGTTTCCACAACCTAGTGATGCGAGTGCTTAACTGATAGTTGCGCAGCTTGGTAATATGCTTCCATGCGGCAGACAAGGGACTATATGAACTCTGATATCTTGCGTCAATGGGTCTGCATAACACTATTAGGCTACTACAGCGAGATAGCGCAATACTTCTTTATGGAACGGCACATCCACTAGACGAGGAGGCCAGTCTGCGAGGCCTAATTCCTTCTACTTTGGTTTATTGGATATCCTTTAATCATTCGTCATTACTTAGATTGGTAAATACCATAACTTATGCAATTTGAACGAGACGCATAGCGCTGTGAGCTTTGTTACTGCGATTCAACCCTTAACAATTAACTATGTGGTTATCTCGTCGATCCATTCATTCAAGACTTATAGGTGCTTTTTGTTTAATACTTCTTCATACATGAACTACTTAGAATCTTATTCCATCCTTTCCTCGGCGAATACAGATTACAGTAAACATATAACAAGCACTAATAATCTCATGCATGTACTGTAAGTAATTTAAATCACCAATTAATGACAATCACACACAACAAACACATAACACATGATTTAACGTGGTTCACCCCCCCGGATGGGAAGCTACATCCACAAGAACTGTTGTTTATTTATCTCGGAAAAGGGTACAACAGTTCTTCGCCTGCGCACGTAGCTGCAGACGCTCTTCTCTCTCTCTCTCAAGATTAGGTCTTTATGCACTCAACTTGCAGAGCCTTTACAAAATGTCTCTTAACAGAGATCTATTCAATCAACAATGAGAAAAATAACAAAATTAAGAGTAACCCTTTCCTATACAAAATTGCCCTATATATAGATCATGCCCTTAGGTCATGTCTTTACATTACAAAGGCGAAACCCTTAGGTTTTACAAAGCTGTCATGGTTTTCCCAAAACCGGACTTAGTGATATGTGGTGGCGGATCTTCAGTCACATGCACGCCAACCTCAGTGTAGACACGTTGTCATCTGCTCCTCTATCATGTGTGCCAACCTCAGTGTAGACACGTTGTCATCCACTCCTCTGTCATGGATGCCAATAGCTTGCTTCCACCAAACTATTGCTCCAATCACGGCCTTAGACAATTGGTTCAACTGGTAGTTATCTGGTGATGTAACCAATTGTCTATCTCAATTTGTACCTACCCACTGCTTGGTAGTTATCAGTGATCTTTGCCAAAAATAGGTCTTATGTGACCTAACCACATTAACTGCCATCCTCCATCCATGCTCTGCTTAGCTGGATGTCCATCGACGTGGCACATCACAGCGCTATACACCTCGCGGCACCGACCTCGGAGTTCTTCCGCAATTGCGCTGCGTGCACCATCGCAGTATACCAAAACTGTGCTGTGCTTCTCCTTGCAGCTTCCAAAACTGTTTTCCACAAAAAGTCTCCATCCATGCTACACTCGGCTTCGCAGTTCACAAAACTTAATACATTCAAAATTTGACCTCCTTGGGCTAGGCCCAACAGGCCCCTAACACTTACTTGTGGCTTTCCCTCGAGCCACCTGCAACTTCTACATCTTCTACTTGTTCCTCCTCTTGTGGTCTGGTCGACGCAGCGAATTCATTGTATTTGACAACTAATTTCTTAACTGCTTCCTTGGTGTCCCTTTTTACTTGCATTACTGTGTCTAGCATCTCAGGTGTTATCTCTTGTCCTTCTTGTTCTTCTACCTGTTGCTGACCATCGCGCAATTCTTTCAGTTTCTCTTCGATCTCTTGTGACATGAAGCTTGCTTTTTCTAGGAAGGGTTGTGTTTTATCCTCAATTGCAGCCTCTTTCTCTCTTAAATTCTGCACTTCCTTCTTTAGAGCATTGACCTCCTTGTATCTGTGGAGTCGTTCCTGTGCTGGTAATACTTTAACTTCTTCATCCAATTTTTTGAATTATGTCTGCTTTGCTTTTAGTGCATCCTTTGCTTCTAGCCATTCTGGGTCCTCCTGAAGGGTAGCGAATGCTTTAGACGTTGCTTCTAATAAACTTTTGCATTTGGCTATTTCTCTGGCTATGCTTTCTGCCGCTACTTTTACTTCCTTTTCTCTTATCTCCATTTTAGTTGGTATTGTCATGTTCTGAAGTTGGTATTTTAATGAAGATATCTCAGCTTCGTAGGTGACTTTTACATCATCTTTTTCTTCCTTAAGTTTATTCACCATCTGGCCTATATTGATGACGGTATCTGCGGCCTCCGCTTGTATTTCAAATTCTGGTATCTCATCTGCAACCACGGTGACCGTGGATTCTATCCTTTTCCAACGATCATGTTCATATTGAAGCTCCATAGCTCTCCGCGAGCTAGCTTCTTCCAACTCTTTGTAGCTTGTTTGCAGTTCTGCTTGCCCTTTCATTGCATTCATGGTTCTCTCATGCATTTCTTCATAAAATTGAAACTGCAAGTAATGTAGAGCCAGTAATGTGATCTTCGCAAGATTGAGTTCTACACAGTCTACGTCCTTTGTATTCAGGAGTATTTGGTCAGGTAGCGACAACCTTACTGCTAACGGTTGCAGATGGATGATGCGGGACCTTGTTGGTGCCGTCAGAGTCCACTGTGGTGCTTGTATCTGCAGAGTGCCTCCTGAATTTGCCTCTGAGCCTGAGTCTTTTTGTACTGGTAATCTCTGTTGTACCTGTTCAAATTTTTCAGTGATCACGTCCAACTTATTAATGTTTTCCTTTAAGGTTTCATGAATTACCTTCTCCTTCTTTTCCTTCTAGATCAACATGTCTTCCATCTTTTCATTGACAGCCTGAGCGATCATTTCATAATCGTCCTCTTTTAGTACTATATCTACTTTTTCCTTATTTGCTTTGGCCTTTTTTCGTGGTCCCTTTTGTTGCAGTGGGCTTTTGGGGTCCTTCCTTTTTGAGCTTTCTTCTATAATGGGACACAGTATTGGGTTGTCCTCCCCATCGTCGCTTTGGATGTCAAATATCTCGACCCGATACTGCGTAGGCCATTCTTTCATGAGAAGATCAATATCTTCCTCTATCATGTGATATCGTCCCTCAAACCATTCGATGTTCTTCTTTTGTGCCTTTGCTGAAATTTCAATGCAACGCATGTTAGCATAAAAATTTACTGTTTGAATGTATTTGCTTGTTACCTCTTTTGATATTCACGGCGTGTTGATGATAACATCGTGGAGTTGATGATAGTAGGTGTGGAACACCTCATTTGTTGCATGTTTCTTCCTTGTATCTAGGTTCACCCATAGGTTTTGATAGCGCGGTCCTCTGCAGTCATGTCTATCAATGATCACGTCGACATAGTCCTTTGGTTCCTTCCAACCGACGAACGCCATTAGGACTATAAACCATGTGAAGTGAAAATATGTTCCACTTTCCTATACTTCCAGCAGTTCATCCAGGAATTCATTCAGGAGGTACTGACACCAGTTATACTTTTCTCGTTCTGCGACACTTTCTCCTAGCAATACAGCACCCACAATTACTTCCAGTGGTCTACATTTTCTTATCATTTTACCTGCTAACAGTTGTGTTACAAACTTTGTTGCATTGTTGTTTATATCTTCAAATTGATATCCTCTCCTACCCTTCGCAACAGGAGTAGTTTGTTTCATTAATGCTGCGACTTCTTTATCCTTACTTTTTCCTTTGAAGAATTTCTTTGGGTCTACGCCCCTCTTGCTCAAACCTTCTATGCGATGGATCAAATCAATGTTGAGGTCGACGTTACGGTCGAGCCACATGTATCCTTGGTGCATATGCGCCATTAAGGTTCGGACTATTGCATTAACTTCTGGCGACCTGTCAAAATGAGGGAGTTGTAATAGATTTAACAGCCCCAACTCCACAACTCTAGATAACCAGCTTTTTACGACTAAGTTCTGGTTTCCTTTTACATCTTTCTTCCAGCACACATACCTGTCCGGCTGGAACTGTGTGAATCTTGGTTTATTGTCGTCCCTCTGTATTTGTAGTAGGTCATGGTCTTCCCATTTGCAGTTTTGTATTTTACCGAGGAGATTATCGGCCAACTTCACATGCTTTGAAATTGGTGATAATGGAATATCATATCTTGTGTTCCTTGGTAGCTTCAGTGTTGACACATCTACTGCCCTTGGTGAGATATAGTCAGGCATGAATGTGAGCAGAACTTCCTGTGTCATCTGCGGACCCTTCTGCAATACCGATCTCATCTGTGTTAATTTGACTTTCTGATGTGGTTCTTTTCCTTTGGGATCCATGGGTACAGTGTGCCTTGGTGACCTTCGGGATGGTTTGGGCTTATTTTTGACAGTGTTCTTTACAGGGGTTCTCATTAACCCTTCAATACCTCTGTATTGAAATATCTTTATAGCTTATGGTAGCATTAATTCGAGTTCTTCTGAGGAATTTTCAGACATTCACATCATCCTTTCTCAATAGGATACATTCTAGCTTGCAGAACAACTTAGATAATAGTGTCTGCAAGAAATTTTAAATGTTTGGTAATACCCGTGAGATGGAATATGGTGGTATTTGTAGGCGCAGGTATCCTTCCTCCGCTCCTTCTAACGGTTAGATAAGCATTAAATGTTGTAGTCGTTAGCTAAATCTATGCAAGATATCGGTCGTGTCCGTCATTAACCCATTCAGAACAGTTATTTTTTCTTTAAATGCCTTAGCTGTTGCTAAAAAAGCTCAATTTAACGGCTATTTTTATGACCGACACTGTAACGGCTATTTCTCTGGAGTGTTGCATCAAGCTGCGCAGCAAGTGAAAAATAGGTCCTTCGCAGTATGTGATTTCTTTTCTATGGAGGGTTGCCTTTTAAACTTCACAACTTTGCATTTTTTATTTTTTTTTGCGCAGCTTCAGCAGTGCTACATGGTTTAGAGACCTTTCTTGGTAATTTACATGTACAGACTTAGTAATTTCTAGTGCCTAATTTCAACTGTTTTTAGCACTCAGAATTTTCCCTTTCTTCTAATCATGCAGGATTCTGTGAAGTAGGACTATCGTGGTAAAGCTTTAGTCTGCTTCCATTTATCAAATTAGGTAATGTATCACCAGCTAAGGTATCTAATTGGATTGCGCCACCATGAGTAACATGTATGACAGTATATGGTCCAAGCCAATGCATTTTGAACTTTCCTGGAAATTTCATGAATTTACTATCGTATAGGAGGACTAGATCACCTACCTAAAAAGACTTATTCTTGATGTGGCGGTCATGCCATGCTTTTTCTCTTTCTTTCTGCACTTGTTGGTGGAATCTCGCAAAGAAGCGGTCTTCTTCCAACCCAACCAAGTGTATTAGTCTCTCTTCCAGTGCTGCGTGATCTGCCATTCCTCTAAATGCATCTATTCTCAAGCTGGGAAGAATATATTCCATTGGCATTATTGCTTCTTACCCATAAGCCAATCTGAAGGGTGTATGTCCAGTTAATTTCTTGCATGTCGTTCTGTATGCCCATAATATTGATGGGATGCACAGGTCCCAGTTGTTGGCTTGGTTTTGCAACCAAGCTTAGTGCTATGGGAACCTGCTAACTAGTAGCAGCAGTCTCAAATATTAAAGCAAAAACAATTGTAAATCTAAAACTAAAACTAAACTAGCATGTGCATATCATAATAAACTTTGAATTGAAAAACAAGAACAAGAAATAGAAAAAATAGCTTTTTATTGAAAATGGGGGCAAGCAAGTGCTTGCAATAATAATACCTCCAAGTGATGAAGGTTGTTGAGTAGCTCCAAGGGTGAGCAGCTCCAAACTCCAAAGGGTCCCTTCTCCAAGGTTGCTACAATGGCCAAAAGCTCATGGGAGATTTTGGCAGCATGAGGATAGGAAGATGGATCGATGTAAAGTGAGGAGCCCCTACCAACTTTTTATAGGTTTTGGTGGTGGGGAATACCATTGTAGTTTTGAGGAAACCAATGGTATTGACCAACATGGTTTAGGTGCCTTTTCCCTCCTTTTTCCTTTTTTGAATATTTTTATTCCCTTTTTAATATTTTGGAGAATTTTTGACGCTTTTTGAGGGTTTTTTATGCTTTTTTAGGAAAAAATACTCATTTTGAGTGGAAAAAGGGGTGTATTAAGGTCTTTTGGTGACCTTTTGTTGGCTTTAGAGGCTGAAATGGTAAAAAAGTGGACAAATGGGTCATGTGAATAAGGAAATGAGCTAGTGAGCACTTTTTGGGTGTTAAAACCAGTCATCGCGGTTTACATTGCATATCTTAGTTAGCGCATTCTCAAGTACTTTGTTGAATGCTTCAACAGTTCCATTTGCTTGTGGGTGATAAGGTGTACTGTGCTGATGATGGATGTAGAATTCTTCAGTCAAGGCTTCAATAGTTTTGTTCAGAAAGTGAGTACCCTAATCACTCATTAGAATTTTGGGGCATCCAAACCTTGTGATGATATTTTCAAAGATAAATTCAGCCACTATGGCTGAGCTACAATTTTTCACAGGTTTAGCTTCTGCCCATCTGGTGAGGTAGTCAGTCGCAATAATAATGTAGCTAACACCAGTTCTCTTCCCTGGTGGGTTAATAGGTCCTACAAAATCAACTGCCCATTTTTCGAATGCCTGCAAGGTTAGCTAAAGATTCAATGGCATCTCATCTCTCTGTGATGGCTTCCCTGTCCTTTGACAGACATCACAGTTTTGGCAATGTTCTTTGGAGTCCTTATGGATCGTAGGCTACCATAGTCTTGCGTGCAATATCTTCTGCGCAGTGGCCCTTCCTGCATAATGACCACCTGCGACTCCTAAATGTGCATCAGCTAATATAAATGGATTCTCATGTTCTAATACACATCTTCGTAGCACTTCGTCAGGTCCTAACTTGTAGAGATGTCCTGCGATAATGGTGAAGTCTGCGGCTCACACTACCAACTGCTTCTTCTGCTGTGTAGTGAATTTTGTAGGTGCGAACCCAGTAGTTAAGAAATTGATTATGTCTTGATAATATTCATCGGCTACCTGTATAGAGAACAACTGCACGTCAGGAAGATTGTCTTCTAGATTTGTAGGTTCCTCTCCTGACTCAATCCTTGATAGATGATCAAGTCCTAAATTTAATTTGCCTGGCTTAACAACTATTTCAAAATCATAATCTTGGAATAGTAATAGCCATCTGCATATCTGCCCCTCTAACACTGGCTTATTGACGAGGTATTTTAATGCAGAATGGTCTGTAAACATTGAAAAGTGTGCACCAAGAAAATAGTGCCTGAATTTATGTAATGCATATACCATTGTGAGTCCTTCTCTTTCAGTAGTTGTGTAATTCTTTTCTTCCGATGATAGCTTTCTGCTCAAAAATGCAATGGGATGATCAATGCCTCCTTCTCCCAGATGTGCAAGGACAATGCCCAATGTGATGCAGGAAGCATCCACATGTATGTGAAATGGCTTTTCCCAGTCTGGGAAGACTAAGATCAGCGCAGTGACCATTTTCTCTTTCAATGTGTCAAATCCTTTCTCACAGTCCTCATTCCAAATGAACGGTGCATCCTTTTCTAAAAGCTTCTCCATTGTTGCGGTTATCTATGCATAACCCTTAATGAATTTTTTGTAGTATCCGGTATGGCCTAGTGTAGTGCGTAGTTGTTTAACTGAATTTAGTGTAGGCAAGTTTACAATAACTGATATCTTTGCTAGATCAACCATCAACCCTTGCTTACACACAATATGTCCCAGCAGAATCCCATACGGAACACAGAAAATACATTTCTTTAAATTTAATGAAATCTGATGCTTTCTGCATTTTTCTAGCATCATCCTGAGGTTCGCGGCATGGTTCTTCAGTAACCCAAAAATGGTCCAATCATCAAAGTAAACTTCTAAAAACTTATATATGAATTCTTTAAATGATGCGATCACCACCCTAGAAAATATAGCTGGTGCGTTCTTCAGGCCAAAAGGCATTACGGTATACTGGAACAAACCCCCATTCTGTGGCAAAAGTGGTCTTGTGCCTATCTGCTAGATCAATTCTTATCTGATGGTATCTTGAAAATCCATCAGTAAAAGAGTATGCTTCATTCCCACCAATGTTATCAAGTACTTCATCAGTAAAAGGTGTAGGAAATGGATCATGTATAGAGGCATCATTCAACTTTCTAAGATCAATGCAGATCCTAATCTCACCCTTTGTTTTCTTGTCTTGGATGACCATCGGGCTTATCCATTCGGATTCTTCAACTGGCTCAATGATTCCTGCATCGAGCATCTTGTCGAGTTCTTCCTTAACTCATTCCTTGTAGCGCGGATTTAATCTATATGGTCTTTGCTTTATAGGTTTTGCGCCAGGCTTAAGAGGAATTTTCATCACTCCTAAGTCTCCCAAAATGCCTTTCATCTTGGTGAACTTCATTGGGAATACTTCTTGATATTCCTATAATATAGCTATGATCTCTGCAACTGTGTTATCATCCCAGTAGTCTCCTATTGCTGCAAACTTCGGCTCTTCAGGGGTGCCGATGTTCACTTTTTTTTGTTTTAACCGGTCCACTCATATCTGCAATTTCTAGTGGAGGTCCCTCTACCTCGTGTAATCCTTCTGATTCTTGAATCTTTATGTTGCGCGAGTTCTCTTCATCACTATATTCACCATCTTCAGCTATGTTATAGCAGTCTAAAGCCTGCTCTATTTGTTCTGACCAATCTGGTTGTAGATTTGCAAGTACATTGTCTGCTTCAAAAAACTCTTCAGCTGTTATGTTTTCCTCCAGGAAATCTTGTCTGAATATGCTTTCTTTCATAAGCTGCAATGTGTCATTGATAGTAGGATGGTCATCTGTAAAGCTAAAATCCTTCTGGACGCTCGCAGTGAGTATAGACCAATCTGCGGTTTCTCGGCGCAACTCCTTGTCCAGGTAACATTTCTTTGGAATAGGCTCCTCTAATGTATGCGTAAAGAGATGTACCCATTCTGTTTGCGATATTTCCTTCCAAGATTCGACAAAAGTTGTGATATGATCTACTGGATCCATCTGACCACTATATTTCTTAAATGGTAACGTGACCTTATCATCAAACCTGATCTGTAGTTTTATTTTGCAATGATCCCAAGTTGTCAATGTTGTCTGATGTGTAGCCCACCATCTAGTAGGTGTCCCATGAAGTGCCATATCTAATGTTGAGACGCGATGTTCATCTACAACTGCTGCAGTATATTCTTTGATAAATGAATATACGTTAATTGAACCATCATAAGTGGGGATTGGACTTACCTGCTTTCCAATCCAGCGGAGTGATTTTGTAATTGTCGCGCATCTCCTGAAAGATACCTCATGCATTCTTTGTTGCCACTTTTCTAATCCTGCTTCAAAGTCTGATATGCAAGAACTATCGCAACGCCAGCTGAGCATTCCATCCGTAGTAGGGTTAGTTAAATCCGTAGCATTTGTTGTCATTTGATAGATATGATCAAGGTCTTGAGCACGGTATTCTTCTTGAATAGGTGTAGCATATCGTTCGCCCTGTGAAGGATCCAATGGTGCGACACACCTTATGTCATGGCCTTGAAATATCATTTTCATTGTCTTTAGATTGATGATGGTAGAGTTTGTCATGGCCCAGTCGATGCCCAACAATGCTAGATACGGATTGTTATCATCCACAATTTCAATTACTTTGAAGTCTGCATAACTTCGCACTCCATCAATATCGACAATGGTGTTGGTTAACCTTCCCAGTGGTATAACTATGCCCTGGTTAGCCATTCTTAACTGAATTGGTGACCATTGTAACTTTGGTTTTCCCATCGCCTGCCATGTCTGCTTTGTTAGGACGTTCACTTCAAATCCAATATCAAGAATGATCTCATCCATGTCATAGTCTCCTATCTGTGCAGTGAACCACATTTCCCTGTCGGTTCTTTGGGACTCCTAATGTTATGTACTGGGCCATGTGCTAATCCTTTCTTACTGGATGATTCATACTGATTTATCAGCTTTTCAAATTCCATAAGAGTATCCTTGTGTTTGAATAACTTGATGCAGCTGTGCAGAAACTATGTAATAGAATTAGATGCATCCAGTGTAGTGTGTGTTTGATCATAAGCTAGTGGCATGTCTTCTATTTGTGGTTCTTGACTTCGCAGTGGGATCCTTGGAGAAAACATGTCCCGCGCTTCTTTAAATACTTCTTTGTTTTTTTGTAAGTTTAATGGAGGTGCTTTCCCAGGAGATTTTCTTATTCCCATTGTTTCTTCAGGCTTTTTTTTAGGATCAGTTGTTCCAGAAGTCGAGGCTTCTGCGCTATTGTCTTTTCCTATATCAGTGCCACTTTGCATTACTGCATTGACACTTGAACCTATAGGTCTATTCTCTGATGCGATCAACTGGATGTTAGGGTTTGGTGTTTCTGTTCTTCTCCTCTTCTGCATTTCTACCTCAAGCACCAGGCAATCTTCTATCACGTGATCAAATGATTTACAGTAGTTGCATGTGGTGCATGGATTAGTATAGTCTCTTGATACGTGACCTGGCTGGCCATAGTTATAGCATATTACCTGGCCTCGTCCTCTTCCTTGATTTTGACCAGTATTTCTTCCTCTTCTGCAATATCCACCACCGCGGCCTCTATATCCTCCTTGATCATAGTGTGTGTTCTCTTGATTTGGCTTATTTTCCTCTTGAACGCGGTACATTCCCGCACCTCGCATTGCGTCCATATCTCGCTTTATTTCATTCATCAGCTCGTAAGTGCGATAGTTGGACTCATCATGGCCAACTAACTTACAGAAATTGCAATATAAGTTTTGAGGTGTCTTCACATATTTCTGTAGCAGGTAATAGTCTTTAGGTCGGTGTCCTCTGCTTTTACAAATTTGACACCATGGTGCCTGGTTCTGATTCATATTTATTGGGTTTAATGTGCCACTATTAAGATAATCCTGAAATAAGGGGCAATGTTCTCTAGTATGGCCCTCTCCTTTGCATCCTGTGCACCAAACTGCATGTCTCTGTTACTTTTCGTTCTTCATACCTTGTAATTCTAATGTCAAGGTAGCTAATTGGTTTTGGATCTGTATCATCCCAGAACTACTTTCTCCAATTGGTGAAGCTTCCAACTTCATTGCGATCTCCAAGGCCTCAGCTTGAGATACAACCTTCTGTTGCATTAGTGGTTGTCGGATATGGGGCAACAGCGCAGCAATAAACCATTCTTGATGTTGTTGCGGAGCTATAACAAAGCTCACTTGGTCCAACAATGTTTTGAATTTTTGGTCGAATTCCTAGACCGATTCAATGGGTTTTTGCTTGATTTCTTTTAGCTCTGTTATGCACTGTGATTCTGATTTGGGTTTCTTAAATTATGCAGCAATTGCGGTTTTGATCTTTGCTAGGGTTCTCAGCTGTGCCTGAGAATATTTCATAAACCAATTCAGCGCTCTGTCTCTAAAAGTAGTTATGAGCTGTGCTCTCTTTATAGCATCATCTGTCACTTGCTTAACACTCCACACGTCTTTGCATAGAATCTAGTGTTGATTAGGGTCTTCCTGACCCGTTCCTTTGAATATCGATAGTTTTATATCGTTATCTGTCATTCTTCTTCAGGATTGTGTACTGTTATGGAATTGATTCCCTGTGGTAAAATTAGATAGAGGCTGCTGGATTGTACTAGGGACAGTATTCTGCGGAATAGTCTGAGTCGTAGTGTTGTGAGCACTCGCTCCTGCAGTGTTACTAGTATTACTGATCTGTGGGATGGGCTGTGCTATACTCGCAGTGGGTGGGTTCTGGACTGACTGATTCTGAGGTATAATACGCTGAATTGTGGCTGATAAATGAGTGTTTATATTATTGAGATCACATGGAATTTCGGTATGGCTTCTAGATGGTGTAGGTTTCTTCTCATTAGTAAGCTTGTATCTCTTTCCACTTCTCAAAGTATGGTTTTTCTTCGTCAAAATCAATGTATGTATTCTCTACCATGAAAAATCTAGGATTATTATTGCATTCTTAAAACACCTTTTCTCGGCTAAAAGCATTTTAATGTATAGACTGAGGTTTTTCAAGAACTTACCTCTGAGTCCTTCAAAGAAATATGCTTCTGCTTGGCTATAGGATTTCAGCGTGTCTACAGCAAACTCAGTCACAAATCCTTCAAGTATGCTATCAACCCAAAAGTCAAATGCTCGCGATAGTGGGATGTCGATTGCTTTGAGTTGTTCAGTAAGCTCTGGACTCCACTCTGTAGGTACTCCACCTTGAGAGCAATTCTTTCTTTCTGCGAGGTGCGATATCCACTCGTGGAGCTCGGTTGGAAACGATGCCGAAAAGTTTTTGTGGATATCTCTCAACAAGTATTTGTTTAACCACTCTACGTCAGACAGACGTGGGTGCTTGTTTTCTTTCTTTGCGAAGTCCCTTTTGATCTTATTGGATGAAGTTGTGATCTCTTTCTTTTTTGGATGCCAACTGTGGGACATTACTTTTCTGAATCCACTATCGCATCACTAGTCTTAGCATGGCAATGGAACCATTTGTTGGTTTGATTTCCTGTTCAAGAGGTTTTCCTATGTAGACCCAGGTACTTCACGGTACGAGATACCAACAAAACCCCTATTCACCGGCCCTTTCAGAAACAGACCGCAAGCAGTCTGAAGTCTCACCTGAGGCAAAAATAGATGGGGTGGTTGTGGAATCAGGTTTTGACAACCTAGTGATGAAAGTGCTTAACTGACAGTTGCGCAGCTTGGTAATATGCTTCCATGTGGCGGACAAGGGACTATACAGACTCTAATATATTGTGTCAATGGGTCTACGCAACACTATTAGTCTACTGCGGTGAGACAGTGCAGTACTTCTTTATGGAATGGCACATCCACTAGACAAGGAGGCCAGTCTGCGAGGTCTAATTCCTTCTACTTGGATTTATTGGATATCCTTTAATCATTCATCATTACTTAGATTGGTAAATACCATAACTTATGCAATTTGAACGAGACGCGCAGCGTTGTGAGCTTTGTTACTGTGATTCAACCCTTAACAAGTAACTATGTGGTTATCTCATCGATCCATTCATTAGAGACTTATAGGTGCTTACTGTTTAATACTTCTTCATAAATGAAATACTTCGCATCTTATTCCATCATTTCCTCGGCGAACACAGATCACAGTAAACATATAACAAGCACTAATAATCTCATGCATGTACTGTAAGTAATTTAAATCACCAATTAATGACAATCAAACACAGCAAACACATAACACAATGATTTAATGTGGTTCACCCCCCCAGATGGGAAGCTACGTCCATAAGAACTGTTGTTTATTTATCTTGGAAAGGGGTACAACAGTTCTTCGCCTGCGCACTCAGCTGCAGACGTTCTTCTCTCTCTCTCTCTCAAGATTAGGTCTTTGTACACTCAGCTTGCAGAGCCTTTACAAAATGTCTCTTCACAAAGATCTATTCAATCAACAATGAGAAAAATAACAAAATGAAGAGTAACCCTTTCCTATACAAAATTTCCCTATATATAGATCATGCCCTTAGGTCATGTCTTTACATTACAAAGGCGAAACCCTTAGGTTTTAGAAAATTGTCACGGTTTTCCCAGAACCGGACTTACTGATATCTGGTGGCAGATCTTCAATCATATAAGCACCAACCTTGGTGTAGACACGTTGTCATCCACTCCTCTATCATGCGCGCCAATAGCTTGCTTCCGCCAAACTATTGCTCCAATCACGGTCTTAGACAATTGGTTCAACTCGTAGTTATCTGGTGGTGTAACGAATTGTCTATCTCGATCTGTACCTACCCACCGCTTGGTAGTTATCGGTGATATTTGCCAAAAATAGGTCTTCTGTGACCTAACCACATTACCTGCCATCCTCCATCCATGCTCTGCTTAGTTGGATGTCCGTCGACATGGCACATCGCGGCAATGTACCCCTCATGGCACCGACCTCGCAGTTCTTCCACAACTACGTTGTGTGCACCATCGTAGTATACCAAAACTGTGTTGTGCTTCTCCTCGCAGCTTCCAAAACTGTTTTCCACAAAACGTCTCCATCCATGCTGCGCTCGGCTTCGCATTTCACAAAACATAATACGTTCAAGATTTGACCTCCTTGGGCCAGGCCGAACAATATTAATTATAGTACAGAACCAAAACCAAATAAATACTCCATATATCGATCCAAAAGATAGAAATAAAATAGATGAGAAGGTGTCATCTCATATTTCACAACTTAGAAAAATTCCCTTGGGATTACAATCCCATAAAAGGTTCTTCTCATCTGATCCTCCGATCGATTATGATGATCTCTAAAGATTACAATCTTATTTCTATTTATAGGCGCACTTGGTCGTTACAAATTGTCCGAATGACCCATCACTAACTAACTTAACTAATTACTTATGCATATCTCGGCTTTGCAACCAGTCCTTTTCTCCTATCTTTGACCCTTTTGCCGCTTGGGGTTCCACACTTCTGCGCTTCCACCCCGTTCCAACAGGCCCCCAACACAAAATTGTGGCTCGCCCTCAAGCCACTTAAGCTGGAAACTATTGGTGCATCAACTTGCTTCTTGAAATCGTCGTAGTATGTTGTGACTTGATCGGAAACCTCCTTTGTTGGTGCTTCTTTGCACTCTTCCCCATTTTGGGGAACACTATTTCTAGCCCCCATGGTGAACGAATCTTGTGAAATCCAACTTCTCTGGTTCTGGCACATTGGTTTCACGGATTTGATCATCCTTCGCTAGAGCCAGAGTTTCCCTTGCGTTGGTCTTGTGGTAGTCAAAAATACCGTTGGTTCTCTGTCAACTACAGTTTGTGCCAATTTTCAAGCTTCCCACTTCGTCCTTTGGTCAGTATCCATCAGTCTACTGGTAATTCTCTTATTCCTCATCATCCGCACTGATGCAACCACTGGTTGTTCATGAATGCTTGTCCTCCTTTCCCTTAGCACACCTTGTGTGCTCATGCTGAAGTTGGAATGCCCAATTGCAACCCTCTAATATCACTTCTTCGCTCTGCAGCTTTCTTAGAATCACGCATTAGGCTCAATGACTATCACTCGTAATGCACATAAGACTTAATGATTGTATCTATCCATTTTTTAGGGTATTTATAACTTAACTTGCTCATTCCCCATCCACCTTTTTCGTTCTTGAGAAATGATTACCAAATCATTCATCGAATCTTTCGCTAATTTACCAAATGTTGTCATCGATTGTGTCATCATCTACCTCCGCCACATTCTGCCAACGCTCAAATGCTGTAATTATTATCTGATTTGACTCACGCGTGCTAAACGCAGGAAAGCTTCAAGCCTCATCACTTACTCCTTACTCTGCTATTGTTTCGTCAACAGACCCAATGATGTCGATGGATATCCAACTTTTAATCATCATCATCCTTTTTTTCGGGATCTCTATTTCAGTTGCTATGCGCATGATTATGGCAATAAGGCTTCAACCAGCTTCCATTCACTAGATTTTTCAACAGTGTCCCATCTAGCTTTTGTAACTGCACTGCACATCCGTCAGTAATAAAATTTATAATATAGGGACCCAACCAATGCATCTGCAGCTTACTTGGGTGCTTTGCAAACTTACTGTCATACAATTGTACCATATCTCTGCGCTGGAAGTGCTTCACCTCAACATGGTGATCATGCCAAGCCTTCTGTTGATCCTTTTCTACCTGCTGATGGAATCCTGTGATAAACTTGTCCTCATCGAGTTGTACCAGCTGCACCAACTGTTCTTCGATGGCTCCGTCATCACTCATTATTGTTGTTGCTGCGATGCGTAGACTTGGGACGATATACTCCATTGGCATCACCGCTTCTTTCCCATAAACTAACTTGAATGGAGTTTGGATTATCAATCATTTACAAGTCGTTTTGTAGGCCCACAGTATCGTTGGAATCTTCAAATCCCAGTCATCGCGGTTTGTGTTACACACCTTTGTGAGTGCATACTCCAATACTTTGTTTAGTGCTTCCACTACAACATTCTCCTGTGGGTGATATGGGGTACTCCTTCGATGTTGAATTTGGAATTATTTCATCATGGCCCTGATAGTTTGGTTGACGAAGTGAGTTCCTTAGTCACTGATCAGTATCTTTGGGAACCCAAACCTAGTGACCACATTATCAAAGATAAATATTGTTGTTGTCACAGCCGTGCAATCCTTTACAGGTGCAGCTTCATCCCATTGCATCAAATAATCAGTCGTAGTAATTATATATCGCGATCCTATTATTTTTCCTGGTGGGTTGATAGGTCCTACGAAGTCAATTGTCCATTTGTCGAAAGCTTGTAATGTTAGTTGAGCTACTAGTGGCATTTCATCCCTTCGCGATGGTTTCCCTATTATTTGGCATATATCACAGCTCTTTGCGTAATATGCAACATCTCCATGCACTGTCGGCCACCATATTCCAACCCTAAGTATCTTTCTAGCAGTGAAATGCCTTCCATAGTGTCCTCCTGCGATCCCATCATGAGCTTCTGCTAATATTCTTTCTTGTTCATGCGGAAGGACACATCGACGAAGGATTTCATCTGGCCCCATTTTGAAGAGTTGACCTGCGATTAGCTGAAATTTAGAAGTCCTAACAACTAACTACTTTTTCTAGCTAGTAGTGAATCCTTTTGGTGCACATTCTATAGTCAAGTACTGAATGATTTGCTCATAATGGTCATCAACCATTCCAATTCGAAATAATTGTGCATCTGGTAAGCCCTCATCAATGCTTCTTGGTTCTTCACCTAGCTCAATTTAATCGCCCTGGTTTCACAATTATCTCAAAGTCGAATTCTTGGAACAACAACAACCAACGAGATATATTCCCCCCTAAAATAGGCTTATTGACCAAGTATTTCACTGCAGAGTGGTCAGTAAACATTTTTTAATGTCCTCCAAGTAGGTAGTGCTGGAATTTTTGTATCACATAGAACATTTCTAGGGCTTCCCTTCCTGTCGTCGTATAATTCTTCTCTGCAGTAGACAACTTCCTACTTGTGAATGCGGTTGGATGATCAATCGATCCTTCTCCTAGCTAGACCAATATCACTCCTAGTGTGACTGATGATGCGTCCACATGAACATGGAATTATTTTGTCCAATCAGGAAATACTAATATTGGTGCTATGAACATCTTTGCTTTCAGTATATCGAGGCTCTTCTGCCATTCATCATTCCATTGAAACTTAGCATCCTTTTTTAACAGTTTTTCCAATGTCACTATGATCGCTGCATATCCCCTGATAAACTTTCTGTAATACCCAGTATGGCCCAACTTCACCCTTAGTTGCTTCACTCTTGTTGGTGGTGGTAATTTGATGATGATTGCAATCTTCATTGGGTCAACCAAAATCCCTTCCTTGCATACAATGTGTCCTAACAGAATCCCAAATGGAGTGCAGAAGATGCATTTCTTCAAGTTAAACAATATTTGATGTTTCTGACATCTCTCCAGCAACAGCCTTAGATTCGCAACATGGTCCTTAACTAGTCCATATATGGTCCAGTCATCAATATATACTGTGATTAATTTATGAATGAAGTCTTTGAATGCAGAAACAACTAATCTTGAAAAGATCGCCAAGGCGTTTTTAAGACCAAACGACATTATTGTGTATTGAAAACAACACCATTTTGTTACGAAAGTTGCCTTATGTCGATCCTCCTTCGCGATCTTTATTTGGTGGTATCCTGAGAATCCGTTTGTAAATGAATATATATCTTGACCTCTGACACCTTTTAGTACTTCATCAGTGAATGGTGTAGGGAAGGGATCGTGAAGACATGCATCATTCTGTTTCCTTGGATCAACACAAATACTGATTTCACCAGTCTTCTTATCCTGGACAACCATTAGGTTGATACATTTGGATTCCTCCATAGGCTCTATGATTGTTGCATCCAACATTCGCTCTATCTCGGATTTTACTCATTCCTTGTACCTGGGATTCAATCTATAGTGTCGCTGCTTTACCAGATTCACATCAGGTTTCAGTGGAATCTTCATTTCACCCAGGTTCCTGGAAATGCCTTTCATTTCCAAAAATTTCATTGGGAACAAATCTTGAAATTCATGTAGTAGATCAATAACCTTTCCAATGGTCGAATCGTCCTAGTAATCTCCAATACTTGTGAACTTGGGGTTTTCCTCTGACCCAATATTAACCTTCTTAATTTGCAGTGGCTGTTGGAATTTCTCGAAGAGCATATCCGGTGCTTCGACATGACAAATTCCTTTCGATTCTAGTTCATAAACAGATCGTATATCATCCTCTTTATCTGGTCCTTCTGTCACGTTGTAACACTCCAACAACATTTTTGGTGTCGCAGTTCATTGTAATCCCATTGGTTTTTTCGTCAGGACTGCTTCAAGTACCTTCTTCCGAATCTCCTATAGTGTGCTATGGATGAAGGGGTTCTCATCCGTGAAGCTGAAAGTTTGGCTAAATCTAATAGTTAGCTTTTCCCATGTAATTGTTCTGCATTGCAATTCTACTGCGATATACCAGCTTCGCGGTACCTCGTCCAATGTATGGATGAATGCATGGACCTATTCTTTTTTTGGTCTCACTCCCCATGCACTTTGACACTCTTCCAGGTGATCCCTTGGGTCACCTCTTCCATTGTATTTTCTTCCGCAGTACCCTTCAATTTTGCCGAATATGAATTCCATTAGTTGTCGACATAGTGGTCATTTTGTTATCATCGACTTGTGCGCTGCTCACCACCGTGATGGTGTAGCCTTCAATGCTTCCTCCAATGCCAATAGTATCTATGGTTCTGATACTCTTTCTTCAAATTAGGTGATAAAAACAGTCACATTAGGCAATCCTTTGTATGTTGGTAGTTCGCATACTTCCATCACTACCCATCTCAATGACTGGGTCATTCGTGCGCACCTCATGAATGATACTTCGTGTAGTCAATTCTGCCAAATATCAAGCACTTCATTGGAGTCCGACGATGCGGAGCTAACGCTTCACCACCCAAATTCCCCATCGACAGTGGGATTGATGTAGTCCTCTGAGATGTTGTAGACATTATCCCATCCTTCTGTAAATTCATCCCGCATTGGTTTGACCCTCATGTCGCGATTTTCAAATGACATTGTTCTTTTCTTAAATTTAATCATAGCTTGATTCTCCATTGCATAGTCTATCTCTAACAACACCGTATAGGGGCTTGTGTTATCAACTATATCTATAACGTCGAAGTCTAAGTACGTATTTAATAATTATATTTTGACTAGGAGATGACATAATTGACCAATAGGTGTGACCTTGCTCTGATTTGCTAGTCGAAGCTGTACAGGGGACCATGCCAGCTGTGGTTTCCGCGTTGTCTCCCATGTCTGTTTAGTCAAGATATCTACATTTGATCCCAAGTCCAAAATTATAGAGTCGACGTCGAATGCACCAATCTATGCAGTCATTCTCATTTCTCTCATTGTCTTCTTTTTGTGCAATTGATTTATTGTTCGGTCCTATCGTCCATCCTCCTGTCGGTGTAATAGTCAAGTTATTCCTGCTAGTGCATCCTGATTTATTTCCAGTGCCAAACAACTTTCTAGGAAATCCCGCAAGGTGTTGATCCTTCCTGGTGGCCTTTGTGAGTTCGTTGTATCAAATATTTGTTGGCACGGGGTTAGACCGCATAAAGTGCAGAATCTGACAACAACGAAGTAGGACCATCTGCGGAAGAAAGGACCTTTCATGAAGAACAAGGAGCCGACGGAAGCGTAATATTGGTTTAGTTTGTTAGAATGGGTCATTTGGACCATCTTGTAACCACCTCAGTTGGCTATAAATATCACTATCATTGTAAGCCTAAGGGAATCCTAGAATGAGATCATAAGTGATCGATAGATGTACGGATGAACTCTGTAATGTTTTTCTCTGTTTTCGGCAGTTTTGTATGGATCTGCGGTAAGTGATTTGGGATTATCCCTGTGAAGGTTGTACCGCAGGTTTTTGGATGAGTTAATGCATGAAGATGTTTGGCTATGTTTATCTCTTTTGTCTCTGTTCATGTTAAATGATGGATGGAAATCCTAGTTGCGAAGCTTTGTGGTTTGGTAAATTTTGTTGATGTGAATGTTAGTTTTACCATGTTAATGTGAATGCCGATTATACACTGAACATGCGAATGATGATTGAATATATGAATTGTTAAGTATGATGCGAAGACACAATCTCTGGTTTCTGTAGAGTGAGAATTGATGCATGTCCTCCCCCCACTACAGAAATATGGTTCCTGCATCCCCCTTAATAATCTCGGGTGAGACCTCACTCGCTCTATGAGTGTTGTTGGAAAGGGTAAAACCTTTTTGAGCCAGTGTTTAAGGGTGTTTGGTTAGTGTTTGTTGAAAGCAGTGCGAAGTGAACCCCTGTCGACATTCGTTGTGTCAACAAATGGTTCCATTGCTGGGACCCTGAAGAAGAAAGAAGAGGACATGTTGTGGCACCCGATGAAACCGAAGATTCAAGATTGGTTTTTGACAAGAAGGCAGAAGAATTTGTGGAAGGAGAAAATCAGAACCTTGGACAGACAGTAAGCAGCTGGTTGCAAAAGCATATCTATTCCAATATCCATGAGGTGTTTTTCTACGAATTCTCGGTATTGCTGCACGAGTGGTTGGTGTAGTTGACATTTCAGAAGAACCATTTCCAAAGGAGTGAACCTGACCACTGGACTCCAGAACTGATCCAACAACTAAAATGAGTCGACAAGATGGTATCAAGGGCTATCGACTTATGGGTAGATAGTATCCTAGAGGGATACATTACTGAGTTCGCAGTTGATACAATCAAATCATACAATGACACCAGAAAGGAAATTTTTCAAAGGACCTAGAGGGAGATTCCTACTATCGCTGAAGTTGTGGATTAAGATGATCATCTGTGGAAAGGGCATCCTGAGGATGAATTCCAATGAGTAGAAGATCATTGTGCGAAGGTTGTGGGTATTGCGTGAATGTGGATCCGATAAAAATATGTGGGGTAGATGGACATGAGCGATGACAAATTTTTAAGGGAGGTTGAGAAAGATTGTGGTACCTTGAGGAGTGGGGGGATATTCCGGCGACCAGAGAAGAAGAGGAGGAATGAGAGAGAGTCTCCTGAGGGGAACGGAACAAAAGACTGCAAAACAGGAAAGGGACGAAGCGATGTTATTACGATGAATAAGAAGGTGAATAGGATACCCCAGAAGCAGAAGCGGGATATATCGTAAGTTACAACGTACCTTCAACCCCGCTCACTACTTAGAACTTTGTAGGAATAAATACAAGTTACTCGCAGAGCTGTCCTACGTGCAGCAGTAAAAGTAGCGCATCAATAAATAATAGCAGTAGGAGTGCAAGAATGGTAGGCGACGACGTAAAAATGACAACTTTCCAGGGTAATAGGACCGAGGATCCCGAATAGTACTGGTTCCTGTGTGAAGTGGTATGGATTGTGAAGCAAGTCCAAGATGAAAATATAAAAAAGGGACAGCTAGCGACAACCCTCAGGGGTCGTGCTCTAGATTGGTTTATGAAATTTACGAAGGTACCGACATGAACGCCAAACAAAACATTGGCACAGATTAAGGCGGGAATGATTGATGAATTTAGAAAACCAAAATCGGAGTCACAATACATTCTCGAGCTCAAGGAAATCAAACAATACCCAAACGATCTAGTATGGGAATTTGATCAATGGTATAAAATGTTAATGGCGAAGGTTATTTTTGGGATGAGTGATATGCAACATAAAGAATGGTTTACTGCACGGTTGGTGCCACATATCCGAGGACCGTTAATGCAACAGAAGGTAGCGACTCAAGTCGAAGCTTTGGAGATTGCGATGAAGATGGAGGCTTCACCAATTGGAGAAATGGGAATAGGCATGGCTCAGATACAAGCGTAGTTGGAAAAATTGACACTTTAGATACAAGATATGAAGAAGGGAAAATAAGCCCGCGAAGATATATGGTTCAGTAGATGCAAGACGGAAGGCCATCACAAGGATAAGTGCCCATAATTTTGAGAGTATTTGCAGTCAGGTGCACGGAATCCCCTCAGTCACTGAGGGATGCCTTGGTGTCGCATCTTTCAAACAAGAGGACATCGACCATAAGAATGTGTGTACCTACAGAAGATGGTGTCAAATCCAGTGAATTTGTATTGCAAATTCTGTCAATCATTCGGCCGTGATGAAAAAGAGTGCAAGGCTTACGAACTACTCCAAGAATGGATTGCGGATACATTTTTCATGGAGGGAGAAGAACAACCGGTGGTGCAGCAGCAATTGCAGTATAATCAACATCAGCCTCACTATAACCAACCACTGCAGTATGATCAAGCACAGTATGGTCAGTCGCAGTATGGCCAACCACAATATCCAACACCGCAATATCCACCACCGCAATACAGTCAACCACAATATCAACAACCGCAGTCTGGTCAATCGCAATACCCACCATATGGGCCACCGTGAGGAGGTTTCAAAGGGGGGTTCCACAGTAGTTGAGGTGTTGGTGCTGGCCGAGGAGGAGCTACTGGATGAGGTCGAGGACTAATCATATGTCATAATTGTGGTCAGCAGGGGCATTACTAGAGAGATTTCTCAAATCCAACACAACAGTGCACTTACTACAGCACTGTGGACCATGGTGTCAAAGGCTATCTGCAACTCATCGCAAAGTGGAAAACTGAGAACCTATCGCCATCTCCACTGAATCAGAACCAGAATACGCCACCAGCAGTATAGAAGATATCAGTAGAGGTCAGAAGTCAAACTGTGACTTTTGGAGTAGTGAACCGAGGAGGAGCTATGATAGGATTCGACAGGTCACGGGCTATCATCCAACCAACAACATGGAAGCGGGTAACATTGATGCGGAAGCAAAGAGGGATATCTTCTTGAAATCACAAGAGGCAATGCGGCATAGGAGGTAGCCACCTCTTCATCAAGAAGAAGTTACTTATGACATGCCATCGACATTCGACACAATGAAGTCGCAAAGAAAGGCTAATATCTTAAGAGCCTTCTTGGAAAGCTTCATGGAGTTGGAAAAAGATCAAGATGCCTTGGTAGAAATATCTAGCTTTTTGCATTGAAGGGAGGGTGCACGACAGGAGGGCATGGTCAATCGAATACATAAGAGGAAAATAAGAAGAGAAATATGGATGTCTGCACAAATCAGAGCATTTAATGTCGACTCAATCATCTTAGACCCGGGGTTAGATGTAAACATTCTAACCAAACAAACCTGGGAAACAATGGGGAAACCACAGTTGGCTTGGTCACTGGCACAGCGGTGACTAGTGAATCAAAGTAAGGTTACTCTGATTGGTCGATTGTGCCAGGTTCCAGTTGAAATCGATGGAATCAAAAAATACACAGACTTCGAAGTGATAGAGATTGTCAAAAAAACAAGCCCCTATCCAATCCTGTTAGGGATAGACTAGGCGATGGAGAACCAAGCCATCATTAATTTCAAGAAACAAACCATGTCGTTTGAAAACCGTGAGATGAGGGTAGTCGCACCTCTCGATCCCGCATAAGGGTAGCGATATGTTGAGCCGATAATGGATGACTTCACTGAAAAATGGGACAGTCTCTACAACATATCAGAATATTACATCAACCCTACTGCAGATGGAGAGTTATGATGACGCAATGTTAGTTCGGTGTCGTTAGATTCGGATGAGGCACTCAAAAATTTGAAGAATCGGCTACATGAAGTATCGTTTAGGAGGTGTGCACAGATCACATAGCCACTATGATGGGTAGATATAGAAGAGTGCGCACCACCAACATACAAGGGGTTGCCCAAATTGACTACATTTCTCATCGAGTTTGAATAAAAAGTGGCAGAACCACAACGACTACTGGCCTTGGAGGAATCCCTGAAGGCTACACCAACGTGATAGTGGGTGGTGCACAAGTCAAGTATAACCAACTGGCCATTATGTCAATACCTAATGGAGGTTAGATTCGGTGACACTGCAGGATACAGAGGAAGGAAGTATGACGGCAGAGGAGATACAAAGGAGCATTTGAATGAATGTCAAAACCAATGGGGGTCATGGGTGAAACAGGAATGGGTCCATGCATTCATTCACACACTTGATGAAGTACCGCGAAGTTGGAATATCACAGCAGAACTGCGACGCGGAACAATCTCATGGGAACATCTAACTATTGGCTTTAGCCAAACATTCAGTTTCTCCAACAAAAACCCCTTCATTCACAATGCATTACAGGCGATCCGCGAGAAAGTATTTGAAGAAATTCCAATAGAGAAACCGATGGGACTTCAGTGGACTGCGACACCGAAAACATTGATGGAATGCTACAACATAACATAAGAACTAGACAATGATGATGACCCGAGGGCTACGTATATACTGGATTCAGAAGGAAGACGTAGTGTCGAGGCACCAAAAATGCCTTCCGAAAAGTTTCAGTAACCATTGCAAATCAAGAAAGTGAACATTGGGTCGGAGGAGAATCCCTAGTTTGCGAGTATCGGAGATTATTGGGATGACTCAACCATTGCCAAGATGACTAACCTATTGCATGAGTTTCAAGACTTGTTCCTGACAAAATTCTTGGAGATGAAAGGAATTTATGGGGACTTAGGCGAAATGAAAATCCCACTGAAACTTGATGCGAAGCCAGTAAAGAAGCGACCCTACCGGTTGAATCTGAGGTATAAGGAGCGGGTGCAAGCTGAACTTGAGAAAATGTTGGGCGCGGGAATTATAGAACCAGTGGAAGAATCAGAGTGGATCACTAGCCTGATGGTGGTCCAAGATAAGAAAACTGGTGAAGTCAGGATCTTGCGACTTAAGAAAGAAGCCACCCTATCAATTGAACCTAAGATCCCAGGAGCGCAACATAGATTAATGAGAGTGACTCCAGCAAAGGATTGGTGCCGCAGAACCCACTACGACCCAAAAAAAAAGAAAATTGAAGGTTACCACAAAGTACAACAGACGCGACAAAGTTCAACATCTGTCGACAAGGGAGCATCTGTCGACCAAGGAATCGCAGAGTGGCAAGATTCGGCGAAAGCAGGTCAAATCCAGTCATAAATGAAGCAGTTAATCCATGATGGATGACGACAAAAATGAAAAAAACGACAATTAATACCTGACGCATGTGGCGGATTTGGCAAATTGGTGCTGGATTTGGTAATCATGGTCCAAAATCGGTTGGATGTGGCCAACCAACACTATAAATGTAGGGCAAAGGGACAGTTTGATGCACCATGTGTTGAGCAAGAGTCTACAGAATCACGCATGGAAGTGTACATTTCAAGCACCAGCACCGAACAACCATAGTCGACGCCAGTCCTCCAAGAGCAACCAGAAGTTATGTCTGGAATATCATTTAGGAAGAAGCGGAGCGCCAATCATCCTCGAGACACTAGCCAAGAGTCAAAGAAAGGGACCCAGAATTCAGCACGCTTAGCCGAAGGTGAAGTAGGAAACACTGAAGCATCATTTTAGAAGTTTAATCTTATAATATATTATACAATGCAATCTTCTTACTTTTATAAAGAAAAAACCCTAAAATATGAAGTAAAAGTAGGTATTTTAGAATTGTAAAGAACACCATGCATTGAGATTAGGTTTCTAGTTTTACCACTTTATTATTATTTAATTAATTTATCTTAAATAATTATTAAAATATTTATCAATTTATAATAATTTACATTTTGATTAAATCATGTTTAATTTATTTTTATATTAATAATTTAATAAATTTTCCAAGTAAATTAAAACCTTAAAATCCATATAAAATATAAACAAATTTACGTTATGATTTATTGTAACCAAACCGTAACTTCATCCACTATGATGAGGTGAAAACAAGTCTAAAATATTTTATGAAAAAACTATGACATTTCATACCATTGGAAGACAATTTATTAATAAATGTAAACATCTATTTTTAATTATTTAATCAATGTTATTTTTATTTAGTAATTATGAAAACGACCCCATTTTATACATTATAGGATCAACCACAGGAGGGCACCTTTAACTAATCCATGGAACCGTTTGGCAAATGTTCCTATGAAGACAGGTTCATAGATCTAATGCATTAATTTTAAATATTAGTTTATTTGCTTTAAAAGTGAATGGCAGGATGGAACTTGCATTGAATAGTTAAATAATTAAAATTAATATTTTATAATAAATAAATTAATAAATAATAAATTTAGAGTTTTTTTTTAAATAATTTAATTATTTAAATTACACCATTTAATATATAATATAATTATTAGTAAATACACTTTCCAATATATTGTAAGTGTAGTTTTGATATGTAATTTTATATAAAAAAAATTGAGCAGAAAAAACATGTAACTTGTTGTTAGTAACTGAATCAAAGTTATATATATATATATATATATATCAGTCCTCTTGAAAACTTTTTCAAGAAGCAAACAGTCTTAACTATCTCAACAAAACCACTAGTAATCCCTCCAGGATACAACAAAAGATTAACTATCCACCAAAATACCTTATGGAATATATCTAGTACATCGAAAACTAGAACAAAGAGACTGCTAACAAGACTTTCAAACTAAGCCAAAAAGGGATCTCAGAACACATAATAAGATCCAGAATCTAAGGGCTCTTCGTCATGATATTCATAAAGAAGAAGGCCGTTCATTTCTCTAATGGCCTATATAGAGAGAGAATTAGCCTCCTGGTTGAATATATGATAAATATGGCTGAAAGAGATCAAAGCAAAATGCTGGAACAAGTTCTTCACCTGATTCATCCAATAAAACAGGAACATGGATTACATAGAGGATATTCCATTTTTCTAATCAATAACAACTTTGGAATCTCCTACTTCCAGACCCAGTAATTCCAAAATGTCCAGCTTCTTTTTAAACCAAAGCAAACCCTATAAAACAAGAAGTTCATTCATAATCATCAATTTATTGTAACGTTAAACTAAAATTACTTAAATAAAATTGTATATATCTTAGCGAAAAAAACATCTCTAAACTCCTCACAAAATTTATAGTATAAGCCTGTACATTCATCGAATAAACAGTCACATCATAATTGACCTGTAAACAAACTGAACCATATGTATCTTATCAGATCAGATCCCATATGTATAAAACAACAATTGGAATATCTGTATATAACATAATCCAAAGATCTGAGTAACAATACCATAACAGTTAGAACATGTGGATCGAACCGGTGTTAAGCTAACAAGAGAAAGGTTGCTTCTGGTGTTCTTCGTCTGTAAGTAAGTTGCTGTGATGGTTGTTGAGTGGTCGCTTCCTTCCCCTTCAAGCCTGCTATTGTTTACATACTCAAGATAAAGTTTTAACCATTTCCTCCCTATATTTTTCTGAGGAAGCTGCTCTTTTGAGAGAAGAGTCTCTGAATGAGTGATGGTATTTCAAACTGAAAGAAACATGCTCATATTCACCACTGCTTTGTATTGATTATGAAAGAGCCAGAGACACATGTATGCATATTATGTGTATTTCATTTTTTGTGACTTCCAAAATCTTCATAAATATGCTAAAATGATTAGGAATCACCTAGGATTCAACCAATTCTTAACTAATTAGAAACGATTTTAAATTTTACTCCAAAATCAATATAAATAAAATTTACATCTAAAAACTAATATCTAATAATAAAACTATATCATCTCCCTCGTCTATGCGTATACCTAAACCTAGATCGCTTTTAAATTATCAAACCGTTTGGAATGAGAGCTGGCCAAATAAATCAGACCACAATGCTACGGGTTCAATTCCAGCGAGTATATAAGCCGCTTATGGTGAGAATTCTCCTGAAGGCAACGGGGAGGTGGGGAAAAGCTCTGATAAAGTACATGGCCCTTTCCTCCATTGCATCCTCTATATTTAGCAGCAAATCGGTAAGCTGTCTGCAGGGAGGGAAATAGCGCGCCAGGGGAACAGCCAAGAAACAGATAACAAATGCCATCTGAAACATCTCTCTTATCTTTAGCTTCTCCTTATCTTCTATTTGGGCTTCAACTGTTCACATTTATTTCACGGTGGGTTCACTCAATGAACTTGTTACATAGCACGATCATTTGCATGATATTAAAGAATATCCCTAATTTCACTAAATATTGGAAAATTCCTCCTAAAATTTTATTGTTGAACCCCCCTCCCAGTATTCTTTTCCAAATAAGAAAACCCCTAGTTTCACTAGATATTGTATGTATCCATTTTTATCAACCCACTTTTAATATCCCCTTTATATCGTATTATCAAGTTGTAATAAAAAAGAACCCTAACACATTTTAGTATAATGGCAAACATGATACTAAATAAAATAATACTATAATGCTAATAATGATAATAATGATCCCACCAAGATTGCAGGGGTGACTAATCAATTTGTAGCGTTGGATAGTGGAAGACCCAATGAAATAGTATCGGGAAAGGCAAAATGCATAAAAAGAAACCCAATCAAGAGATCAACATAAAAAAGAATGTAAAAGGATGATAGTCCAATAGTTAGTGCAATGCTTAAAAAAGATGAGAATTGCAAATGGTCCACACCACAACCTGCCAATCTACCAATTTTATATCATGTAAATATAAGTATAGCCATAGATATCTCATGTTTTCTATAAGCTTAATAAATTAAACTCCATGAAAATTCAAAATTGAAACCCTTTTGTGGATGGACTCCCCTACCTTCCTATCAAAACAAACATCATTGATGTTTGAACCCAAATGAACATAGAAAAAATCCTCTTACTTTCCAATAACACCATATGATCATGTGCATAGCTTGGATTTGGGTCATTCACAAGATGCAATGAATTTCCTCCACTTCCTCTACATTTATCCTTGCAATCAAGGGAATTAACAACATTTAGTTACTTTTTATTGGGTTATATCTATTTTTTTTTCTTTACAAGAGAGAGAAAAATCTCCATTGTTAGGTTTCAAGCATGCAATAGTTATAAATATACACCAATGGTGAAACTTATATGATACCTTGTCATGGTAATGATAACACATAGGGTATGTAAATAAGGATTTAGATTTTCACCTATGTTCATGTCATTTCCAATACAATATTAAGACTATGCCTTACATATAAGAATTGAAATTACAATTATGAATGTGCCAAATATAATTCAATCTAACAATTATTCATAACTGGCAATGTGAAAATGTTAAAGAAGAATACAAAAAGTTGAAAGAAATAATTAGCCAAGAAAGATTGATCTAACTTTTCTTGGTTCCAATGAGCCAAGAAATATTGATCTCACTTTTCTTGGTTGTCATAGAGTAAGGTTTGATTGAATCTCAATACCCACCTAAACCCCAGCCTAAAAAATGAAGAGTTAGATCTTTTACTTGAATGCCTACAAAAAATACATTACAATTGTTCCACTATGGAACTCCTAATTAGCTACATCTCTTAACTTAAAGATGCAAAACAATATAACATAAATTCAAACCAAGCCTAAATAAGCTATTAAATGGGGATTTCTCAAGGCTAGTAATCCAAAGAGACTTCGATCGATATTATCATTGGTACACTTTTATAAAATTTAAGCAAAACTTAGGATCATAAACAATATCAAATAAAAATGGAGGGTCCTTAAGTTTTAGGTGGGTATGAATTGAGCCTATGATTTGGAGGTATGAATGCATCCCACAATTTAGAGATTATTCCTTAGCCCACCCAAATAAAAAAAACCATAATATTTATATTACTATGTCAAGTTAAAAAACCCCCTTGACCCCTTAATATGGTGCAATATATTTTTGAGGTTTTTAAGAGTATTCAAAACCCTAATATGAATGGACGTGATATGATATTGCCTTGTTAGTGAACCCCCCGTGATTTATTTATAGTATCGACAGGTAGGTATAGCTGCCAGCTCCATTATTTTCATTGGTGCTGCAGCTGCTGCTGGCTTAAGACCGGCCGTTAACAATGGAAATGGTAGTTGGATGGTACAAACATACCATTAATTTGGTTTTAATGCACGCGCTAGATATCCCAGCAGTTAACCAGGCCAGCGAATCTTAAGCATGACATTGACTGGTTTCATTTTCAGAATGAGATAAATTTGTCACAAATATTGATAGTAGAAAGAGAGAATTTTCTATTTCTTCTAGGCATATCGAGGAGGGATAAAAATTTGAATTACTTATTTTTTAAATATTTAAAATAAATTTAAATTAAATTAGTATAGCCACAAGTAAAGTGGTTCATGAATGTTGATAGGTGTAACTAACCACTTAATCTTGTGGAGATAGTTGGTTGTTAAATAAAGACTAAACATTAAACTAATTACTATAAATAAACATAAAAACAAATGTTATTTAATAAACATACCCCTTTTCTTATCCACCTCTTAACTCAAACTTATTTAAATCTTAATCGAGATGCATTTGAGCATAACAAGATAAGACGACCATGAAATGAATTTCCACTTTACACTTGTTACACTCAAATAAATCTCCACTTTACACTTGTTACACTCAGGTTAATCTTGTTGATATACTCAAAGAAGTCCAAAAATCTCAGATACTAGCACAGCCACAAGTAAAGTGCCACTTAGTTTTGTGGAGATGGTTGGTTGTTAAAGAAAGAGTCAAAGACTAAACATTAAACTAATTAATATAAACATAAAACAAATAATATTTAATATAAACATACTCATCTTCTTAACCACCACTTAACTTAGCTTATTTAAATCTTAATCAAGATGCATTTGAGCATAACAAGATACGACGACCATGAAATTAATCTCCACTGTACACTTGTTATACTCAGGTTAATCTTGTTGATATACTCAAGGAAGTCCAAAAATCTCAGATACTAGCACAACCACAAGTAAAGTGGCTGGTGAACACCCATAGGAGTAGCCAACCACTTAGTTTTGTGGAGATGGTTGGTTGTTAAAGAAAGACTAAACATTAAACTAATTAATATAAACATAAAACAAATAATATTTAATTAACATACTCATTTTCTTAACCACCACTTAACTTAGTTTATTTAAATTTTAATCAAGATGTATTTGAGCATAACAAGATATGGCGACCATGAAATGAATCCCCCCTGTACACTTGTTACACTTAGGTTAATCTTGTTGATCTAGTCAAGGAAGTCCAAAATCTCAATAATATTATTTTTTTTTTATTTTTTCATTTAAAGAATATAGAAATTTACTATAATATATAATATTTTTCATTCTTTTTTATGAGATTTTATTCTTTTTAGAAGATTTTTGACCTCCACCATTACAATAAAAGTAGAATATTTATATTTAAAAAAATCATATTGTAATATTTCTATTTAAAAAAATAAAATAAAAAAAGAATGTTTTTATTTAAAATAAAAACAAAGAATATTTTTATTTAAAAAAATAGAAGTATTTGTATAATGTTATTATAACTTTTTCATATAGGTTGGTATTTATATAATGTTTCTACTATGCTTATCTTATTATTATTGAGGAATAAAATTTACTTATTTCGTTGTAAATTGCGTGTCTTTCTTACTCACTTCCATGTATGTCTTCTTTACTCATGCTTTTAAAATAATCAAGTATTTTGAAATTTATCATTTTTTTAATTTTGGTTGTTGTTGTAGGCCGATCTAGACAATGGATTTAAAACTTAAAAATATGTATCTTTCCTTAAAATGTTAACTTAAATACCTTCTAAACTTTGTTATTACTTGAGAAAAACGAAACATTTTTCTACTTTTCAAACACACAATTTTGTTAGGAATAATCTCAATCTCAGAGAAGAAAAACAGCTTAGATGTCCATTTCAGGAGGAGTAGTCTGTGATAAGAAAAAAACTTAGATGACCACACTTTTTTTGCATCACTACTATACCAAAAGTTAGAAATCATGAATTTGTCATATAAACATGAAGTGTAGACTACATTCCACTCCACATACCTACGTGATATCAAAATAAAGACTTGCATTATAAATATCTTAAGTTATATAGATTCATCTTAACACGGTTTAGAAATGAGAATAAACCATAAACGGATATTTCATCTTTAGTAACAACAACAAATGAAAAATGATCCCAAAACATCTATCAAGTTCAATCTTTAATAAATATAAACTAACATAACACACAATTTGTTAACACACAATTTGTTAGTCATTTCATAATAGAATTCAATCACATTACAGTTTGCTTTTAATATATACTGAAATATATGGTGTCCTATTACATTTTCAAAGAATGATTTATTTTTACATGTCAACAGCGAAGGGTTTAATAAATCATAGCTTTTCAAAGTGAAATAGGAACTTGCCCCAAAAATATTCAAACACCTTTATTTTTGACACATAAAGTAAATTTGACTTTACAAATCATTCAATATTCCTTGATAGTTCTATTTGCAGATAAGATATGTTCTTTTAAACTAAGAGTAAGGTTTTGGATATAACCTGGATGATTTTCACTTTGGTTATCAAGTATAACGGTCGTCTAAATAGATATGAGATGGCAAATAAATTTCACCATTAAAAAAGTAAAAGGTATATATATATATATATATAATTTGTGATGTAAAATGTTTAAATATATATATTTATATATAATTAATTTTGTGATGTAAAGTGCTTAAATCTATTGCAGAGTTCTAACATTTTGAAACCATTTATTAGATTCACCTTTTCATCATTATGAAATTACATTATATTATACAAGTCTTTTTTTTTATTACACTTAAATTTAAACATGAATGTAAATTTACCTTTTGACAACCTTAGAAAATATTTGGCCAAAGTTAGTATTTCATAATAATCAAAAAACCAAATTGACATAATGTATATATATTAATGAGTATATAAAACTCAATCATTTGAATTAATTAATAAGAATTAAAATTTTGTATATATAATTTTTATTAATTATATTTAATGAGTATATAACACTCAAATGTCAATTATCATTAGGTTATTTGGTTAAGGTGTGGGATCCAAAATTCAAGGAGTTGAGGGTTGGTGTGTTTGAGGTCAAGATTTGGTGCGATCCTCAGCTTAGATGTCCCTAGGTCATGGTTTCTTACAAAAAAGACCACTCACACAAGTCAAAGAGATTCTAGCAAAAAAAAAACATATAACACGCAATCACTTGAATTAATCAATAAAAATTAAAAATTTGTATATATAATTTTTATCATTTTTTCATAATAACTCTATTAATTTTATGTATATCATTTTAATTTTATCTAATGGGCATGTGCAATCTAATGAGGGTCACTTTTGGCACGTTAGATGCAATATAAAACTGAAAAATCAGGCATCCCTCAACTTAGTTGATTTTTTTGAGATACTTACACAAGATATCTTGCATCGAGTAAAAAAGATGAAACGTAGGAAATTGAGTCACTTTTCCGAATATATAAGACTTAAGTATTGAAAATTTACCCAACTATGCCAAATTTTATTTTTTCTAACAATGACTTTTTATTTTTTTGGCAAATGATAAGGTATATGTTTTTGTGGGTGCAGCCTTTCAGTGCCTAAATGACGGTTTTGGTCTACAAAAATTGGTAGACATATATAGAACCCGTAGCAATAGTGCAACACTATTTTTACAAAATTAAATGTTTAATTTTTATTTTTATTTTAATTATGTAAGTGATCAAACCTCGAGAACGATACGTCAAATGTGGGTGCAGCATTTGAAGGTCTTAATGTAGTTATTTCGACTTGGATTTTTTATAGCATGTAGAGGTCAGTGTCTACTGGTGCAACATACAATTTTTTTTTAAAATGGTTGTGAAATGAAAAAGTTACGGAATAAACACTAAGAGTATGTTTTTTGACTTAAGGAGTGATGACACAAGAAAATTAGCAAATAAATAGAAAATCTCAATTTTTTTTTTGAATAAAATTTTGTCAATATTGGTCATGTATGTCATGCTGTAGAGAGCCGTGAAAAACAAGCATATTGAGAAAAATGGTGGAAATGTCTAATTAGCTATGGTTTAGTAAATTCCATTGCACAGGTTTCGTAAGTTTGAACCAACCACATAGGACTATTGCTGACATGCGAGTGCAGGAGGAGTGGGTGATTCGGTGCTAAGGAACGCGCGCGTGTTATATTTAAATTCAAATAACACGTGCGTGTTATAGTTAAATTCAAATATTTTGGTTGGCATGCTTAATGTTAGATGAAACGCGAGTGTGTTTCTTCTATACAAAACGCGCGAGCGTTTGTATATACATAACGCACGCGCATTATTAACTTTACAAATTTATGTTTTTAAGTGTTGGATAGAGATAAAGAGGGTGAGAGAGATAAGAGACATATGAGAGGGAGGGCAAGGGACATAAATTTAAGGAGTTCGGGAGAGTACTGATAAGGAAGGGAAATTAAAGGACTAAATCCATAAGTCCTAAGTCACAAACCCCCTAAATCCCTACACCCCTAAGAACCTAAGCCCTTAACACATAATCCCTTTCCCCATTAATAGTTGATCCTAAATCCCTTAACCTATAAAGGTATTACTCCTTAAATCCCTAGTCCCTTAATTAACCCTTTATCTCCCATCACTGTTGTCCTTATCCTCTAATTCCCTAAGCCTTGAACACTATAACACCATAGACCTCAATTCCTAACCTCTCTCTCTCTCTTCCCTACACTTCCACCTAACTCTAACCACACCTCCCATCTCTCTTTTTCACTCCCTACAACTAACACCCTCTCTCTCTCTCTCTCCCCCTAACCATTATTAACCCGCTCTCTCATCATCATCGTCTTCATCATCATCATCATCATCATCATCGTCATCGTCATCACCCTCTTCCTCATCGTCGTCATCATCATCATCATCACCATCACCATCACCATCATCATCATCATCATCATCATCATCATTGTCATCATCATGAAGATAATGATGATGATGATGTTGATAATGAAGACGACGACGATGACGACGATGACGACGACGACGATGATGATGATGATGATGTTGATGTTGATAATGAAGACGATGAAGATGATGATGATGATGATGACGACGACGATGATGACGACGACGATGATGATGATGATGATGATGATGAAGATGATGAAGATGATGATGATGAAGATGATGATGTTGATGAAGACGATGAAGATGAGGAAAAGGGTGATGATGATGATGAT